>CM067350.1:53241497-53271497 GCA_034190875.2 Urechis unicinctus | reverse complement strand
GCCTAGAATTTGTGTAAAAAAGGATTGTGCACCCACTTTTGTTGACAGAACAACAGGGACACGTAAAATGCCGTCATAATTGTATTGATAAATGTCATTTATTACATTTGTTAAGCATTCATCTGTAATCGGCTGTCAATCCCTATATTGCATTACCTCAGTGTGATGAGTAGGGGTGTTGTTGTTTCATCCAAGCTCACCCCAATCTTATATATTGTTGCCCGCAATGTACAACAAAACGAAAATGCTGCAGTTATACTATGCAACGATATATATATTGTCTAACTGGGCAAAAAGGACACAGAGACATTTAAGTACAAGTACAATAGTGCATAGAATATAAAAACAATTTTTGTCACATGTAAGCTCGTTTGTTACCTTTAGTGGATATAAGTAAATGAGCAAAACATACTGCTAACACAATTTGAAAAGGAAAACGCACAGAAGAGTGCGGTAGCAAGCTCCGCTAATTTGAGTCGGTTGGTTTTGAGAAACATCACGCCTCCTACAAATTTACCATTATTGTATGCAGCTGTTGTCGGATACACACGAGCCAACTTGACATTGATTGAGTCCATTGGAGTTTTTACCACCTGGATGTGGCAGTTTGTCATTGCTGCTTATTTTTGCCAATAAAGACGCTATCCTCCTGACATTTCCAGAAAAAAAGGGTGTGTTTGCTTGCAATAAGACCTGCCTGCATGTGCGCAATCTACGCGAGCTTTGTCCTTTGTGATTATTAGTGGTGTGATTAGTTGCCTTCATTATGTTCATAGTAGCATATGGCAGGGAATAATTTAGCATCCTTTAAAAGTGTCAAGGAGAATTATCATTACAAACGTTCCGTGAATGCACAGAAAAATATTATGCATTTTATTCAAAGCATTTATCGTGTTTGTTTTCTCTCAAATATGTGATTATTAGTTTTTATTATGTGCGTTTAGTGTGTTCATTATAGCATATGCCGGGGAATAATTTAGCATCCAATGGAAGTATCATGGAGAACTATCATCACTAACCTTCCGTAATTGCACAGACAAAAAGTATGCATTTCATTTGAATCTTGATCATGTTTGTTTTCTCTCGATCTGCATGCTTCTCTTCAAAGGTATCACTATAATTATTTACTCCATAAAAATGTAATATGTGTTTGTCTCACTCCTCGGCGCTAATAATATTATCACCGCACCACAATGTCTCTTGGATCTGCTGGAAATCACCATCAGTTCAATTCAGAAGCAAATGGATAGATGTTGTGCGTGTTGTTATGCGTCATAATGAAGTCGCCAGGTCCTTTTTGTATGTCACCCAGGCCCAACGAAGCGTGGAAACACGTCTGCCAAAGAAAGCAACATATTACGCACTTGATAGTGGAACCATAATCGGATTGAGGCAACATTAAAACTATATATTTTTGTTTTGCATCAAACCAGCACGATTTAATTGAACCACAAAGATAATGATATAATGAAAACGTTAGTGGGTATACCTCAAAATATTGAGGCAAAGTGTATATATAATTTCATGGACCGGATGTGGATCCAATAAACCAAACTATATTTTAAGCTAATATACGGAAACTTTGTTGTTAAGTATCTTTGGTATCAAAAATAAAGAGTGAAAAAAGGTAATTTTTAGCGACCGAGTTGTCTTTTCTGCAGATCATGTGCATGCGATTCTGTGTCATCGAATAATTCCCGAGTGAGCATAAACTGTATCAAAGTTAATGTAAGTAATAGCCCATTTTCGCCCGAAATGTGGCGCTCTCTCTCGCATTCATGCTGTAAGGGACAGGAAGCGACCCTTTGCGGGAGAAAATGAGTAATAGCCAAATGACACACCAAACAAATGCCCATCACATTTGTACCAATACGTGCTTAACTGAATATCTCTTGATCTTTTAGAAGCTTATTGGAGGACATAATTAATCATTTCAATATCAATCGGCCTGGGTCCGAGTTACGCATGTTGCTTTCATCCATAGCTATACTGAAAGAAACTATGTGGTGGGAGGGGGAATGTCACATGAATTGTGTTTGGTGTGAATGGAAATATCCGAAAGAATGTCGTTATTGATTTGGGAGCTATCCAATGTGTTTATCAGAGTCAGTTCGCCAAGTCAGGAGCCTTTTTTGGAAGATTGTTCAATATGTGTTCCCATTTCTGATGCTGAAATCATATCCGTCATTCATTATACATATGTCATTGTAGTTTATCGACGCCTCGTAGTGTGCTGAGAACTAAACACATAAATACAAACACCATATTGTGATCTAGAGGCAGGAAATTTTCTACCAATCACATAGACACTACTTTCGTGGTTGATTATAATTTTGAACCAATTATTAAATGGCCTAGATATTGTAAGCTTCAGGGTTTCATTGGCCTGGTTATCAAGGACACACATACGTTTCTCGTAGCACTTGTATGCATTAAGAATGGCTCTGCTCAAGGTTGGCAGTACTAACCAACCCACAGTTAAGCTCATGTATAGATTTGCGGAACAGATTAATTGTTATAATGCAACGTAAATGAAACCTGCAGACCTACTGTGCTCAGCAGTAAATCAGTGAATATACGGGACAATGAAATACTGATAATATGATTCAAAAGTACATGATCGGTCATTTGCCTTCATATTTATCAAACGTACCATGTGTATACATATATCATACAAATGCCTCCTATAATAAAGGCTACCGGCTTGCTTAACACCCATTAAAACTGCTTGACGTTATTGATGGCCGAAGATTAAATGAAATGGCAAACCCTCGACGATCGAATCCACCACACACTAGCAAAAATGACAGGTGTTATTTTGTTAGTATTGTCACATGTGGTTTGTTAAATGCCAATGAAAATCTGTGAGCATAAGTGCCACAATATCGCATGTCAATTCCATTTCGCCATTTCATCACTAGTGCTACCGCACCCCTCTCTTTTTGCACAATACATAAACATATGCGCACCCTTAGCCATACATATACACACTCACTCACAAACACAATCGCACCCAATGACACATTATAAATGTAGCCGCGCTCGCACATAAACGCCTTTGCGTGTACACTCATACATACTATGGGACAGAATGGTAGAGTTGCAACATGTTTTGAAGGATTCAGCAATATCCTGTCTGCACAATTTATATGTCGTATCGAACTCCCCCCTTCCTCCAAATTTGAAAAGACCTTCTTTATCAATATTATTTCAGATACCACTGTGTTCGCTAGTGTATCCACTCCTTGACACAGTATCGAAAAACACGATCCCACTAAGCAATCTCTGAGAATAAAATATATAGTATAATAGCGTATTCGTAAACAGCACTACGGCTTATATATGCTCTTTTGGAAAACACAGTGCCGTAACATTGGTCATTGCCTTAGTAATGTCAAGCAATATTTAACTGGTCGTATTACTGTAATCGCGCCGTTCGAATTTATGCCGTTTGTCAATTATGTCAGAGTAATAGGATCATATCACAGCATGCAGAGACAACTTAATGTGCAGCCATAATTGCATATATATATCTCCGCTCTGCTGTTTTCACCACATCATTCTCTTTTTCCTAGACTTGGGAATGGTTTGCTGTAATTACCATTATTCCTTTTCATCCATCAACCCGATGTCAGTGTAGTTTTTGGGCGTGTCGTATATTGACAGAAAAGCTAAAACCTATGTGGCGTGTACCTACACCATATAAACGTGGTTAGTGCAGGGCACTTATGCACCATACAGTCTGTTACCCCTGGCTACCAATCACTGTACCGTCTTGTGCGGCTATCATATTATATCATTTTAAAGCTTGAAATCACCATCTATGTCCCGAAAAGTGATCAAGATAAATGCATTGCATGTACAAATTCACCAACTTGAAAATATCGGCTCATTAAAAAAAACTCAGCCATGGAAATATTCAACCAAACAAATATTTTATGCGGTAACTGAATAACATGATAGCTGCTGCCTGTGTAATAGCGTTTGTCTTCTTCATACATTTGTTAATAAGTGTGGATGGCGGATAAGATGCGGCAAGTTTGCATCCTAGCAAGATATATGTACAGCAATCGCAAAGTGGTTTCTAACGCCAAAAATGACACTGAAGATATGTTATTAATTTTGTTGCAGGATGACAGACTACCCTATTGTTAAAAGAGAAATAGGAATCATATTATTTCATATTTATATGAAGAGGTGCTTCTAATCATTAGCGTAAGGATGTACGGAAGTGATATGAAGATGAACTTGATAGTGTGAAGCGGATATAACGCTGATATAACAAATCAGCGGAACTTTATTTAACCGCACATTATATGTATGCGTCAATATAGTTGCAGTTCATCTTCATTATATTTGTATTAGCATTTACCTACTGCTTTCCTCTATTTCCAGCTGCTCTGAGATCACTGGGCTGCAGTAATTGTGAGACTGACATATTAAGAAACAGATTGATCTATGATAATGACATATTATTTGACAGAGACTGATTTATACCCACTCCGCCTTATCAGGCATGAACTCAACACCCAAATATAGCACAAACTGTGTAACGTCAAGCGGTTATACTGATTCATCTGGAGAGTTCCATATATGATGACAAACACTGTACATTTGAGGAGCAGGCGCTGCCGAGACCAATTCATAGACATGTTTTCACTCTGCCGATTGCAATGCTGTTGGTTTTATCAGCAGACACCTTCCATTGCATTTGTTATGCCTACAGCTGTAATTAGTTGTCAATTATGCTATTGCATCACTTCAGGGAATGTTTTTGTTTTATCCAAGCTATACCCAAACCGCAGTCTTATTGCCAGCAATCTAAAAACTAAAAAAAAACCACTTGTTGTTGATATGCATATCTGCGACTTAATCTTGCTTGTTTGATGCCCAAAGGGCACACAAAGGCACTCAGGTACCACTGCTTATGACGGATTCATATGCTGTGATGAATATTGCCACTGCATGTAAAAGTAGATCAGTAACAGTATCACACAATGCAGCTTCCTCTTCTGATAAGTAAATGCGCAACAAACTTATGTGCCGCATAAATAGAAGGACACAAGAAACGTTCAATTAACACTACATTTGCGTGTACTTGTCAATAATAATCGCGTTTATGTCGCTAAAGCAGGATACTAAAAACATGCAACTATATCTGAACAAGGAATATTTGTGGCTAAACATATCATCACAACACAACCGGACTTCATGATCCGAATTACTACATGGTCGATAACCACAAATATGTAACTACTTCTTACGTGACACCTGACTAGAAAACAATCAGATAAGGATTGAGGGATGTTGAGGGATTTATAAAAATGCTGACACTGGACTAGACATCAAAGAAACTCAAATTCACAAATACAACCAGTCAGACTTGACAGTAAGATAACCACCCTATTAAAACAAACATCCAACGACATCAAATTTCAAGCTTGCTTATTACCTCATTCGGCTGGATGTATCCAAAGAACAATAATACCAGACCACACCCTCGATTTACGAAAACGTGATTTTCTTATATGGTGTTTTCCGAACATTCAAGTGTGCCCGGTCATTTATTGTCACCCTTTGGTTATGCCATAGTCATGACAACGCCTCATTTAGCAATGGCTATTAACCTTATTTGACTTATCCCGCTCCTCTAGATGTAACAAACGTTTGCATTGCCTAATGTGACAGACACAAATGAGCCTTGGGCCTTTTTCAGAGATTTTTTTATTACCAGTATCTTTCCTGGTGTATGGGAGTGGTACTGCCTGCTTGCCTTGTCCAAATATTATTGAATGCACATTGTATGACGTTATCTTGACATTTATCAAAGACTCTTTCAACCCTCTTCAACCCATTTGACGTTAAGGGGCTATTGTAGAACGGAATCTTGTATCTATCCGGAGCTTAGCAAATAAGTAGATTATTCAGCCAGCAATTGTATTTGAACTAGCTGTAGAACTGAGACGGCTGATTGATAAACGCCATACAAAGTTCATATTGTGTCACGTTTGAGCCTTTTTGTAACCATTGGATTGTGGTAAAGTAATTACACGTACGTGACCTGGACATCGTGTATATAATTGCTAGTTTGCTAGAGCATGACATTTTCAGAACTTCAGATAGCTCTTGCTATCTAAAGCCAACAGTAGCCCCATTATTGCGTTAAACAAAACACGGACAGCAGTATGCATTTGTCAGGGCCGCACTAGGGGAAACACGAACAGCAATTGAGGTCAGAAACAGCCAATGACTGCATGATTAGTTGAAGTGATATCGATCTTTAATGAGGATTGATGCCCATTAGCCATGCAAAATCATTGCTAGTTGGTGTTAAATTATATGAATCGGTAATCGTCGTGAACCTAACGTGCACCATGTACGGTATGCATATTAGGTGAACACGCTGTCGAATACATCACATGGCAAACATCCTTCTCAAAGAAATAGCAATGCTTAGGATGTCCTGAGCTAGCGATATGAACCTTGGGGAAATTGAGTATATTTGTACGTTTCCCCGGCGTGTTGTTGTCTTCTCCCTGTTATCTGATTCGTATAGTGCGAACTTTGGCACATGCGGAATAATCCTTTGATAAACCGCCATTATCTACACAATCCAGCAGCCCGACGAAATATATGGACATGTCTGTAGTTAGCTTACGGATTAGAAATTATATCCTATATATTTGTATATGATCCTTTAATATCATGTTATTCCATGTGCGTATTGCTGCTGTCTCAATGATATCGAAGGCAATCAATCAATCGAACTGTCAAATGGAGTGGAGTCCCTGCATGTACTCCAAATTTATAGACCTATCACGAATAATGTTCAAATCAAAAGATCAACATAAGAATTTATCTTCAGATTATTTACCTTTACAATAATCACCATTCCAACTTTCCGCAATTGATCCTATGCTTAGGCAGGATAAAAGTGTTTGAAAGTGTTGGTTGTGGGCACAAACTTCCTTTTCGCTATAAATGAATATGTATTCATAAATGGGTACGTTTTTCTCGTGAATGCCTCTAGTTTTTGCCGGGGCAGATGGGCTTATCAGATGATATTAACCAGATGGTTATCTCCCCCAGTCAAATAATCCCCCAGTATAATGTACTGCTCATATATTAATCATTAGTCTGATGCTGTATATCTGTCTTTTTTATTTCTCAAAGCAAACATAAGGAGCAAGTGTGACGGAAATGAAGCCAACTCCTCTGGCATTGTTCATCCTACATGATTTGATTGTACACATTACTTAACCGACCGTTATTGCCTTCAACTATGGCTGTAACCTGACCTAGCATTTGTGTAGATACGATAGGTTTTTGTATCGACGGTTATCAACAATGGTTGAGCAAACAAAGAGAGAGTGATTATACTGTAGGTAATCTAAATAAGACATCAATACGGTGAGGACTAGCATCATAAAATCATATCATAGAATCAAGGATGTTTATGTAACTGCGATACAGCGGAGATTATCATAGTGACTGTGTATTAGGCAATAGTACTGTTGGTCATGGGTAATGCAACGCTCCCAACCAACGGGCAAGTATGCGCCATGATCTGACGTATTCTGTCAATAATCATAATTGTAGATGTAGCAGTTTCCAGAGAAAAAATACCGATTAGTAAAGTTCTACCATTATTGCTGATACTAATAATACTACAAACTGGCAACTTTACATAAATAATTGCCTTTGGTCCTTTGTAGGGGTGACCAGAAGCACCAGCTCCAGAAGGCTACCACAAAATGTTAAGGGTCGCGGGGACCTGTCGGCTGGCGTAACCGCAGGTCCTAGACAAGGGACAGGCTCAAAACTCCTTCGGCTTCTATGTTTATTGTTTTGACGTTTTGCTAGATCAGATCACGTAAAATGTGTGTTACTGACCTTACTGATCACGAATGTGGGTATCATCTCCCAAAACATGACTTCTTCTTTGAGATCACCTACTTCATGCATTTGATATAAATACGCAAGATCCTGGTGCTAAACATGTCTTCCCCTTGGTTTAGTTGACGGGCAACATTCCAAGTTTGAATAGTGACAGCAGTGGTATTGATAGCGTGTTGCTTAGCAGGTCGCATATAAAAACATCGTACTATTGAGCTCATCAGTTAGCAGGCAGCACACGATTTAAATGCTCAGAGAGCCGGGTTCGGTGGCATGGTTGTTAACCCACAGGCTTTACGTTCGATTCAGACGTGTTACAACCGCATTTGTTATTCTGGCTGCTATGAATCTCTCGTAATTTGGATTATCACATTTGATGACAGTCCCATCTCTAATATATGATGGCCCAGGAGTATTGTGGTGGTCGTCCACATGACGGTGTAGATAACAGGCTTGCCAGTGGGTAATGGCACTATATGGGGCGCTATCCAAGCATCACAACCATCTTACCCGTTTACGTTGCATTATCGCCCTTTTGTTGAAACGAATATAATACCCTATCATTGCATGTTTATATGAAGAAGTGCATCTAAATATTAGCTTAAGGAGCAACGGAAGTGATATTAAGATTAGCATAATAGTGTGAAGTGGATATAACACGTGTAATGTACGGAGGAGGATCCAATCTTGTGTGGAACAGTATATGACTGGGCATAATGGGTATGCGTCAATATAGATCATGTTCGTCATGTTAGCAATCACCCAACGATTACCTCTATTTCCAAATGTGGTCCTTTTAACTGTTCTAATATCACTGTGCTGCGATAATTGCGGGACTAACAAATCAAAACCAGATGGAGCTATGATAATAACTTGATAGAGATACCCACTCTACCATATCAGGGGTGTAAGCTGAACTCTGCACCCAAATAGCTCATGACGTGTCTGGAAACTACGTAGTGTCAAGCGGTTTTGATGGTGCGTTCCATGTATGGTGAACGAGACAAACACTGTTGCTGCCTCGGGAGAGCAGGCACCGAGGATACCACTAAACAGAAATGTTTCACCCTGCTGATTGCGATGCTGTCGACACTATCATATGTTTTCAAGAAATATCAATGATTAGGGCATCTAGAGAAAGCGATACAAACCTTGGAGAAACTGAGTATATTTGTCCTTTTCCCAGACGTATTGTTGTCTCCATGCTACTTTCTGATTCATAGAGTGTGAAATTAGGCACAAACGGAATGATCCTTTGCTGAACCGCCATTATCTGCTCAATCCGTCAGCCCGACGTAACATATGTATGCATGTTTTAGCATGCTGATAGTTGAGCAACGACGTCCCAACAAAGAGGTGACGTGTATTTTTATTATTCCTGCATTATTAAATAGTTCAATAGAATTGCTCCCTAAAACCTGACTAATCCCATGCGCATATTGATGTTTTCACATTGATATTGAACACACTTAAGAGCGAAAACGTTCCATTGCCAGTTTTATTGTAGTAACCAAGGGCTACGCACAATCACTGAACGTTTCCCGTATCAACCAGAGCAAGCGACATTATTATGTCCCCTGCAATCAATGTCACAGCGACGTGGAATACGTGGGTACCCTTTAGTCTTTTATCCGTTTTGTTTACTCTGTCCCTGTCCCTTACTGCCCACTCCCTTACTGTCTCCATCCCTCACTGACCCTATCCCTCACTGCCCCAATTCCTCACTGCCCCTATCCCTCGCTGCCCCAATCACCCACTGCCCCACCCGTCACTGCCCCCTCCCTCACTTCCCCCATCCCTTACTGCCCCTATCCCTCACTGCCCCATCTCTCACTGCCCCAATCCATTACTGCCCCATCCCTCACTGCCCCATCCCTCATTGCCCCTATCCCTCACTTCCCCCATCCCTCACTGCCCCCATCCCTCACTTCCCCAATCCTTCACTACCCTCATCCCACACTGCCCCCATCGCCACCCTCCACGCCATTTCCTCTATCATCACATGTAACACTCTGACCACAAAGTTTTTTCAACAATTTGGATGCAGTCAATGATGCATGCGCTATTCAGGCAAATACCAAATGGGTGCTCGTTACATTGTTTGTACCTATCCCAAGGTTCGGGAAACATCAATGGACATTCTGTCATGCACGTATAGCTACTTTTCATAGGATGGGCGCTTTTGTGTATTGTATTCAATGGACTCACATTTCTGTCATGCACGTATAGCTACTTTTCATAGGATGGGCGCTTTTGTGTATTGTATTGTATAGTGATGACTCATATTACATTGCATGCATGTTTACCCGATTAATTTCCTATGAAGCAACATGCGCATTGAAAAGATCAATGAGCAAACTGCTGGAAAGATTACATTTATTTAACTATAGATTTGCACTATGTAGCTTTCTCCATACAATGTACACTTTGATGCATTGTTGATATTTAACATGAGTATAATGCATGGCTGGAACACGCACAAAGGTGACGCAGATGGGAAGAGGAGAAATGTAGTTCCGGTCTCTGTAAGAACGACTTGTGACCAATCACACAGAGATGTGACTACGTTGGGTCCGTTGATCAATTTGTACGAATTTGACAGTTGTAGAGCGACCATGGCAGCAATGTTGGTGGTTTGATAGTGAGATGAACTGACCCGTTCAGATCGCTCGTGTGAAGAGGCATGGCGTTCAGTGAAACAATATGTACCAGTAATTGTGCGTGAAAACCCCGTATATATTGACTGATAAGCGACTTACAGATCGTAACAATAAATGAGAAATATGTTATTCGTATCTTGTCCCAAAAAGCCACTAGGTCATGAAACGGAGCAATACTGGTGTTGATCTAGCCGGTCGACTGAAACTATGATTACCGTCATCCTTACGGAAGAGCGCTCAGACAAAGTGTATAATTGAGGTCTTCAATGTCGATCAGAATTGATAGAAGCGTCCGGTTATATGGATCATAATAAACCCTGATTATTATTGACAGCACACACATCATACACGGTGCGCCCAATGTTTATGATGACCGTATCCCTTGATAAGTGCATGATGTGCTTATATATTACTCTCCATATGCTCTTATGCACACGTGCAACTCATCGCATAAAACTGATCATTAAACAGCACGTGACAGGCATGAAATGTCCACTTGCATATCCTATTGCAAGCAACCACAATGTGTGTTCCTGGAAATGTCAAGAAAGCTAACGCCTTCTTCGCGGCAAACTAACAGTTACAGATGCCACACAGCAATATCGCTGTAGGCATGCTCTTTACTCAGAATGAAAGTGCAGTATTTTGTGTAAGCAGCGTATTTTGTCCATTTACATTTGTCTCATATATGCTAAATAATGATTACAAATGAGCTAACTTGAGACACCATAAGATAATATGGAGATGACCACTCGGACTCGTGATGGATATTCCCAAACTTTTCTGCATTGCACCTCCTGATAACATCTACTAAATACAAAACCATGTCAGTTAACTAAATTTCATCATTCCCGCATGGTTAAATACATTTAATAAAGGCACGAACATGATACCAACCATATACACTTTTGTGCAATTGCTTGTAACAACAACACAACAAGTGTAAAGCTAATGGAAGGTCACTTACCACCGTTCGCAGGTGGGGAGTGTGTTGGGTGGTGATAGGGGGGGGGGGAGGGGTGGTCTTGTAAGGACGTGTCGCCAATATGGGTCTTGTTTTCGGCATTTCAATATACCAATGGGCGCGGCAGTTTTGCAATCCACAAGTAAACGAATAGGTCGATTTGTATCTGCACTGTCATGTATATAAATGAGCCGGTCATGGGGTAATCCTAACGTTTAGTCCGCTTGTCAGGGACATGTGGTGCTGTTTTTTAGATTTGTTAACAATTTCAATTTACTTTTCCGACCGGATAAGCTGAGTGTCTGCAATGACCGTGTGTTTTATTTTGAGAAATTACTAATGCCCCGTGTATACTGAATGTGTCTTACGACTGAGCGTTTCCGCGCGCCATTACTTTCAATTCGTCCATTGATTGCAATGGACATAATAACGTCGCTTGCTCTGGTTGATACGGGAAACGTTCAGTGATTGTGCGTAGCCCTTGGTTACTACAATAAAACTGACCTTTGAAACGTTTTCGCTCTTAATTGTGTTCAATATCAATGTGAAAACATCAATATGTGCATGGGATTAGACAGATGATATTGGATATATATTTGTAATTAATCTAGATTCTACTCGTTGACAAATCGATATTAACTACAGAGCATTATCATTCACCAATCCATTTTATATTCCATACATTTAAATTTCATTGCTAGTTAGGCTTTCATAAACGTTTATCTTGGAGCCTGGCCCCTTCATCTGTTAGAAACAGTGGTGAAGGTTGCTGTGAAAATGGCGCACCGTTTCGCTAGTTGCAGCGGCATGTGTGAATTGCCTTTTTGAGGTAAAAAGGGAATTGCCAGTGAGTTTTGGTTTAATTTTTATATCCGCTTAAAGATGTCGTCACATTCAGTAATTAACCATTCAAAGGTTGCAACTTGAAACTGTCATCAAAGTACATTAAAAGCATTTGCCGACCAACAACCGACGTTAAGAAATATTACGAATTATGCCGTAGAATGTATTTGTGCAGATTACACACACACACAAACACACCACACACACACAACACACACACACACACACACACACACACAATACACACACACACACAAACACACACACACACACACACACACACACACACACACACACACACATTGGACACACATTTGTACACACACACACACACACACACACACACAAACACACACACACACATACAGAGCAAAAAAAACTGCAACCCGACGTCACTGTTAACGAATTACATTCCACCACATTTAAACATCATCCCCCATGCTAGTTGGCTAATACTACATAACATCATCCCCCTATGCATGTGTACGCTAAATGTTAACAGGGAGGGATTCAAATATTTGACTACTTTACGGTAGCGAGTAGGTCTAAATAATGGATTCGGCGATGTTCGAGATTCGTTCCTGAGGAAAATGAATTATGCAATAGAGGTAACAGAGCAATTATCTGAAGGTTAACTTTTATCACATAAACTGCATTGCAGGTAAATACAAAATAGATTGTCCAGTGAGTTTTGCCATCCACATCCACCATATACATCTGCCCAGACTAAGTCACGCGCAAGTAGTCAAATGAAGGACCACATAGATTGGTCCCCTCGCAGTGCACATCTCATGAAATTATTGGCGTCAGTTGATAGAGGCTTGTGAATTAGTCATTGTATTTGGTCACTGGCAATACACAAAGTTCACATTCTACATGAAATTGTGGAGATAAATAGTGAAAAGCAGATAGGATAGCAGAGAGTAACAGAAATATTGGTAAAATCATATGTCTTGTTTGTAAAGTAGACGATTAACCCACGAAGTTCGATCAAGTAATATGACGAAAATACACGTCAGACACGGCAGTACGAATCATCAAAAAGGCTAGAGATATATGTCAGATAAGACTAAGACTACGGTCTATAAAATATAATAATCATTGATCAAAAAGGCTAGAGATATGTGCTAAGACTACGCTTTATCGGTCTATAATAATTATTTGCTTGTTCATAAAGACTTATAGTAACATATTACGGGGATCAGCTACATTGAACAAGATTACATATATCACAGAAAAGAGCGCTAACAATCATACGCAATGCACGTATTTTGGCCCCGGCTCTTTTAAAGCATTTTGAAACCTACATGAATTAAACGCCTGTGATGACGGCTGCTAGCTGATGCAAGCTCAATGACACGGTAACTGTTTTTATTTAATGCGGCCTGCTAGCAGCACAGGCAAAACCCAAAGTTCACATTACGGCACTGTAGGAGAGAAAAGAAGAAAAGCACATATTTTACAGAGGAGCCGTTATAGGGAACATTTCTATTGAACTATTTAATAATGCAGGAATAATAAAAATACACGTCACCTCTTTGTTGGGACGTCGTTGCTACAACATGCATACATATGTTACGTCGGGCTGACGGATTGTGCAGATAATGGCGGTTCAGAAAAGGATCACATTTTAACGTGAACCACGCTACCAAACCCGGCAAAACATTTAAATCGTGTGCTGTGCTAGCTGCTGCTGCTGCTCTGAAATCTCAATGGAGCAACCCGGCTCGTGATCTAAGCGCTCCCTTTGTTATGCAAGCCGATGAGCTTGGGCCTGCCCCTTTCTAGGATGCGGCCCTTGGCTATGCAAACAAGCTATCCGCGACCCTTGCTTTCACCATTCCAACTTGGAATGTTGCTGGTCAACTAAACCTGGGAAGACAAGTTTAGCACAGGATCTTGCGTATTTATATCAAAGGCAGGAAGAAGGTGATCCAAAGAAGAAGTCATGTTTTGGGCGATGATAACCCACATCGTGATTTAAGGTAGTAACACTACTTTTACGTGATCTGATCTAGCAAAACGTCAAAACAATGCTGCACTAGCCGAAGGAGTATGTGGGCCTGCCCCTTTCTAGGAGCTGCGGTTATGCAAGCCGACAGGTCCCCGTGACCCTTGGCATTTTTTCGTAGCCTTCTGGTGCTGGTACTGGTGCTTCTGGTCACTCCTACAAAGAATCACCATGATTATTTACAGTAGTATTGCCTAATGATAAGTATCAGCTTTAATGGTATCACTCTACTTATCGGTATTTCTCCTCTGAAAACTGCTGCAACTACAATTATGTTTATATACAGAATACGTCAGATCTTGTCCGTTGATTACTCATCACCCATGACCAACATTGAATTGCCTCAACCTAACAGTAGTATTGCCTAATACACTATCACTTGATTTACTGTATCGCATATCACTTATATTACTGAAAATATAGTTACTCTCACTTTGTTTGCTCAACCATTGCTGAAAACCTTATTCTTATTTACACAAATGCTAGGTCAGGCTATAGCCATAATTGAAGACAATAATGGCCAGTTACGAAATGTGCACAATCAAGCCATATAGGGTGAACAACGCAAATGTCCGTCACACTTGCTCCTTATGGTTGCTTTGGTAAATAAAAATGACAAATATACAGTATCAGGCTCATGATTAATAAATGCGCAGTAAATTTTACTGGGAGAGGGGTACATTTGACGCCAACTGCATTAATTTTCATACCAATGTTTATGTTGAATGGTATTGCTGTCAGAAACAGACATCTTAAATGTAGAACCAATTTGAGCATATGGAAACCGTAAGCACTGCCACTTTGTTTGGATCTAAATAATTCAATCACAACAATACGCATAATTAGATAAGCATTCAAAAAAGGCTACCATCAACAGGCCATCCACGTTACCATGACATTGGCTAAGACACAAACTGAAGATAATGCATATTGATTGCTAAAAAGGCTGGCGCACTAATATTGGCAAGTTGGATTGGTGATAATTGTATAGGGACATCCATTGATCTTAAGAGAAATTCTTGTGTTGATCTTTTGATTTTAACATTATTCGTGATAGGTCCATTAATTTGATGTACTTGCAGGAAATCCACTCCATTTGGCAGTTCGATTGATTGATTGTCTTTCGATATAATTGTGACAGCAGCAATACGCACATGGAATAACATGATATTTAAGGATCATAAACAAATTATATTGGATATAGTTAATATGTAATGTCCATATATTTCGTCGGGTTGCTGGATTGTGTAGATAATGGCGGTTTAACAAAGGATTATTCCGCATGTGCCAAAGTTCGCACTCTACGAATCAGATAACAGGGAGAAGACAACAACACGCCGGGGAAACGTACAAATATACTCATTTACCCCAAGGTTCATATCACTATCGCAGGATGTCCTTAGCATTGCTAATTCTTGGCGAAACATCTATGCAATGTGATGTATTCGACAGCGTGTTAACGTCATATGCATACCGTACATGGTGCACGTTAGGTCCACGACGATTACTGATTCATATAATTCAACACCAATTAGCAATGATTTTGCATGGCTTATGGGCATCAATCCTCAATAAAGATCGATAAAAGTTCAACCAATCAGTCTCTGGCTGTTTCTGACCTCAATGGCTGTTCGTGTTTGCCCCTTGTACGGCCCTGACAAAGTCATACTGCTGCCCGCAGTTTGTATAATGCCATTATGGGGGCACTGTGGGCTTAATATAGCCAGGTCTATCTTATTTAGAAGCAATTAGACGGAGTTACTACGAGGTAAAGAAGCAATAACTGTCAGATAGAACGAGGTTCTGAAAATGACATGAGCAAGCAATTACAAAACCAATTTTCAGATGATGTACTTTCTTCTCTTTTCCGCGATCCAATGGTTACACAAAGCTTGAATGTGAAAGACGCCAATGTTTAGCTAACGTCATCCAATGTGCATTGAAGTACATTTGGACAAGGCAAGCAGTCAGTTACCCTCCCAAACAGCAGAACAGATGATAGTAATAAAATAATCTTTACAGTGAGTCCAAGGCTCATCCATGTCTGTCTGATTATGACGTGTACTTCACGAGACAGCTAAACGGTGGTTGTTTTTAGTCTGATCTCGTATATAATTTTGTGTAGGGTAAGCAGGCACCGAGGATAGCACTGGACAGAAATGTTTTGACCCTGCTGATTGTGATGCTATCGACACTATCATAAAAGTCGCCTAGCTGATGACCAACTTACACATTAAGGTTCTACTGTACATTACTGATTCAAGCCAGCAGTTATTGTGTTGCCATGAATATCACTGATGGGTGTAAAAGTAGATCAGTGTAATTACAGTATCGAACAATAAAGCATTCCCTTCTCATAGTTAAAGGGGTTACAAACTTGTGAACCATATCAATGAACGGTCGCAATGAACTCTTTCATTAGCACTAGCATATGCTAAGCAATTAAAATTGATACTCGCGTTATTGCTGTTGAACACGGGTGATACCATGTGTCTGCCTTAATCATATAACTGTGCTTGGATCTAATCATTTAATATTTTTTATCTGATGTGGTTTTGAATTTAGGTCATTAGCAGTAGCTATGTAAGTGCATATGTGAAAAGTGATTTACAAAAGTGCCTTCGAGTCTGAGCGGTTATCCCCATATTCTTTTCCTTTAGCACAAGTCGGCCATATTTGCGCCATTATCTATCTCAAACTAGATAAGAGTAACGGAAACCGTACTGCAAACACGATTTGTCTATCACAGCATTTCAAAAGGCGCTGTCACAGAATTGCCAAACTGCGTGTTTGCTCTGACCAAATATTACGCTTCCAGCAAAATTATCCTTGATGCATGCAGTTGTAGTCGGCAAACACGAGCCTACAATACTTGTTTGATAAGCCAATATCTCGCACACACCATGAGTACTGTAAGTGTACTGAAGCTATGATGCGTTGTTTTCATGGAATATGTACAGATATATAAACATACATTTCATCCGCAGGGGCAACACTTTTGAAATACTGTAAAGGACAACGGTGCTTAACCCCGTCATATCTAGTGGTGTTCAAGATGCCATACCCAATCGCTCAAAACCGTCTACTGCCTGAAAGGTCTGCTGTCATTTGACACCTCAGAGAAGAAGGAACACTCTTTGGACACCACAGAAACATTTATCTGCAAATGATAATAGTGCAGGCTAAACTGACAACTTCAACGCCAAAATTTGCAAGACAACACTAAATAAGCCATATCCCAATTGGAAAATGTTGCACAAAATGCTGAAGCTACTGTCCAAAAATACACTCCAGCGAAAAGATAACAATCTAGCAAACCAAGTGAGATGCAAATGCGGCAAAGTGTTGCGGAAAGAACAATTAGGAAAAACAAAGCAGCTAGTCAGAAGTGCTTCTTCAACGTTGCCGAAGCCGTCATATGATTGAGTAGCACCACATTCTACTCGACCACGAGGGCACTTACAACATGAAGGTAAACATATAACGGGACAGACAACCTGTGGTGTTAAACCTTTTTGATCAAACCATCAACACGTGCTTGAACAAATTATAACAACACATCCGTAAATCCTACAGCAAATTTACGTACATATAATACAGCAATGTGTTCTATTGGTATGACTTTATCAGTGTTTTATAATGTGTCAGTTGCTTGTCCTCAGTGAGACACATACCTCCTACATAATCTTGGGATTAACAGAGAGGGCCTTCCAATATTGTTTGGTTATATGCGGAAAGGGTCTAATAAACCCTTTGGTCCGTAGACGCCATGTTAATGGCTGCAATAAATATCTATGTTAGTTCGTGTACAAGCCTTACTTAAAGTCTGGTCACAAGTGAGGACACTGAAAATGACTTGGCATGTATGCTGTTCAATGGGGTCACATTAAAGGGTTTATAGCTTGGCTAAGAGAGCTCACTCACGCCTTTAATTGGTGGAATTCTCTGTTTGCAATCGCCTCCACCAATCAGATGACTCCGTATCTTAAACAGCCGACGAGCCCCAAGACCCTGAATAAACAGTGCCATGTGCCCTTGGTAATTTCAAGGTATCGTCGCCTGATGACGGGGGTGTCTTTTGTGTAATTTCATAACCGCCAAGCAGATCAGCTTAGCAACAAACTTTTAGCTCGAGACCTTCACATGCACCTGACATCCCCCAAAAAGTCAATGTCGATCCCAGGCCACTTTCCTCGTTCCAGACAGTTATTGACAGTCTAACAGTGCGGACATGAACGATCGAGGATCGTAAATTGCGCGGACGCTGTACCTCAGACCGGGTAATATATCCAGTTGACACTTATTTAATAGTGTACTTGTTAATTTCGCTATTCATAAGCCTATTGTTTTAGCAGTGGCAAGGCTCTGCGAAACGACATTTTCCCCGCTCTCTTCAGCCCAGCATTCCCATGTGCTTTTGTTTGTGTCACGGTAGCGCTACCTTAGGATTGCAATGTATTATAATTTGGGAAGCGATCACCACAGAGCCACTCGAAATGAACCCTCTTAGCGTAGCTATAAACTCTTTGGTCACATTTCGAAGTGAGTAGCTATTTCTTTTTAGATTCATTACTAGCCCTAAGTTTTACGTAGGTACATAGATATTCCTAAACTTTGGATGTGTCATGCGGTCAGCATCTTAAAAATAATTCTACGTTAACTGGTCTAAATCATCGTCAAAAACATTGACATAGAAGCCACAGGAGAGGTCCCCGCGACCCTTGACATTTTTTTCGTAGCCTACTGGTCCTAATTAAAGTCACCCCTACAACGGACCAAAGGCAATTATTTGTTGTATTATTTGTATCAGCTATGACGGTAGCATATTATTTAATCGGTATGTACAATTATGATCATTGACAGAAAACGTCAGACCATGGAGCATGCTCGTTCGTAGGTTAGGAACGTTGCATCACTCATGATCAACAAAGCTTTGCCTATTGCGCGGTAACAATGATAACTTTCTCCTGTATCGCAGTTACAGTCTGTACCGTATTGGTGTATTATTTAGATGACTGACAATATAATGTATCCTACTATGTCTGCTCAACAATTATCGATAACCTTCAATACACAAAATTATCTTATCTACACAAATGATAGGTCAGGCTATAGCCATAATTGAAGACAATGATGGCCAGTTACGCAATGTGCACAATCATTCCATATGGCATGAAGAATGCAAGAGTAAGCCAATGATGATTCGCTGTATCATTTCCGTCACACTTGCTCCTTATGGTTGCTTCGACAAATTCAAATGGCAAATTGACGGCATTAGTCTCATGATAAGTAAATGCACTGTAAATTTTACTGGTGGAGGGGTACATCTGACGCCAACTGCATTAATTACCTTACATGGTTACCCCTCATAAACTGAGTTATGGTAGATAAGCATCTAATATCATCTGACCCGGCAGAAAACTAGAGGCATCCAATGGAACGGCTCACACAAAACGTTCAACTATAGCGACAAAAGGAAGGTTGTGAACACTTTTATCCTGCGTAAGCATCGGATCCTATAGAATGAGCATACCAATGTTTATGTTGAATGGGATGACTGTTAAAGAGCAAACACCTTAAAGTGCCTATCGCACGGTTATAGGTACTTCGCTGAAATCAATGGATAATGTGATCAATAAACTCAAACCGGTCCAATAACCGATCAGTTAAGGCCAAAATTTGATAAAATGTCAGTTCAAATTAGCGCGCCCGACAAAACGCTGCGGCAGCCATTATCTAGGTCAGACCCAGGCATGTGACGTCAGTAAAGTAAACCCGTTCTCAGAGACGCAGGGAGTTCCCCGTTGTCCCAGGTGCAGCAGTGACATCGCCGGTGTCTTTTTTCTCTTCATCGGAGACGTCTGAATCGCTCATTTCTGGTTAGAAATTTGCTCTGCCGAAGCAACGATAGTCTGCTAATGATCTGTGCCATCCCATGTCTCTTCGTCGCTCTCATTAAGTGATGAAAACAATGCCGGAGCTGACGTCACGAGGAGGCGATTAATTATTCATGAGCTCGTCGTCTCGATACGCCGGACTCCTCTTTAAAGTCGAATTTCAATCCAAAAGCGCGCACTTTGACGACTGATACATAGACAGAATGGGTACTTCTGGGTTATATTTCCGTAATCTGGCGAAAAACATGACATGATTTTTCGTGCGATAGGCACTTTAAATGTATAACCTCCAAGTAATTCACATCCGATTTGGGCATACGTGCTTGACCTAAGTAATGCCACTAGTAATGAGCTGCTCATCGGTCGTGACGTAACTTTGTTTGAAACCAAGTGATGTAATCACAACAATACGCATAATTAGATAGACATTGAACATAGCACCAACCAACAGCCCATCCACATATGCATCATTTCAGACTTGTTTATTTGCAATCGCTCTTGTAACAATGTCATTTTTTTTTGGGGGGGGGGGGGGGTGGGGGGTCATATTCACATATCAATTGCTAGCATATTATCCATAAGACGTTCTTCGTAAGTCACTGTCTGAGCATATCACGAACATAATGCATATTGGTTGCCATAAAAGCTAGTGCACCAATACTGTCGAATTCTTTCGGCAGGTTAGTTTGCAGGTGAAAAGGTGAAGCAGATATTTATTTACGTATTCATCCACATTGCCTCTGGTTTATAAAAAAATGCAAGGTCAGTGTTAGGTGGTGATTATTGTAAAGGGACATAAGAATCTGTTAATTGATCTTAAGAGGCATTACCGTGTTAATATTTCTTGACAGTTTGGCGTTATACGAGATACGTTCATAAATTTGCCCATACATGGGGAAGATGAGGTCTATAACGACTATATTTGAGTTCGAAAGGTGTATCAGGAATGTGCCTAACAGTTGAATCCATTGTATGATAGCCTGGTTGGTATACACGTCTGTCTCTAAAAGCATCAATTATAATACGATGTTGTATGGCTAATGGGCATCAATCCGCATTTTTGTCGATTTCAGCAATTTGTCAATCAATAAGCCCTTTTTGTTGGCTAACCTCATTCCTGTTAGTGTTTTCCCCTATCCGTGGTCAATCAGGCACGCAATCAATGTTTCTAACCTGAGCTTTATAGCAAGAGCTATCTGAAAATGTCATGCTCTAACGCAATAATTACAAACGGACTTTAATATAGCAAGAGCTATCTGAAAATGTCATGCTCTAACAATTACAAACGCGATCCAATGGTTACAAAAAGGCTCAACGTGACACAATATGAACTTTGTATGGCGTTTACCAATCAGCCGTCTCAGTTCTACAGCTGTTTCAAATACAATTGCTGGCTGAATAATCTACTTATTTGCTAAGCTCCGGATAGATACAAGATTCCGTTCTACATTAGACCCTCAACGTCAAATGGGTTGAAGAGGGTTGAAAGAGTCTTTGATAAATGTCAAGATAACGTCATACAATGTGTATTCAATTATATTTGCATAAGGCAAGCAGGCAAGTACCCCTCCCATACACCAGAAAAGATGCTGGTAATAAAATAATCTCTAAAACAAAGGCCCAAGGCTCATCAGTGTCTGTCACATTAGGCAGTGCAAACGTTTGTAACATTTAGAGGAGCGAGAAAATTCAAATAAGATTAATAGCCATTGCTAAATGAGGCGTTGTCATGACCATGGTATAACCAAAGGGTGACAATAATAAATGACCTGGCACACTCCTAGAGTTGGAGACTTGATTAATATCATTATTTGATACCATTGTGACTCCTAGCTCATATTCGCAAAAGGAATTAATCCCCTGCTCTAAGCCAATATAATTCATGTATTTGCTGATCAATAAACTGACTTTGGTGTACTACACAATATATTTTAATGGGCGCTCTCGTGTTTGTTTTCATTCTTAGCTAGTATATAACTTGCGTTACTGCAGCAGTCCCACACGCCCTAAAGTGCTAATGGAGAACAGGCAGCAAGACCGAAGTAAACAAATTGACATATGTAACAATCCGCTATGAATGCACATTGTTTGTCTTATACGACTGAAATCTATGTGAGCTTCTTGAGATTTGGAATTGAACTAGGCATGTTTTTGTGTCATTTGAACGCTCGGAAAACACCATATACGAAAATCACATTTTCGAAAATCCAGTATGTGCTCATGTATTAATGTTCTTTGGATACATCCAGCCGAATGATGTAATCGACACCCTTATCAGCAATCAGCAAGCTTGAAGTTTGATGTCGTTGGGTGTTTGTTTTAATAGGGTTTCTTTGATGTCTAGTCCAGTGTCAGTGATATAATACATTGGACTTAATTGTTGGCGATTTCGCTCATTCATTAATGGGTTAGTGGGTAACATCTCTCAATTGTTATCTGATTCACTTTTCTAGTCGATTTTTCTAGAAATGTTTGGGCAAGCAGTCGGCCTTGTTCTGTCATTTAAGGTATCATAGACGGTCAGGTGTCACGTAAGAAGTAGTTAGACATTTGTGGTTATCGACCATGTAGTAATTCGGATCATGAAGTCCGGTGGTGTTGTGATGATATGTTTAGTCACAAATATACCTTGTTCATATATAGTTTCATGTTCTTAGAATCCTCCTTAGTGACATAAACGCGATTATTTTTGACAAGTACACAGCAAATCGAACGTAATGCTATTCGAACGTTTCTTGTGTCCTACCATTTATGCGGCATATAAGTTAGTTGCGCATTTACTTATCAAAAGAGGAAGCTGCATTGTGTGATACTGTTACTGATCTACTTTTACAAGCAGTGTCAATATTCATCACAGCATATGAATCAGTCATGCGCAATGGCACCTGAGTGCCTTTGTGTGGCCTTTGGGCATTAAACAAGTAAGATTAAATCGCAGTTTTGCATATCAACAACATGTGGGTTTTTTGTTAGTTTTTAGATTGCTGGAAATAAGACTGAAATGATGCAATCGAAGAATTGACAACTAATTACAGCTGTATGCATAACAAATGCATTAGAAGATGCTTGCTCAAAAAGTCAACGGCATTGCAATCAGCAGGGTGAAAACATTTCTGTGGATTGGTCAAGTCGGCGCCTGGAATGTAGAGTGTTTGTCATCATACATGGAACTCTCCAGATGAATCAGTATAACCGCTTGATGTTACACAGTTTGTGCGTTATTTGGATGTTGTGTTCAACCCTGATAAGGTGGTGTGGGTAAAAATCAGTCTCTGTGAGATAATAAGTTATGATAATAGATCAATCTGTTTCTTAATATGTCACTCGCACAATTACTGCAGCCCAGTGATCTTAGAGCAGCTGGAAATGGAGGTAAGCAGTAGGTAAATGCGTATACATGCATAATGAGTGCACACCCATGGGCTTTTATGTGTGAGCGCGGGTACATTTACAAAGTGTCATTGGGTGCGATTGTGTTTGCAAGTGAGTGTGTATATTTATGGCTAAGGGTACGCATATGTGTATGCATTGTGCAAAAAGAGAGTGGTGCGGTAGCTCTAATGATGAAATGGCGATATGGAATTTACATGCGTACTTCTGCTTACAGGTTTTCATTGGCATTTAATTAACCACATGCGACAATACTAACAAAATAAACGCTGCCTGTCATTATTGATAGTGAGTGGTGGATTCGATCGTCGAGGGTTCGCCATTTCATTGATCCTCGGCCAACAATGACGTCAACCAGTTTTAACGGGTGTTAAGCAAGCGTGTAGCCTTTATTGTAGGAGGCATTTGTATGACATATTTACACAGATAGTACGTTTAATAATGTGAAGGCAAATGAGCCATCATGTAATTTTAAACCAGTATTTGCCTGTCACGTTTATTCACTGATTTACTGCTGTGCACAATAGGTGTGCAGGTGTCATTTACGTTGCATTATAACAATTCATCTAGCGTTTGATGCGACGTTAAACAGTACATGCGCTTTTTGGTTGGTTGACACGGCCAGCCTCGAGCAGAGCCATTCTTAATGCATACAAACGCTATAAGACACGTACGCGTGTCGTTGATAACCAGGCCAATGTAACCCTGAAGCTTACAATATCTAGGCCATTTAACAATATAAGATCGTTGCAATAATTGGTTCAAAATTATAATCAAAAGTAGTGTTTATATGATTGGTAGAAAATTTCCTCCCTCTCCATCACCATTTGGTGTTGGTATTTATGTGTTTAGTTCTCAGCACACTACGAGGCGTCGATAAACTACAACATGGTGTGACAGGTGAACCCACCAAATTCAACTCAAGAACAGCAGACCTACCTTTGTGAAGAGAGCAAAGGGCTAATATAGTGAATCAAACTGGTGGTCATAATCAAGTTTGTCATGTATTATTTTCTTCGTTGCTGAACAGTTAAAGACGTCCACTACAAATAGGGGAAGAGACCAAGCAACAGCAGAAACTGGTGATACAGTGTCCAAACTCATGTACCCCGGGTTTAAGCAGGGCATGTTGTCCCTAAAGTGGTAACTTTTGGTAAATAATTTGCCCATCATATAAATTGTTTTACATAGCTTATTCCATCACTATGGAGAAATAGGTTATAGGCAACAGTCTGGTAGCTTAGTGGAAGCTGCGACTGTTTCAGAGTATGTGGAATCCCTGCGGACTGAATTGCTGTTGTGATGTGCTGATGTGGTACAACATCGTCAACATTCATTATGCACAACCAAGCGTTTGTGGATCAATATTAGCCCTATGAAAGTGGAGGGTGGAAACATTCCTAATAGTCTTGCGGTGGGATGTTATTTCATATTGCTGTAACATCTAAGGGACTATTATCTCCCAAATACCACACAACAACATGTAAGATGCTGCTGAATAACTACACCGCCTGCGCAAATAACAATATAACAGTGTTTACTAATCATGGGTCAAATGTAAAGTACCAGTCATTTTAATAAGTATAACAAATTTGGCACCAATAACAGCAAGCTTTGGAAATATACTAGTGTTTGGTGAATGACATGCGCCTGTGTTGTTGTCTGTAGAAGAAACATGACGATGAATTCAGACAGATGAGTCTAAAACTAAAATGCTGTGCTATGCAACCAATCGGAATAGGTTGCTCACTAAGAAGGGCATGATTATTCAACTCATTAGCTTACAGTAACCACACATACACCTGTAACAGGATGTGGCTATGAGGATATTTACATACTTCATATTAATCTTCTTGATAAGAGTTTAAATCAGCTTTTAACAATATTGGTGTTCTAAAAGTCAATAGTAATCGTGTTTTAAGGTTTTGAAGGGATAACAATATAGTGGTGATATGTGATCGCGTAACGACCGGTGAATATCCGACGAGGCCATATTGATCACACTCCTACGCTCTTTCACATACCACGTGGACCGTTACAATTTACCTTGACAGTCATCATTATCAGCTATTTTGCGCTTGTTGCTTTGTTGTTCTACGCATGCACAAATTTACAGGGTGAATGATTTCGGATAGAGACAACGCTTAGACATAAGCAACCTACAGATGTCATACAACAAGATCCTATTTGGCGAAATAATTATATTCTGAAAAGAACCCGCGCGGGTTATTCCATACCTACATACATCACGGTTAGTTGCATTAGGCTAATGAATAGAGTGGATTGAGAGGAATATTTATAGCTTGTTGAAAGATCCATTATTGCGATGCAACTCTCGGGTGGTGGTGGAGGGGGGTGGGATATGTTTGTCATGCTTCTTGATGTTATGAATATGCATGATATTACATCCTTATTGGCCCTATATGAACAAGGATGGATAGTGATTGATCAGGTACATGAATTACTCTGAAATTAGGGGGACGGGTGAGGTAATAGCAGAAACCTATTAAATATATATATAACGGTACTGACATTTAGTGCAAATGCTGTGGCGATAATGTACACGGGCTTAATATAACAGATATTTCAGCCTTTTGATTGATATTCTGGATTCAGCAAAATTCAATATCAATCCAAGTCTTCATCTATCCTAAAATAAACCGCAGCAAAACTTTGTCTTGATTTCGTTTCATGTAAGTTTTATCATTTGTCAGTAAGCTAGAAATTGACAGATATCATTTATATAATCATGCGACTTTAAAAATGACAGTTCAATGCCGTATGGTGCAGTTTTTTCATGGTCGACCGCTTACAAGAATATATAAGATAATAGATATATATATATATATATATATATATATATATATATATATATATATATATAGATATATATATATATATATATATATATATATATATATATAGAATATATATATATATATATATATATATACATATATATATATATATATAAATATATATATATATATATATATGTATGTATGTATATATATATATATATATATCTCTATCTATATATATATATATATATATATATATGTGTGTGTGTGTGTGTGTGTGTGTGTGTGTGTGTGTGTGTGTGTGTGTGTGTGAATATGTATATATATATATATAGTGTCATACCAAACAGTCCTTTTTACTCATCTTTCTCCATGACAATACATCGAGCTTGTCTTCAAAACAGTTCAGTGAGATGTGATGATATTATCCTGCCTGGTGCACGGATCTCTGGAGTAACAACCCTAAGCGAGATGCTCTTTCTTATCAGTTATGTTCATGCACTAGGTTGTACCTAGGTGCCTGGATATCTCAGAAGTGTTCAGATTTAATGACAGAGGAGCTTGAAATAATATCATGGCTCACACAGCCTTACCAATTGAACACTGTTTATCTGTATTCGATCCACGGGACGACGTGTGATAATGATATGCACAATCATGATAGGTAAGCTAAGTAACCCATGGGAACGTAGACTAGGACATGGGTAAGCAGATACTATTCCAGAAATATGTTACGTCACCTGAACATGGATGACATTTGTTCTCGATTCCAACTGATATATGAGTCAAAGAACCCAGCTGTGTCACGGACGTGCATTTAAACGTATGAATGTCGGACATTAAAGCCACGTGAGTCCCGAGCCTCGCCCAACATTTTTGTCATTGATTCGTGTCTGATATAGGATGCAAGAGCTGGTAGATGGAAATCATGTGACGTATGTATTTGGAAGATGTTGTTAAACTGCTCATAATACTCTTGTGCTTCATAGAGGTGTCGAAGAATCTGATTGGGCTTGTAAATGACAAGCCGGTTTTTGTGAATGGTAGCCATCGCGACAGACTTCTTAGTGCACCGTTAAGCACATATTCATCTGGTGTCGAATACATTAATACTGCTGAATGCTATCATTAGGCTGTCGTTACACCAAAACGCAAACAACGACAATTTCTCCTGTTCCGACTATTTACTAAAGCAGCCTTGATCCCGCTTTGAAAAATTCATTCTTCAGAGTATTCTACAGCCGAATATTGAAACTCATTGAGGGTATTCAACTAGTCAGTAATTAAACGGTGTTTACTTTAGACGATCTCCCAATAACAATGCAGGTATTAGCAACTTAGTTGCTAATACCTGCATCATTATGCAGTTATCCCGGGATATTTTGGATTGCCCATTTTGGGGACATATGCGCTCACCAACACGTGAACCCCATGCGCGAAGGAGCACGTGGGGCCATAATTCACCGCCAAAGGTCCAGCCTTCCCTTTGATAGAGAGCATGATCCTCGAACATTAAAGCCGTCTCCGATTAATCATAATTGCCGAAAAAAGATAACCACGGTTATATAAAACTAAGTGTATTGAGTGCAAATATTAACATTTAAGAATAGATGGAAGATTGTGTTCAACATTCTCAAACAAACCCTATCCAGTATCTGCATTGAATCGAGCTACCTGGAGCTCTTTGCTACCTGGAGCTCTTTGGTCATTTGACACAAAGAGGTGAATATTAAGTGAAACATAAAGTGCACATTAGTGTATCAAGTTCTGCTGCGAGAGCATCAAGTGCTTTTATGATTTTCAGGTGCTGTCATACGAGAGCCAGATGCAGTAATGCGACTCAAGTCTCTGTGTTATTATATATTCACATCCTAATATATAAAGTTACTTTTGAAGCTTAACGCCACGTCAAGTTATTAATGTTGCGTTTCATTATTTTTGGAAAAAAATGGCAAGGCTGGTTAATCTGAGCTTAAATCTCCTGTGTGTACGACCGTTAAGGGATCCTTCCGAGGGAAACTACCATTTTGTGTGGCTGTCAATTCAGTCAAGGTCTCTTCCTCAGTTCAACGGCTCTTTGCGTAACGGACAAGGCAGTCAAGGGTTCTTTATGAGTTCAACTACTTTGTTAAAACATTGTTACAAACGGCTTTTGAAATTGAGGATTGGATATTATGTCTCGCACTATTACTACTCAATCTGCAGATTGTGTGGATACATCCAGCCGAATGATGTAATTGACACCCTTATCAGCAATCAGCAAGCTTGAAGTTTGATGTCGTTGGATGTGTTTGTTTTAATAGGGTTGTAATCTTACTGTAAAGTCTGGCTGGTTATATTTGGGAGCCTGAGTTTCTTTGATGTCTAGTCCAGTGTCAGTGATATAATACATTGGACTTAATTGTTGGCGATTTCACTCATTCATTAATGGGTTGGTGGGTAACATCTCTCAATTTTTATCTGATTCACTTTTCTAGTCGATTTTTGTAGAAATGTTTGGGCAAGCAGTCGGCCTTGTTCTGTCATTTAAGGTATCATAGACGGTCAGGTGTCACGTAAGAAGTAGTTAGATATTTGTGGTTATCGACCATGAAGTAATTCGGATCATGAAGTCCGGTTGTGTTTTGATGATATGTTTAGTCACAAATATACCTTGTTCATATATAGTTTCATGTTCTTAGAATCCTCCTTAGTGACATAAACGCGATTATTTTTGACAAGTACACAGCAAATCGAACGTAATGCTAATCGAACGTTTATGCGGCATATAAGTTAGTTGCGCATTTACTTATCAGAAGAGGAAGCTGCATTGTGTGATACTGTTACTGATCTACTTTTACAAGCAGTGTCAATATTCATCACAGCATATGAATCAGTCATGAGCAGTGGCACCTGAGTGCCTTTGTGTGGCCTTTGGGCATTAAACAAGTAAGATTAAATCGCAGTTTTGCATATCAACAACAAGTGGGTTTTTTGTTAGTTTTTAGATTGCTGGAAATAAGACTGAAATGATGCAATCGAAGAATTGACAACTAATTACAGCTGTATGCATAACAAATGCAATAGAAGGTGCTTGCTCAAAAAGTCAACGGCATTGCAATCAGCAGGGTGAAAACATTTCTGTGGATTGGTCAAGTCGGCGCCTGGAATGTAGAGTGTTTGTCATCATACATGGAACTCTCCAGATGAATCAGTATAACCGCTTGATGTTACACAGATTGTGCGTTATTTGGATGTTGTGTTCAACCCTGATAAGGTGGTGTGGGTAAAAATCAGTCTCTGTGAGATAATAAGTTATGATAATAGATCAATCTGTTTCTTAATATGTCACTCGCACAATTACTGCAGCCCAGTGATCTCAGAGCAGCTGGAAATGGAGGTAAGCAGTAGGTAAATGCGTATACATGCATAATGAGTGCACACCCATGGGCTTTTATGTGTGAGCGCGGGTACATTTACAAAGTGTCATTGGGTGCGATTGTGTTTGCAATTGAGTGTGTATATTTATGGCTAAGGGTTCGCATATGTGTATGCATTG
>CM067350.1:53213997-53236497 GCA_034190875.2 Urechis unicinctus | reverse complement strand
TTTGGGAGCCTGAGTTTCTTTGATGTCTAGTCCAGTGTCAGTGATATAATACATTGGACTTAATTGTTGGCGATTTCACTCATTCATTAATGGGTTGGTGGGTAACATCTCTCAATTTTTATCTGATTCACTTTTCTAGTCGATTTTTGTAGAAATGTTTGGGCAAGCAGTCGGCCTTGTTCTGTCATTTAAGGTATCATAGACGGTCAGGTGTCACGTAAGAAGTAGTTAGATATTTGTGGTTATCGACCATGAAGTAATTCGGATCATGAAGTCCGGTTGTGTTTTGATGATATGTTTAGTCACAAATATACCTTGTTCATATATAGTTTCATGTTCTTAGAATCCTCCTTAGTGACATAAACGCGATTATTTTTGACAAGTACACAGCAAATCGAACGTAATGCTAATCGAACGTTTATGCGGCATATAAGTTAGTTGCGCATTTACTTATCAGAAGAGGAAGCTGCATTGTGTGATACTGTTACTGATCTACTTTTACAAGCAGTGTCAATATTCATCACAGCATATGAATCAGTCATGAGCAGTGGCACCTGAGTGCCTTTGTGTGGCCTTTGGGCATTAAACAAGTAAGATTAAATCGCAGTTTTGCATATCAACAACAAGTGGGTTTTTTGTTAGTTTTTAGATTGCTGGAAATAAGACTGAAATGATGCAATCGAAGAATTGACAACTAATTACAGCTGTATGCATAACAAATGCAATAGAAGGTGCTTGCTCAAAAAGTCAACGGCATTGCAATCAGCAGGGTGAAAACATTTCTGTGGATTGGTCAAGTCGGCGCCTGGAATGTAGAGTGTTTGTCATCATACATGGAACTCTCCAGATGAATCAGTATAACCGCTTGATGTTACACAGATTGTGCGTTATTTGGATGTTGTGTTCAACCCTGATAAGGTGGTGTGGGTAAAAATCAGTCTCTGTGAGATAATAAGTTATGATAATAGATCAATCTGTTTCTTAATATGTCACTCGCACAATTACTGCAGCCCAGTGATCTCAGAGCAGCTGGAAATGGAGGTAAGCAGTAGGTAAATGCGTATACATGCATAATGAGTGCACACCCATGGGCTTTTATGTGTGAGCGCGGGTACATTTACAAAGTGTCATTGGGTGCGATTGTGTTTGCAATTGAGTGTGTATATTTATGGCTAAGGGTTCGCATATGTGTATGCATTGTGCAAAAAGAGAGTGGTGCGGTAGCTCTAATGATGAAATGGCGATATGGAATTTACATGCGTACTTCTGCTTACAGGTTTTCATTGGCATTTAATTAACCACATGCGACAATGCTAACAAAATAAACGCTGCCTGTCATTATTGATAGTGAGTGGTGGATTCGATCGTCGAGGGTTCGCCATTTCATTGATCCTCGGCCAACAATGACGTCAACCAGTTTTAACGGGTGTTAAGCAAGCGTGTAGCCTTTATTGTAGGAGGCATTTGTATGACATATTTACACAGATAGTACGTTTAATAATGTGAAGGCAAATGAGCCATCATGTAATTTTAAACCAGTATTTGCCTGTCACGTTTATTCACTGATTTACTGCTGTGCACAATAGGTGTGCAGGTGTCATTTACGTTGCATTATAACAATTCATCTAGCGTTTGATGCGACGTTAAACAGTACATGCGCTTTTTGGTTGGTTGACACGGCCAGCCTCGAGCAGAGCCATTCTTAATGCATACAAACGCTATAAGACACGTACGCGTGTCGTTGATAACCAGGCCAATGTAACCCTGAAGCTTACAATATCTAGGCCATTTAACAATATAAGATCGTTGCAAGTAATTGGTTCAAAATTATAATCAAAAGTAGTGTTTATATGATTGGTAGAAAATTTCCTCCCTCTCCATCACCATTTGGTGTTGGTATTTATGTGTTTAGTTCTCAGCACACTACGAGGCGTCGATAAACTACAACATGGTGTGACAGGTGAACCCACCAAATTCAACTCAAGAACAGCAGACCTACCTTTGTGAAGAGAGCAAAGGGCTAATATAGTGAATCAAACTGGTGGTCATAATCAAGTTTGTCATGTATTATTTCTTCGTTGCTGAACAGTTAAAGACGTCCACTACAAATAGGGGAAGAGACCAAGCAACAGCAGAAACTGGTGATACAGTGTCCAAACTCATGTACCCCGGGTTTAAGCAGGGCATGTTGTCCCTAAAGTGGTAACTTTTGGTAAATAATTTGCCCATCATATAAATTGTTTTACATAGCTTATTCCATCACTATGGAGAAATAGGTTATAGGCAACAGTCTGGTAGCTTAGTGGAAGCTGCGACTGTTTCAGAGTATGTGGAATCCCTGCGGACTGAATTGCTGTTGTGATGTGCTGATGTGGTACAACATCGTCAACATTCATTATGCACAACCAAGCGTTTGTGGATCAATATTAGCCCTATGAAAGTGGAGGGTGGAAACATTCCTAATAGTCTTGCGGTGGGATGTTATTTCATATTGCTGTAACATCTAAGGGACTATTATCTCCCAAATACCACACAACAACATGTAAGAATGCTGAATAACTACACCGCCTGCGCAAATAACAATATAACAGTGTTTACTAATCATGGGTCAAATGTAAAGTACCAGTCATTTTAATAAGTATAACAAATTTGGCACCAATAACAGCAAGCTTTGGAAATATACTAGTGTTTGGTGAATGACATGCGCCTGTGTTGTTGTCTGTAGAAGAAACATGACGATGAATTCAGACAGATGAGTCTAAAACTAAAATGCTGTGCTATGCAACCAATCGGAATAGGTTGCTCACTAAGAAGGGCATGATTATTCAACTCATTAGCTTACAGTAACCACACATACACCTGTAACAGGATGTGGCTATGAGGATATTTACATACTTCATATTAATCTTCTTGATAAGAGTTTAAATCAGCTTTTAACAATATTGGTGTTCTAAAAGTCAATAGTAATCGTGTTTTAAGGTTTTGAAGGGATAACAATATAGTGGTGATATGTGATCGCGTAACGACCGGTGAATATCCGACGAGGCCATATTGATCACACTCCTACGCTCTTTCACATACCACGTGGACCGTTACAATTTACCTTGACAGTCATCATTATCAGCTATTTTGCGCTTGTTGCTTTGTTGTTCTACGCATGCACAAATTTACAGGGTGAATGATTTCGGATAGAGACAACGCTTAGACATAAGCAACCTACAGATGTCATACAACAAGATCCTATTTGGCGAAATAATTATATTCTGAAAAGAACCCGCGCGGGTTATTCCATACCTACATACATCACGGTTAGTTGCATTAGGCTAATGAATAGAGTGGATTGAGAGGAATATTTATAGCTTGTTGAAAGATCCATTATTGCGATGCAACTCTCGGGTGGTGGTGGAGGGGGGTGGGATATGTTTGTCATGCTTCTTGATGTTATGAATATGCATGATATTACATCCTTATTGGCCCTATATGAACAAGGATGGATAGTGATTGATCAGGTACATGAATTACTCTGAAATTAGGGGGACGGGTGAGGTAATAGCAGAAACCTATTAAATATATATATAACGGTACTGACATTTAGTGCAAATGCTGTGGCGATAATGTACACAGGCTTAATATAACAGATATTTCAGCCTTTTGATTGATATTCTGGATTCAGCAAAATTCAATATCAATCCAAGTCTTCATCTATCCTAAAATAAACCGCAGCAAAACTTTGTCTTGATTTCGTTTCATGTAAGTTTTATCATTTGTCAGTAAGCTAGAAATTGACAGATATCATTTATATAATCATGCGACTTAAAAATGACAGTTCAATGCCGTATGGTGGCAGTTTTCATGGTCGACCGCTTACAAGAAATATATATAGAAATATATGTATATATATATATATATATATATATATATATATATATATATATATATATATATATATATATATATATATATATATATATATATATATATATAAACATATATATATATATATATAAATATATATATATATAAATATATGTATGTATGTATGTATATATATATATATGTATATATATATCTATATATATATATATATATGTGTGTGTGTGTGTGTGTGTGTGTGTGTGTGTGTGTGTGTGTGTGTGTGTGTGTGTGTGTGTGTGTGTGAATATGTATATATATATATATATAGTGTCATCCCAAACAGTCCCTTTTTACTCATCTTTCTCCATGACAATACATCGAGCTTGTCTTCAAAACAGTTCAGTGAGATGTGATGATATTATCCTGCCTGGTGCACGGATCTCTGGAGTAACAACCCTAAGCGAGATGCTCTTTCTTATCAGTTATGTTCATGCACTAGGTTGTACCTAGGTGCCTGGATATCTCAGAAGTGTTCAGATTTAATGACAGAGGAGCTTGAAATAATATCATGGCTCACACAGCCTTACCAATTGAACACTGTTTATCTGTATTCGATCCACGGGACGACGTGTGATAATGATATGCACAATCATGATAGGTAAGCTAAGTAACCCATGGGAACGTAGACTAGGACATGGGTAAGCAGATACTATTCCAGAAATATGTTACGTCACCTGAACATGGATGACATTTGTTCTCGATTCCAACTGATATATGAGTCAAAGAACCCAGCTGTGTCACGGACGTGCATTTAAACGTATGAATGTCGGACATTAAAGCCACGTGAGTCCCGAGCCTCGCCCAACATTTTTGTCATTGATTCGTGTCTGATATAGGATGCAAGAGCTGGTAGATGGAAATCATGTGACGTATGTATTTGGAAGATGTTGTTAAACTGCTCATAATACTCTTGTGCTTCATAGAGGTGTCGAAGAATCTGATTGGGCTTGTAAATGACAAGCCGGTTTTTGTGAATGGTAGCCATCGCGACAGACTTCTTAGTGCACCGTTAAGCACATAATCATCTGGTGTCGAATACATTAATACTGCTGAATGCTATCATTAGGCTGTCGTTACACCAAAACGCAAACAACGACAATTTCTCCTGTTCCGACTATTTACTAAAGCAGCCTTGATCCCGCTTTGAAAAATTCATTCTTCAGAGTATTCTACAGCCGAATATTGAAACTCATTGAGGGTATTAACTAGTCAGTAATTAAACGGTGTTTACTTTAGACGATCTCCCAATAACAATGCAGGTATTAGCAACTTAGTTGCTAATACCTGCATCATTATGCAGTTATCCCGGGATATTTTGGATTGCCCATTTTGGGGACATATGCGCTCACCAACACGTGAACCCCATGCGCGAAGGAGCACGTGGGGCCATAATTCACCGCCAAAGGTCCAGCCTTCCCTTTGATAGAGAGCATGATCCTCGAACATTAAAGCCGTCTCCGATTAATCATAATTGCCGAAAAAAGATAACCACGGTTATATAAAACTAAGTGTATTGAGTGCAAATATTAACATTTAAGAATAGATGGAAGATTGTGTTCAACATTCTCAAACGAACCCTATCCAGTATCTGCATTGAATCGAGCTACCTGGAGCTCTTTGCTACCTGGAGCTCTTTGGTCATTTGACACAAAGAGGTGAATATTAAGTGAAACATAAAGTGCACATTAGTGTATCAAGTTCTGCTGCGAGAGCATCAAGTGCTTTTATGATTTTCAGGTGCTGTCATACGAGAGCCAGATGCAGTAATGCGACTCAAGTCTCTGTGTTATTATATATTCACATCCTAATATATAAAGTTACTTTTGAAGCTTAACGCCACGTCAAGTTATTAATGTTGCGTTTCATTATTTTTGGAAAAAAATGGCAAGGCTGGTTAATCTGAGCTTAAATCTCCTGTGTGTACGACCGTTAAGGGATCCTTCCGAGGGAAACTACCATTTTGTGTGGCTGTCAATTCAGTCAAGGTCTCTTCCTCAGTTCAACGGCTCTTTGCGTAACGGACAAGGCAGTCAAGGGTTCTTTATGAGTTCAACTACTTTGTTAAAACATTGTTACAAACGGCTTTTGAAATTGAGGATTGGATATTATGTCTCGCACTATTACTACTCAATCTGCAGATTGTGTGGATACATCCAGCCGAATGATGTAATTGACACCCTTATCAGCAATCAGCAAGCTTGAAGTTTGATGTCGTTGGATGTTTGTTTTTAATAGGGTTGTAATCTTACTGTAAAGTCTGGCTGGTTATATTTGGGAGCCTGAGTTTCTTTGATGTCTAGTCCAGTGTCAGTGATATAATACATTGGACTTAATTGTTGGCGATTTCACTCATTCATTAATGGGTTGGTGGGTAACATCTCTCAATTTTTATCTGATTCACTTTTCTAGTCGATTTTTGTAGAAATGTTTGGGCAAGCAGTCGGCCTTGTTCTGTCATTTAAGGTATCATAGACGGTCAGGTGTCACGTAAGAAGTAGTTAGATATTTGTGGTTATCGACCATGAAGTAATTCGGATCATGAAGTCCGGTTGTGTTTTGATGATATGTTTAGTCACAAATATACCTTGTTCATATATAGTTTCATGTTCTTAGAATCCTCCTTAGTGACATAAAAACGCGATTATTTTTGACAAGTACACAGCAAATCGAACGTAATGCTAATCGAACGTTTATGCGGCATATAAGTTAGTTGCGCATTTACTTATCAGAAGAGGAAGCTGCATTGTGTGATACTGTTACTGATCTACTTTTACAAGCAGTGTCAATATTCATCACAGCATATGAATCAGTCATGAGCAGTGGCACCTGAGTGCCTTTGTGTGGCCTTTGGGCATTAAACAAGTAAGATTAAATCGCAGTTTTGCATATCAACAACAAGTGGGTTTTTTTGTTAGTTTTTAGATTGCTGGAAATAAGACTGAAATGATGCAATCGAAGAATTGACAACTAATTACAGCTGTATGCATAACAAATGCAATAGAAGGTGCTTGCTCAAAAAGTCAACGGCATTGCAATCAGCAGGGTGAAAACATTTCTGTGGATTGGTCAAGTCGGCGCCTGGAATGTAGAGTGTTTGTCATCATACATGGAACTCTCCAGATGAATCAGTATAACCGCTTGATGTTACACAGATTGTGCGTTATTTGGATGTTGTGTTCAACCCTGATAAGGTGGTGTGGGTAAAAATCAGTCTCTGTGAGATAATAAGTTATGATAATAGATCAATCTGTTTCTTAATATGTCACTCGCACAATTACTGCAGCCCAGTGATCTCAGAGCAGCTGGAAATGGAGGTAAGCAGTAGGTAAATGCGTATACATGCATAATGAGTGCACACCCATGGGCTTTTATATGTGAGCGCGGTACATTTACAAAGTGTCATTGGGTGCGATTGTGTTTTCAAGTGAGTGTGTATATTTATGGCTAAGGGTACGCATATGTGTATGCATTGTGCAAAAAGAGAGTGGTGTGGTAGCTCTAATGATGAAATGGCGATATGGAATTTACATGCGTACTTCTGCTTACAGGTTTTCATTGGCATTTAATTAACCACATGCGACAATACTAACAAAATAAACGCTGCCTGTCATTATTGATAGTGAGTGGTGGATTCGATCGTCGAGGGTTTGCCATTTCATTGATCCTCGGCCAACAATGACGTCAACCAGTTTTAACGGGTGTTAAGCAAGCGTGTAGCCTTTATTGTAGGAGGCATTTGTATGACATATTTACACAGATAGTACGTTTAATAATGTGAAGGCAAATGAGCCATCATGTAATTTTAAACCAAATTATCAGTATTTGCCTGTCACGTTTATTCACTGATTTACTGCTGTGCACAATAGGTGTGCAGGTGTTATTTACGTTGCATTATAACAATTCATCTAGCGTTTGATGCGACGTTAAACAGTACATGCGCTTTTGTGTTGGTTGACACGGCCAGCCTCGAGCAGAGCCATTCTTAATGCATACAAATGCTATAAGACACGTACGCGTGTCGTTGATAACCAGGCCAATGCAACCCTGAAGCTTACAATATCTAGGCCATTTAACAATATAAGATCGTTGCAAGTAATTGGTTCAAAATTATAATCAAAAGTAGTGTTTATATGATTGGTAGAAAATTTCCTCCCTCTCCATCACCATTTGGTGTTGGTATTTATGTGTTTAGTTCTCAGCACACTACGAGGCGTCGATAAACTACAACATGATGTGACAGGTGAACCCACCGAATTCAACTCAAGAACAGCAGACCTACCTTTGTGACAGGATGTGGCTATGAGGATATTTACATACTTCATATTAATCTTCTTGATAAGAGTTTAAATCAGCTTTTAACAATATTGGTGTTCTAAAAGTCAATAGTAATCGTGTTTTAAGGTTTTGAAGGGATAACAATATAGTGGTGATATGTGATCGCGTAACGACCGGTGAATATCCGACGAGGCCATATTGATCACAGTCCTACGCTCTTTCACATACCACGTGGACCGTTACAATTTACCTTGACAGTCATCATTATCAGCTATGTTGCGCTTGTTGCTTTGTTGTTCTACGCATGCACAAATTTACAGGGTGAATGATTTCGGATAGAGACAACGCTTAGACATAAGCAACCTACAGATGTCATACAACAAGATCCTATTTGGCGAAATCATTATATTCTGAAAAGAACCCGCGCGGGTTATTCCATACCTACATACATCACGGTTAGTTGCATTAGGCTAATGAATAGAGTGGATTGAGAGGAATATTTATAGCTTGTTGAAAGATCCATTATATTGCGATGTAACTCTCGGGTGGTGGTGGAGGGGGGTGGGATATGTTTGTCATGCTTCTTGATGTTATGAATATGCATGATATTACATCCTTATTGGCCCTATATGAACCACAAGGATGGATAGTGATTGATCAGGTACATGAATTACTCTGAAATTAGGGGGACGGGTGAGGTAATAGCAGCAACCTATTAAATATATATATAACGGTACTGACATTTAGTGGAAATGCTGTGGCGATAATGTACACGGGCTTAATATCACAGATATTTCAGCCTTTTGATTGATATTCTGGATTCAGCAAAATTCAATATCAATCCAAGTCTTCATCTATCCTCAAATAAACCGCAGCAAAACTTTGTCTTGATTTCGTTTCATGTAAGTTTTATCATTTGTCAGTTAGCTAGAAATTGACAGATATCATTTATATAATCATGCGACTTAAAAATGACAGTTCAATGCCGTATGGTGGCAGTTTTCTTGGTCGACCGCTTACAAAAAATATATAGATAAATAAATGTATAGTATATATATATATATATATATATATATATATAGATATATATAGATATATATATATATATATATATACATATATATATATATATATATATATATATATATATATATATATATGTGTGTGTGTGTGTGTGTGTGTGTGTGTGTGTGTGTGTGTGTGTGTGTGTGTGTGTGTGTGTGTGTGTGTGTGTGTGTGTGTGTGTGTGTGTGTGTGTGTGTGTGTGTGTGTGTGTGTATATGTATATGTATATATATATATATAGTGTCATACCAAACAGTCCTTTTTACTCATCTTTCTCCATGACAATACATCGAGCTTGTCTTCAAAAGATGTGATGATATTATCCTGCCTGGTGCACGGATCTCTGGAGTAACAACCCTAAGCGAGATGCTCTTTCTTATCAGTTATGTTTATGCACTAGGTTGTACCTAGGTGCCTGGATATCTCAGAAGTGTTCAGATTTAATGACAGAGGAGCTTGAAATAATATCATGGCTCACACAGCCTTACCAATTGAACACTGTTTATCTGTATTCGATCCACGGGACGACGTGTGATAATGATATGCACAATCATGATAGGTAAGCTAAGTAACCCATGGGAACGTAGACTAGGACATGGGTAAGCAGATACCATTCCAGAAATATGTTACGTCACCTGAACATGGATGACATTTGTTCTCGATTCCAACTGATATATGAGTCAAAGAACCCAGCTGTGTCACGGACGTGCATTTAAACGTATGAATGTCGGACATTAAAGCCACGTGAGTCCCGAGCCTCGCCCAATTTTTGTTATTGATTCGTGTCTGATATAGGATGCAAGAGCTGGTAGATGGGTGACGAATTCGTGCTTGGAAATCATGTGACGTATGTATTTGGAAGATGTTGTTAAACTGCTCATAATACTCTTGTGCTTCATAGAGGTGTCGAAGAATCTGATTGGGCTTGTAAATGACAAGCCGGTTTTTGTGAATGGTAGCCATCGCGACAGACTTCTTAGTGCACAGTTAAGCACATAATCATCTGGTGTCGAATACATTAATACTGCTGAATGCTATCGTTAGGCTGTCGTTACACCAAAACGCAAACAACGACAATTTCTCCTGTTCCGACTATTTACTAAAGCAGCCTTGATCCCGCTTTGAGAAATTCATTCTTCAGAGTATTCTACAGCCGAATATTGAAACTCATTGAGGGTATTCAACTAGTCAGTAATTAAACGGTGTTTACTTTAGACGATCTCCCAATAACAATGCAGGTATTAGCAACTTAGTTATCCCGGGATATTCTGGATTGCCCATTTTGGGGACATATGCGCTCACCAACACGTGAACCCCATGCGCGAAGGAGCACGTGGGGCCATAATTCACCGCCAAAGGTCCAGCCTTCCCTTTGATAGAGAGCATGATCCTCGAACATTAAAGCCGTCTCCGATTAATCATAATTGCCGAAAAAAGATAACCACGGTTATATAAAACTAAATGTATTGAGTGCAAATATTAACATTTAAGAATAGATGGAAGATTGTGTTCAACATTCTCAAACAAACCCTATCCAGTATCTGCATTGAATCGAGCTACCTGGAGCTCTTTGCTGCCTGGAGCTCTTTGGTCATTTGACACAAAGAGGTGAATATTAAGTGAAGCATAAAGTGCACATTAGTGTATCAAGTTCTGCTGCGAGAGCATCAAGTGCTTTTATGATTTTCAGGTGCTGTCATACGAGAGCCAGATGCAGTAATGCGACTCAAGTCTCTGTTTTATTATATATTCACATCCTAATATATAAAGTTACTTTTGAAGCTTAACGCCACGTCAAGTTATTAAATTGCGTTTCATTATTTTTGGAAAAAAATGGCAAGGCTGGTTAATCTGAGCTTAAATCTCCTGTGTGTAGGACCGTTAAGGGATCCTTCCGAGGGAAACTACCATTTTGTGTGGCTGTCAATTCAGTCAAGGTCTCTTCCTCAGTTCAACGGCTCTTTGCGTAACGGACAAGGCAGTCAAGTGTTCTTTATGAGTTTCAACTACTTTGTTAAAACATTGTTACAAACGGCCTTTGAAATTGAGGATTGGATATTATGTCTCACACTATTACTACTCAATCTGCAGATTGTGTGGAGTTTCCTTAGTTCTGCGATAAAACAGGCTTTCAACTTTGGACTTTTAACTGTCGAGATGCAATTACTTTTGTAAGACTACAGTCAACAATCCATCGCATGTTGCTGTTCCATGCACTTAATTCATGTAATTAATGACTGTATTCCCCATGTATCTAAGTCTGTCTATTGGCGGTACATCCTCAAGATAGATGACGGGATACTGCATGACACAGCTGGCGCAAACGTGATAAAAACTGCTGCTTGAAACTTTACGGAAGCGACATGATCACGCGCAACCTTTCGTTAGCCGATAACGAACTTATGAGAGCGCGATGCGTTCCGGGGGATATTCGATGTGTGAGCTGCAATACACTTACAGTACCCATCATGCGTCTTAGACAACAATCATTTTAAAACAATCTCACTAACGTTGATGTTGGTCTGCAGCTGAATGGTCATGAATAGTGGAGCGATGATTGGGACATGTTAGGGGTCAAGAATGTCTACATGGATAGCAGTGATAATACAAACATCTGTTAATGGCTCTAATTTATTCAGATACATCGGACCATATGTTTAAAAACACTAACTTTATTCAGCAATTACTACTTCTTGCTGTCGGTGTGATCACAAGTCTATCAGTAACATTCATTTTTGTGTATTCCGGTATTCCGGCATTAAACAATGGGTCGAACTTCACTATTGATTTCCCATAGTTGATACTCCTCACAAACACGATTTGCATTGAAGATGGATGAAATGTTAAATTAACTCATTCAATCAGACGTAAAATAGTCACAGAGCTCGCCAATCACGATTGACCACACGACAAAAAGCTCTGCTTAAAAGCATACATTCATTTTTAATGGCATCTGAGTATGACATTGTCGAGTCTTGAATAAGGAAGCAGGTATGTACCTAATTGAGATTAAGCACACCATTCATGACCCGACTGCATTTATAAGCAAGAGGATACCCATTTTTAAAAAGCACATACGCTTGTGAGTGGTGTATACAAACGTTGAGGGTTTGACGCTTTATGTTGGGGCCGCATTGATTGTCTGCTTTATCGATGCTAGTAAAATGACTGACTCTAAAGTTGTCACACTGTCACTAGGCAACAATCATGTCAACCCATTTACATTTGTGCCAAGATGTATAAAACATGATACGCCAGATTATGAAGAATAAACGAGGACGTGTGGCTATAGCAGTTAGAATCCTAAAGACGTAAAGTATCTTCTTACCTACTTAGGGCAACTACCGACATCACATCCCATCCAACCTAAATGTTTTCCTGAAGGTTGATGCAGTTGAAAGCTTCCGGGAAACCGAAAAACCAACTTCAGTCAAATGAACACCACAGCCTAATACCGCTGCGCTTTGCGTTTCTTCCGGCTCATCTCTATGTTGAGACGAAGATAAGGGGCCGTGAGTTCGGCAAAAGTTATAGGTCTGCCCTATTACTGATGTGCTCCAATTTCATCCGCCGCTTAAACACCGACCATTGGCACTCCTTAGGTCTATTACACCCTTAATGTGCATACATTACCAGATAATGTTCAGAACTACTACCATCGATGCCACCAAGGATCAGAATCTTACCACAGGACACAGTATACTACACATTATGCTCAGTATTGATGAAATAAGCTGCTTTGTTAGAGGTCAAATTATCTAGTTCTATTAATGACAACGGCAATGACGCTCATGATGTAAAAGTTACCATATATAATAGGCCACCACTGACACACCTCAATGTGGGTTTGTCTAGGAGACAAATGATTGAATCATTAACGGGCTAACATACAAAACACTAACACAAATGGAACACACATGGGTAGATCATTAATGTTGTTTAACACTGACCCAGTAATTTGATCTAATTGTTATTAGTTATGCTGCCGTTGAACAACTAAACTACACAGACATCAACAAAGCTTTTGTTTATATGTGCGGAGCTATAGGTCGTAAACCCTTACACATATTGCTCGTCCAATCATGAATTCATATCAATCCAAAAGAACTTCCGGTTGGACTATTGAAAGTAACAATAGTGGTATTTAGCCTCAACTACTGCTTGACTCTTTTCCACCATAAAATAGATTGTTACAGGAAAGCTGATAATAATATGTAAGTGAAAGAGAGCATTATTCACAGGATACCTGGCTGTAGGACAATTTTGATCTCAAGACATAAATAAACACTGAAGCATCATAATTGGCTGGTTAGCGCTAGGTTTAAGGAAAGCAAAATAAATGGGTTTTTTCTATTCTTGATATCCTATTTAGCTGGCTTCACCTCAATAACATAGCGATCACCTTGCTTTGATGACGAAAAACACGTGGCGCGTTCAGGGTTACATATAAAGTCAATTTTCGAATCACACGGTGAATCTAACACAACAACCATATCATAAAAATGATTCTGGTCGAAACTAATAAAGCTGGTTGACTGTTCCTGCGATTGCTCATATAATAAGGATCAAAAGTTGGCGCCTTTCAAGGGCCTTAGGATATTGAGCGATTAGCATATTAGGGATTTAGGGTTTCTGAAGTTCAGTATATCAAGGGCTCTTTGTAATGGAATATATCAACATATCAGACTTTTTAATAGCACCTGGCAATAATCTTTTTCTCAGATATACATTTATTACAGACTGACATATGTTAAATAAGAGAAACTAGATATTTTCAATATAACTGTCACCTTTGTGCTTATCATATACAAGCTTTAATTGGTTTGATTCGTTTGAGAATCGTGTCAATGATAGGCAATAAAATGATAATTATGGCATAATAAACACTGCTACTTCAACAAATGAGGGACACATTGTAAGAGCGATAAAGCCATTATGTAACTGTGTATATATATATATATATATATATATATATATATATATAGATATGTATTTATATATATGTATATATATATATGTATATAAATTTATAGATATGTGTGCGTATATATATATGTATATGTATATATTTACATATGAATATATTTATATATGCATGTACATATATACATATATATGTATATATATATATATATTTATACATATATAAAATATATGTATATGCATATACATATATTTTATATATATAAATATATATATATATATTATACATATACATACACACACACATATATATATATATACATTATATATATATATATATATATATATATATATATATGTATTTATATATAAATACAAATATACATATGTATATAAATATATGCAGATGTCTATACATATACATATATTTATATATATACGCATATTTATAGTGACCTGGCTGTCTAAACCAATTAACATAGGATATGTCTTTGTTCTCGATTTAATCCTAAGGCTATTATATTTTCCATGGAGTGAATACTTTTATAATTAGATCATGCAAGCTCTGTTGGTTCAGGCACCAGTCTTGCTCGTAATTGTCGGAATATTTGGCCGACTTGCCAAATCTAGGGGTTACTTCATTTACGACATTTACAGAAGCAAATGCCCGATATCAGAAAATGTCCTTGATTTTGGTCAAAGTTTCATATATAGGCATATTCAGTAGTCACGGAAGTGATGGTCAACTTTACACTTTTTAACATATCAGGATTTGCTAGTAATTTGCAATCATCTATTTACTGTTGAGCACAGTAGGTCTTCGGGTCTGATTGCTGATAACGTTACATAAAAACCATTCACACCTTCAGCAAAACTACGTCTGGTAGGTAGCAGATCTTTGATTGGTTATCAGTACCTGTCGGTACCAGCCTCCGACAGAGCCAATGATAATGCATTCCGTAGCACAAATCGACCAAGCCTTTTATCCTCTGATTTTTTTTATATGTTGGCCTCATAACAAAGTTAGAACGTTGCATGTTATTGGGTCCAAATTACAACTAACGCCGAAAGTAGCGCTGATTTAATTGGCAGAACAATTCCTGGCTCACGTCACGATAATCCTTTCAATATCTCCATTTGGTGTTGGCATTCATGTGTCTAGTTGTTAGCACAGTACGAAGCGTCGAAAGACTACAATGATATAAGTATAATTATTTATTAAGATCTACGAGTTGAACGCTTCTGACTTGGCAAACTGACTCTGATAAATATAAATGCTAACTCACAAATTAATGACGTCATTCTTGTTGCTTCTTTCAACCTACATCAAACGCAATTCAGTATGACTACCCCACCCTGTACAGCAGCTATGGATGCAAACAATGATACATGCGCTAATCAAAACGAGGCTGAAGTGATTTTGAATTGACTGATTACCCATGAGCTTTGGAAAGGATCAAGGAACATTCAGTTACGCACGCATCGTTACTTTCAGAAGCGTGTGTGGTGTTTTTTAGGCAATTACTCGCCTAACCTTGTATGCGGTTAATGCTCACTCGGATAATATTTAATGGAACAGCTTCGAACGCTCATTGAAATATTAATGGATTTCAAATTGAAAGTGGCAGGCTTTGAATCGTTATACATAAAAGTTTTGTGACTGCGTTGTTAGCAGACTTTTTAATGGGATAAACAGCCCGTGTAGTGAGAGCTCTGCTATTGGACTATGACGTTTGGTGAGGATACGCTCAACAGTCATGGTGTGTGGACAACCTTAGATGTTTTAACTGATAAACGGTCACGATGACATTAAAAAGTGCAAAACTTCTGTTGACCTGGTCAGCTGACTGAATTGTGCATACCGATTGTCTCACAATAGAGCGATGTCACATTCCGCTGATTTTTGCGTGCAAGTTAATATTATCATTTTCCATTATCTGCCAGAATGGCTTTACTTGCCTATTTCGAATGCATTTATTGGATATAATTGCCCAGCAGTAATTGTCACCACCTTAAGTCAACATGTAAAAAGGGAACTGTCTTGAACTACTTTTGTGTTTGCTCTACTTGCGATTTTCATAATGTCTTCGAAAGGTATTCAAGTGGACATTCGGATCATCGGAAACTGCCAGTATATATCAACGGCAGTTATTATGATCATCATTCTTAAACTTTTGTTCTTTGCAGACTTACTCGTACATAAATGTTCAATGTTCATTACCATACAACATAACACCCTCAAACTACCTTGACGTTTGGCTATAGGATAGGGTGGGTAATAAAAATATTCATTACCTAATGAATAATACATCATTGCAATGTAACTTTGCCTAAGGAGATAAATGAGGATGCGCATTAATCTACATGTAGGCATTTACTTATTAATGTGATATTTATCCCTGAAACATGTTGTTTGGGACAATCGATGTTTCCTCATGACAGTATTGAGCTTGCTGATCTTCGGGTCTGCTTTCTTGTGCTAGGATTACTTATTGGCAAACAAATTGTTATTTCTACCACCATCAATTGTAATAATCATTTTCGTTCATTTATGTAGACTGCATTGCATTAGGTGCATTGTAATATACACTGCACCAAATATCCAAGATCTTGCACACCGTATTGCTCAGGTATTACAATATGAGGGTAATTAATCAGTGGGAAAGTGCATAATACCGAGATCCAAAAAGTCGTGAGGGCATCAGATGGATTTATATAATATCATTTTATGACTATTTGACGTCTATGGTGTTGTAATGTGGAGGATCTGTTGCAAATGTAATGGAGAGCCAGGATGATTCCCTGTCAATCCGTGCATAAGTATATTGTAATACATGCCACGAGTCATTTAGGCCAATGGAATTACAAATAACCGTACAACACATTTACCTGTGTCAGTCCCTATATTCACAGAGAATGCAAATATGGAATATTAAATACACTTATGGTTGAAATCGCTGAATTGGATGATGTTATTTATTGTCAGTATGTTGTACAAACATGAAATTTTGTATCACAGCTAAAACAAACTCTAAGTTCAATATCATACATGTGTTGGTATGATATTTGTTCAATCTAGGGTTTAGCAACTGTTGTAACCTCCGACGTTGAGCTTCTTGTTAACCAAATGCATGAGCGAGTGTATGAAACACATCTGGTGAATTAAAATAGGATGCTTATTTGTTGATGCTTGCGAACATAATGCATTATGGAAAGATAATATTCTGAGGAAACTAGACATCGCTATTTTGTATTTAATGAAGACCAGTCGCTAATTATTACTAATATGCACGAAACTTAACAAAAGAGTAAAGTCTGAAACATTTGTTCTCATATTATTGTGATTTGCAGTTTTGTTTTATCCACATCTGGTTATAATTACACAGACACATTGCCTCTGAATTTTGAGGTATACTCTCTGAGTTTCTCATCATATCATTCACCCTGTGAATCAATTAAACGACACCATCTTGGTGCTGTTTTGATACACAATAACAAAACCTTTAGTATGTATGTTATCGCCATCTAAATACTGTTTTGCTAAAGAGTGCACTAGATTTAGCTTTCTGTGACAAGCACAAAACAAGCCAATACACAATACATTGTTGTGCGGTGATAATATTATAAACTTATCGAGTAAATAATAAAATATAGTGGTACCATACAAAGGAAGCATGCTGATAGAGAGAAAACAAACATGATAGCCGCGACAAATGAATATCAAATATATTGACTAAGCACATACCTTCCGTAGTGTGCAAAACATTTGCGAAGTTACTTCCATTGCATACAGCATTATTTCCCGCTTTATGCTCTTATGAACGCACAGAGCCTACATCATAAGCACGCATAATAAATTTTCCACACGCGCAGTCTTATTGCAAGCACATACAAGATTTGTTTCTTGAAATGTCAAGAAGGTAGCAATCTGCTATACCGAGGGGGTTGAAACTCATACTAAAGCAGCAATACACTGATACAACGGGTCAAGCAGGCTCGTGTGTATCGTATCCAAACTGCATACACCAAGAGTAACTCATAACAAACATGCGCATTGTTGCAGTACTGTTAACGTGGTCTTCTCTTCGCTTGCCTTTCAAATTGTTTTAGAAGTGTGTTTTACTCATATATTTATATCCAGTCTATTATTAATGTTGACAAACGAGCTTGCTTGTGACACAACAAGAGAATATAGGGATTAAACCTCAGACTCAGCAGCTTTGCTGTAGATAATTCGAACCTAACATTTTGCAAGAGTCAACCATACTATACATAGCAACTGCTTGTAAACTCTACTCAATGCAAGACCATATCAGAATACCATATTTTACGGTTTAATGATAACGGTAAGCACATTGTATCAATAGCATATATGAAATTGATATTAAACAAGTGTAGTGCTAATCAAAGGTTTCTGTACGTCATTCCCTTTATGCGGCACCCAGGTGTGCTATATGTTCATTATTCAGAAGAGGATGCGTCGTTACTTATTCTGTCCTAACAAGAATCCACTTAAAACAGCAATGGATCAATACGGTTGGTCACCAAATGCTATCATTATGTTTCTTGAAGCGGTGTTATGCACACTACATGCAGCACCAAGATATATATCTCATCAGGTTCGTATTGTATGATGTAGTGGACCTTGATCTATTTATTTACTGACATGAGGATGAAAACTAAATTAGTTTTTGAAATATATATTAGCTTGGGTAATTTCCCTATCACATACATGTAAAGGATAATGTTGCACTATCAATATGCACCACAGCACTACACTTCCATGCTTGTTTGATCTTTGCACTATTTTAATAAATACCTCTGTGCTTTCTTTGTGCTTTCGTACGACAAGATATACCTCGTTACATTGTGTAACAGCGAATTTTCGTTTTTGTATTGCAGGCAACAACACTTCAGCTTGGATGGGCTTGGATGAAACCACAACATACCCAAGTACCGCCCTGGTGCAAAGCAATATACGAATTGACAACTAATTAACGCTGCATGAATAACAAATGCAATGGGTGGAGTTTTCTGATAATGTCAAAAGCATCGGAATCAGCAGGACGAAAACAAGTCTATTGATAGCCCCCTCGGTGCTTCCTCTTATGCGTCAGCCACAGCTTTCGTCCGGTTTAAAAAGCATGGAAATCCAAGACGAATCAATCAAAGTTACTTCAAAATCTGCATAGACGTAATAATTTATTCCAGGAGAAGACAGTTGTGTTCAGCTCGCGTTTCCGAGAAGGAGGAATGAGTAAAAATATGACTCTCAGTGCTCCGTCTGTGATGGATGGACGGATTCGTGCTTACTTAGATAGAAAATGTTGGCGAGCTGCGTCAGCCAGCTTTTGCAAACACTGAATCACAGATACATCTGGGACCGCGTTCATGAAGAATCGTAATACCGCAAACTCAGGTTTTTTAGTTAACTGTCTCAACCGTATTCATAAAGAATCTTAAGCCTCCTTGTGACCTCAACTCTGAGCCAGTTTGTTAGCTGTCGCAAACTTAAACGTAAAAAAAGATTTACAGTGGTTATGTTCTTTGAAAATGCCTTCACAGAGGACATTGATTTTCTTAAAGTGAGCCAAAACTTAATCAGTCGTTCATTATCTTTGGCCCGCGTATTTTTGGTATCGTAAAATGTACATCAATTACTGCGCAAAAAGGTTTAAAAAAACCAAAGCAGGTAATTATTTACCACAAATCCGATCGATTAAAAAAGGCAATTGTTTCCAAGAGAGCGAGGCACCCTAATCCGAATTAGGAGTGGCTTGTTGCATGATCCGAGTGGGTGGGAGTTACAAATGAATCTTTCACGATTGATCATGTTGCAGATAGAAACGTCATTAGGAAAGCAGGCACCAAGTCTCTGAATCCACTTCATAATAACATTAAACCTGACCCCGGAGTATAACATTTGCTCGTTAAAGAGCTGTACACCATTCTGATAAAACACCCCGCTTGATGTCAGCGACAAAGACACGTCATAGCCTAATTACGTGCAGTTACGCGCAAATTCCAACGGAGTGTCAAACAATAAAACTCAATAATGATTATATTCATCGCAGAATGTCTCACTCGTGTGGATTAGCTGTGATTGTAAGTCAGTTTAATCGGCTCCACAAGAAACAATGGTTCATCATGCAGCTGTGGTCATGTTCATGGATAACAATGCCATTGCTCGGAGTGCTGTTTAATATGAGTAATTGAAACTCCAATCGCTAAACCATTATATACTTAAAATCACGTAATATTGTTCAGTCTGGTTTAATAAAGGTGAGTGATATATTCACAAACAACCGCGTTCAAGACTATTCCTTTTAATTTTGACAAATGATAGAGACTGTAAACTATTATCTTAAAAAACTGACTGGTCAGTTATCTCGAATATTCTTTGCCTTTTTATTCATGTATCTGTCAAATAAACACCAGGTAAAAATATATATATATATATATATATATATATATATATAGAGAGAGATAGAGAGATATAGATATATATATAGATAGATAGAGAGATATATATATATATATATAGATATATATATATATAGATCTCTATATATATATAGATATATATATATATATATATATATATATATATATATATATATCTATATATATATATATATATATATATATATATATATATATATATATATATATATATATATATATATATATACCCAAACGGCGCACGTAAAGCCTTCAGTAACGAGCCCATCATCCATGCACCACAAATCCGCGCAAATTAACTCTGGCAGTCTGTTAATGGATAATAGTTGTCTGGCAACATTTTAGTTTTTTTATTGATCTGAGACAAAATGGTGTTGCATGTTTTGCAAGTAGGATGTAACATGGAAAACGTCCATCAATATGGTATATTCCAGAAGGTACTCCAAGTGTCATAAAATATCATTTAATACAAAACTGAGTGACAGTTTGCTTATTTAACAGTCATAATAAAAATAACAACACCCAAATGGGACTACTCAAGATAATACGTTAATGTATATGTTATTGCAGTAACCTCCCCCAGCCCCACGCACACCAATACTACATGCTGACCGATTGACATTAACCAGGCGCCGCAGGTGAAACATTCCATTATGAATTTCATAACCTGTTCAGCTCGCATAGGCGTGGTTTTTAATGTCTGGCCTTTGATTTTTTTCAAATAAGTGGTCAAAGGTGTAGTGAAAATGCCACTTGTGTATGGCGATATTTCGATAGTTGCGGCCAACATTGTGGCAGCCACATGTGTATATGGCTAGAAATTGGTCGAGCTCCTTGATGGAGCTATGTGTTGTAAGCCCAGCATTAACATGTCGTCAAATACCAAGTTCATGTGTGATTGTTCTCTTTTTCATACTAGCAAGAAAACAAGAAACGACAATATCTTATATCTGCATCTCGTGCCGTAGAAGCAGTTGCAGACGTTTTATGGGCATTCCAAAATATCAGCAATGCGGAGCTCGTAGCGTCATTTCTTATTTGAATATGCACGCAATTTTCGCAGCTCAGGATGGTACGCTGAATGGCCTCTGTGTTGATAGTTATCTTTGAGCCAATCAGTCGTATGTCCTCAAATAGCACAAGGTGGTGTCAAAATGAACATAGGTAAACTTAGCATATATGTCAATAATTTCCATGATTCATCTCCATAAGCAGCTTTGTGATCCACACGTCTATTTGGGAACCATTCCAAGGTCAACTTGTCAGGCGAAATCACCTTGGGGAAAAACTTACTAATCCGTAATACGGTTAGCAATGTGAAAGCTGTTGCGGAAGCTACGCTCATCTACTGTTTGAGTTGCTGGTAAGGCAGTCAATGACTCTGTATGAGCTTAGCTACTCTCTGTTCTGTTGGGTAGGCATCAAATGGCTCTTTCTGACCTCAATGACTCTTTACGCTGTTGGTACGGCGGTCAATTGTTCTTTTAAAGCTCGAATGCACTTTGCAGAGATTGCAAGGTACTCAAATGGTTTCTCTGAATTTTGTTTGCTGGTGAGGCAGGCTATGACTCTTTTTTAACTGCTATCTGTGCAGTTGGTAAGGCAGTCGGTATTTCAGAGGGTTATATTTCGAATCCGATCAAAAAAAATTCCCGGCGAAAAACGATTTTTTTAAAATGACATATAGCATATGTCGATTGTGGCAGTTAGATAATAAAGCTATCTCTATGGCATCTCAATGACAATGAGCTTAGCACATAAAACTAGCCAACATTTATTAGAACAAGGGAATATCTGCAAAGGCAGAACCAACAGTTAGGGTAATGTCAATCTCACTAAGCGTCTATTGAATAAAATGAC
>CM067350.1:53171497-53206497 GCA_034190875.2 Urechis unicinctus | reverse complement strand
TCACCGGATTTGGTGTGCATTCGTCTCAGTTATGCTTGTTTGGTCAAATAGACAACAATAAGACAACACTGAACAATTATCTGGTTACTGTGTATTTTCTCCTCTGGGAAAATAACTTAAACTGCTGATCAGCAAACATTCCTTTACTCCCCAACTTGGTTAACCACTAAATGGTGATAAACCACCACTCACACTCTATCAACACAGCAGAAAATAAGGTGCTAGGCTGGGTCTTTTCAAACAAATGTGGTTTATTTTTTTCTTTGGAGAAAAAATGTCGCTTGCCAATTAAAAAGACACCCTTGTATGCAAATTATAGACGGATGGAGGGCAACATCTTGCTGTCATTCTGCTCGTGAGCATTCTTTGTTTTACATTCCATATCATCGACATGAAAGGCTAACGCATATGCTTTTTACGATTATGATTAGTTGAAAACAAGCCATGAGATGGGGATAATTAATTACAGTAGCATTACAGTTAGTTGTTACCTATCACATATCCATGTAGTGCAGCGGGATTGATGAACATCTGTTGATGACCTCGACTTAACGCAAAGCCACGTCAGATTCCGTGATCGAGGGCACTCACAGTTATATGATATAGGTAGGCCCATAATATAAACAACGCACAGCAGCAGAGAACTGAGTATTATAAGCAACTGTACCGTATGTACGTTAATTGTCTAAAATAATATATTACATTTTAAGCAGCGTCTTCGAACAATCTGCTGCCCAGAACCAACTACTTTATGTGATGCTGTCATCATTTTAACCAACCTCAAAAAGCCATGGGTGAGAGGTGGTTGGTCTCCCTTTGTCATCTTGATACACCTTTCTGTGTAGCAATAGCTACACAAAATAACAAAACATGACTATTACAGCTTTGTAGTAGATTCATAATACAATAGCACCAGAGTCAATATAAAATTTGCACTTATAATGGTAAGCAAAAAAGTAGTCTTTGTCCTTTTATACGGATGAGTGATGTAGCGCTGAAGTTACCAACACATGGCGAGATTAACATCCTAATGTGACGGAACATTAACAATCAGCGTCCTGAAGAAATATAGTCTCAGCACATGAGTGCTCTGACGATGGCATCTTCTTGATAAATGTAGAAAATATTATTGTTTAAAGTTGTATTCTGAGATGCAGCCACAGCGTTTTCTTGTTTTCATCGCCAAAGATGAATCAGTTAACCCGAAGAGCTTATACCTACGCTAAGAGGCATCACGTGCTGTGCGGTAACCATGAAAATGAGTGAAACACACGCCCGTCATCAGGAGACGCTATCTCGTTTTCTAGAAATATGGTGTCTTATGACTGGTCGGTGTGATCATGCCCCGGAATGAATCGCAGAATTCCATGTGGTTTTAAGTGACGCTATAGCAAATCACAACGCTGCTCAAAGGTGACGTGATCACATATTTTCTCGGGCGGAGACACGAGTCAACCCTCTTAACGCAACTACCAGCTCTTTGTTAAAACTGCTACATGCTACATGCGATGGTGTTATGTATTCAGCTCACGTTCTTGAAAAGGTTGATTGACTCACTCAATTTTATACAGAGATTGTCTCCCTTAACATGTTGCAGAATGTCTAATAAAAAAGCAACCATACAGTGCAATGGCTGACCATGTAATCTGTAGCAATTAACGCTCGACTGACAGCTTGATTACACTGGGCTAAATGTTGAGGACACGTAAGAAGGAAACCGACATGTATTGCTATTTCGGAGTGTCTACATTCGCATTTATTGCATGATGTCAGACGCAAACAGAGCACGCGCTCGTATGTACACTAGACTCCTACGTTGGGTTTGAGACGTGTCCTTGTTGCAGATCATTGATATTCAAATGGTATACTTCTAGTTCTAGGCAATATGAACGTAAACCACAATGAATGTATAAAGGACGTAAAGCCTTCATGTGTTAATGATTCCATGGCTTGTACTATTATTAGCATCAACTATGTAAGAAATCAATGAAATATCAATGACAAAGCATCTGCTGTCTGAACAGTTTCAACAATCATTTCGCTGTTATTGGAAATATTTACATCAGCTCAATGAGTCTGTTCGGCAGTTGGTGATTGCCAATAATGCTACTGGCCATCAGAGGCTGATCTACCCATTGCACCTGTTTCTTAGCGTATTGCACACGCAAATAGTCCAAGTTAAGGAAGCTCACAACAAAACATGACCATACATATTCTATCCTGTGAGCGGCGGGGATGAATTGTTCAGGCATGCACATATTTACTGTTGCAATATACTTATGTATATTCAATCTGAAGCAGCGCTGGGAGAGGGGCGTTTCTGCTGATATTCTCTGTTGTTAATGGTGTTGCAATTTACATAGCGTGCCACGAGACCGTGCTGCGTAATATAATCGGACGATCTACATAATGCCGTCTTTGGCGCGCTCAATTCACACACCAGGGGCCAAATGTCAACTGTTCATCTGAATATTTTCGCGCACATGCAGTGCCATCGGACCATCATCAACGCTAGGCTATGATTATGTCTCGAGGATTATTATAGTATGTAATAACGTGGTGTGCGGATGTTCTGTTCTTCCTCATTTTGCCATGTTCCTGCTGTCACACTAAATCAACTCCATATATAATCAGCAGCCGTGACAAACATGGCAGGTAGAAAAATAACACAGCTTGTGAAAACCCTGCAGTGGCAAGCTGCAACACCGCGAGGGTTCTTGACAAGGTTGATTGGCTTATCGTCTGAACATAGTGTTTGTCCTTTTAAGTATGAAACATCATAATGGTAAATGATAATGCAGGAAAACAGCTGAATTGTGATGAAGTGCTGACGTGTTGCTACATTCTGCTGATAAATGCGTACTTTGGCTCAGTCGGTTCGTTGGTTACCGCCCCATTTTATGTGAAAGTCGCAAAATTACTGCATGCAAAGTCTTTTGGAGAGGATTTATTTCAAAGTGTAATGATTATGTTGACGAACAGATATTACATCATGAACTACACATCAACATCCGACTGATTGTCAGCTGCCATGTATTTTTCTTTTGCATATATGTAGTAACAAGGAATGCAAGGAAATTTGTCATCATTGGCTGTGATTGTCATAACTGATGCTGTACTCATTTGCTGCGAATATTTTTTGCTTCCTTCTGGATGCTGCTGCCTTCCCCAGCCCCTGGTGTTTTCTTTATCTTCTGGACGGTGCAGTTTTGATTTGGTGTTTTCTTTATCTTCTAGACGCTGCTGCCTTCCTTTGGTGTTTTCATTATGTTCTGTACCATGCTACTTACTTTCCTTTAATGCTTTCATTCTCTTCTGTACGCTGCTGTCTTCCTTTGGTGTTTTCTTTATGTTCTGTACCATGTTGCCTACTTTCCTTTAATGTTTTCGTTCTCTTCTGTACGCTGCTGTCTTCCTTTGGTGTTTTCTTTTTCTTCTAGATGCTGCTGCCTACCTCTGGTGTTTTATCTTGAGGGTGCCGCTGCATTCCATTGTTTTTTGGGGTTTTTCTGGACGCAGCTGTTGTCCATTGTTTTTTCTTTATCTTCTGTACGCTGCTGCCTTCCTTTGGTGTTTTCGTTCTCGTCTGGGTGATGCTGCTTACCTCTGGTGTTTTCTTTACCTTCTGCACGCTTTGTCAAAGCAAGATAAGATATCCCGTTTGTCACAAACGACCCAACCGTTTTGTCTATGGCACTTACAGTTGGGTGTCAAAAAGAGATCGCAAAACTAACATCGATACAGCGTGGTCTATTTGACACGGATGTCAAGTAGATGGATGAGGGAATAGCTGCCGCGTTGGGAATGTGTTTATAACACCTCTGGAGCTTCGGATTTATACTTATGATGCTTAGGCCAGGCGAAAGGAAAATGTGACAAATTGATTGAGCTTGTTTTGCGAATTGAATTACGTCGACTAATTCTTATGCTTAATGAGTCCATTGTATTAAGCAGATATTGTTGCATTTATGTGGGTGTAGATCTGTGTTCACTCAGCAACACAAAAAGCATATTTGTTCAATTCGTTTTCAAAAAGTGTGTGGTTCTATCAAGCATGAAGCATTTGCTTTTGGTAAATATGACATGTCGGGTACAATAACAATCAGATCAATGTTGAGTCATAGCTGTAAACGATTTCTCTCCCCTCATTAATTGAGTCATAATTGAGTGAGGTTATACCGCATTTCTGTCTTCCCTACATCACAGGGTAATTAGCGAAAGGCATGTATGCTAGAGTTCAATTACACTTGTGTCATTACTAAGGCCAAATGTTGGCGTTCTCTTCGGCGACGTACTTATCTCACCCATAATCCAAACTTTGAACAAACATCTAAATTATATTTGGGGTGAATTAGGCCATCACAAGCCGTAAGCACGTCGTCTCTAATGCTTCATGATACTTATCTAATGAGCCAGAAATATGTGCGAGGCGTGTTTAACCTAGGTAATAGGCTTGACAGGCGTGCGTCGTTAAGATGGCCTGTTTCTAGGAACTGCGTCGTTGGATTGTGTAACATGATATTAGACCCCCATTATGATTATGAATCTAATCTAATCACACGTTATCAATATAAGCGAAATATTCATCAATATCATTAGGTTCAATATAATTCAACTAGAAGTATGGAGCACAGAAGAATGAATACTACCTTGTATAATGCACTTAGCTATTTAAGCATTAGGAACAGCTTCTCATAATGCCTCTTCTGTGGTTTTCAAAGCTTTATGCCAATATCAAGATAGCTGAGAGTATTACGTACTAAGAGCCTTTTATGTTCATGGAGATCACGTGTCAGCATTGAAAAGGATGTAACATCAGATTCCGCATATCCGGACAAATGAAGGTTATATCAATGTTATTTTGGGAATGGCAATTATGAAAATATGGCGCATGCACAATCCATTTATCTTTTCAAGATGTATCAAAATAAATGTTCAGCCTTGAAACAGCTCCTTGATGTAGTACCATAGCAGGTCTTATTTAACGAACAGCATCAACAACCCACTCCTTATATCATGCCTGCGTGCCAAGTTGGCAATACCATGACAAACCCTTGCGTCGCTGAATCGTTTGCCCGCTGATAACATTCAATCACCACAGATTTGCGAATACATCGTTATAATATCAGCTCACTATTTGTAATGCACTTGCCATTTATAATTGCCATAGCACTCACAGGCGTTGCACTAATGCCTAGACTCCGGATATGCTCTAATTGTTGCGGTTAATTGCCATCTGCCTCAGAAGAAATAAGAGACACATGTTATGTGGCTTTTAAAAAACGAATTAGCATATTGAGATGAATCGATGTGACAGCCAATGAGAGTGAGTCTAGTGGCAAAAATGTAATATATTCTATTCGAAACATCAAATATATGGCATTGTACAAAGTAAATCAATGCCTTAAAATATATTCGAGTCCACAAAAAAGACGCCAGCCACGTTTATTTCCCAATTATACCATAACATAATTATTTTAACCCGATGAGAATCATGAATGGCTTTTGATTCGTTGTCCAGTCAGGGCCGGGTTAATATTTTCAAGGCACTGTCCTGGGTATGGTATGTAATATGCCCTATTGTTCTGACATTCTTCAGATAAATCAGCTTAGCACAAATGTTTTGCTTTAGCGAATATAACCTTCAGCCAAATATCTAACGTGCCTCTGAAGTGATACCGTTCTATATGCATCAATTCGATGCTCACACTGATAATTCACAGTCACAATAATATATGCTGCAATATATAGTCCAGTTACATAAAATGACTTTAAATATATCTAATATTTTACGCGTGATTGATGTTTTTACCTTCACATTGTGCGAAACAATATAACTTTGCTTTGTTTACTCAAATATAGGAAGATCTTAATAACGTTGGTATATTCATATTGTCAATGAAATGGAAATAATAATGATTGCAAAGAAAGATATGTTAAAAATTCAACCCTTTCAAAGTATTTATCCTTATCATTCAATGAATTGCTTATTAATTATCTTAACACCAAGTGCTAGGACAGTGTAACTGACCGAATACCTCTGTTCCATTTATCACATGCCTAAGCTACTAAGCGCATAATCATGTGTATAACGTGGCAATGTTAGCAACCAGCCTCAGAAAACATGTTGAGCCAATCAGGATATGGCAAAAACCAATATGATTTTTAATGGAAAAACTACAAATGCAGAGCAAAGCTCCGTACAATATCATAACTTTAATAAACGTCTTTACAAAACACATGAGATTTTAGTCTTCAACGTGAATTTAATTTCCATCAAATAAAATATGTATTTATTACGAACACACATAACGCACAACTTAAATAATTATGATAAGGAGCACTTATGTCAACAACCATATGAATCACAAGGGGTTTACAGGTCAGTCAATTACTGTCTTAAGTCGTGTATACAGCTTTCATGGAACTGGAAATGCAACTTAACATTTTCGTGCGCAAAAATGAACGTTAATATCTTTAGTTGGAATGTGAATATAAACTAGTCAATCAAGAATAAACAACAGAATTCAGCATAGATAGCTCTGATGTGTAAGCCCTATCAGATCTCGCGAGGATCCAAGAACATCTCCGCTAACTGCTGTTTACAGGTCGATCAATTACCGTAGACAGTCGTGTCCTCTGTTTCAAGGTTGCGGTGACAAGTGATGTATGCTTACACTGCATTGTATGATCTGACATTTGTATAAAGAAAGTGATGAATAAATAAGCTTTATGATCACACGCATTGAAATACATTTGTCTCGTTAGAAGTCAATGTAGGTGGAGTTCGTTGCCATTGGACCCTGAAATTTGAGATTCCAACTTCTGTCGTCATCAGTTTTGATGAAAAACATATGTGTGCTATTGACTATGCGACGCAAAATGAGCTCGATTCCTACAATCAATAACATGAGGAGGAAGCAAGGAACCATTTGCGTCTAAAATTCAGAGTAAACGAGCTGAATATGATGCATACACACCTCAACTACCAATAAATGGCTCCATTTTGAGATGTTCTTTACTGGAGGGTCCAGTGTTGTTGTTCCCTCTTCAATTATGCAGAACATTGTTTTCGTGTTGGATAACATGTTTACACCTCGCGAATTACAGCCTGAGTAAAGTAATGGTACATAATACTAGATTGGTATTGGAGGCTGCCCATACACGCAGTTTCAGGCTTTCAATTCCAAAAGACAGATTTTCCCTTACGCAAACATCATATCTCATATGAATAATAATTATATTGACGACATTCTTAACAAAGCTCCTCCTAACGCTGAATAAAAAGAACATGTAGAGATAGTTCATTTCAATTAGCAGTAAAAAGCCATAAATTCAACTAATTTGGCCTACGATGGAAGTCTATAATCACCACTGCAACACATGCTGAATATCGTGCACAGAACGATGGAAAATAAAAGTTTGTAATGAGTAAGATACCAAGTATGGTACATAAGGACACTACGTAATGTTCTTATCGGTTCTGGTCGACTAGATGGAAACAGTAGCTACAGCAACCAGCTGTTCATGCATGCTTATCCTTCATATATGAGCTTTCGAGAACCTGCACGCCATGCAATTCAATCCACTTACAATCTTGCATATCATCTACGTCATATTGAACATTTCAAAGTGACTACCACTAGACAAAAGGATTGATGAGAAGCTGTCAATGTGAGTACTACACCTTATTTTATGTGACCTAGTATGTGAAAGGAAACAAGTACATTTCGGGTGACAGCTGAACAGTAAGGAATGCCGATTGAGTCTCAGAGGCTTACTTCACGACATGTCCCCATATGACTTCGCCATGCAATGTAGCATGGTCCATCGCCCATATGTGTTTGTCTATCGGGTATGCGTCGGAACATTTCATTTCGATTTGACAATGAATACGAAGGGAATACCAATCACAATACAGACTTTATTGACGGTAAAATGGAGGGACAAAAAAACACACCCAACTACCAATAGATGGCTTTTGTGTACGGAAAGAGGTTTTTACTGGAGGGTCCAGTGTTGATGTTCCTCTCTCAATTATGTCTCTCATTTTTTTCGTGTTGGATAACATGTTTACATCTCGCGAATTACAGCCTGAGTAAAGTAATGGTACATAATACTCTCTCTCTCTCTCTCTCTCTCTCTCTCTCTCTCTCTCTCTCTCTCTCTCTCTCTCTCTCTCTCTCTCTCTCTCTCTCTCTCTCTCTCTCTCTCTCTCTCTCTCTCTCTCTCTCTCATTGCCTTTCCAGTTATTGCTCCAGTAACTAAATACATACAAATATTGCAGCAATCATGACTTGGCGCTCCGGTTTACGCAATTGCCTCGTGGAATTATTCACATGGTTGGTCTGCCATTTGTTAGTTTTGTATCGCTAAAAGTAAGAAATGCATATTATGACACCTTCAGGGATAATCGAGCGTAGAGACCTATTACAGTAACCAGTTCAATCAAGGAGTATGTAAAGGATTTAATGCTTATTTGGAATATTTCTGTACTTTAATTGAATCTGCAAACTCAGCCAATCAGATTTGCAAATGTTTAATGATCCATGCTTAATATTGTTTATTTTGTCAATTTGTGTCTCATTTACTCACAGATAAAGCGGTTTATATATCAGCTGTTCTAGTATCATTGTTTTGGGTTACTTGAATACACTCATTGCATGGGATTACATAAGCGTCACTAGGAACACAAATCAATAATTGCGATACACAAATGGTTAATTGGTGCGTTGATGATTTGTAAATGCATAAAATAATGAACGACATCAGTGACGAATTTAAAATTACATCATGTCCGTTTGGTAGTGACCGCGGGGCGTGTGAAGCATGGGGTAAAGCAGCTGGGTGTCAGAGACTGCTGGTCACCTGAGTTAGAGTGTATGAACGGTAGTGCACCTGGTGTACGTGGCGGATGTGGCATTTCGCTCACTCGTGGATTGGGAAAGCTGAGGTTTACAGCATATTTCATTTGTGTGAGTTACTTCCTCAATCGGTATATCTGGGAGGGCAAGGTGCGATAAAGGATCGGTGCGTCATTTTATCGTAACTTTAATTCGACACACAAAAACTACTCTCGTACTTCAATCGAAACGCTATGGAAATGCCAGATATATATTCAATGATATACGTTTTGATGTGGAATTATTCCATTCTTTGTATCCGAAAGGTGCGGAAAATATAAAATATTGGATTATTGGGTGTGTAAGTTAAGGTTATTAGTTCGGTTCCGATTTCTTTCCCATACTGTTCAGCCATACAAAGCATTTTAGAAGATAATAGTTAATATATTTTATGTCAAGAGTTTGTTGCCTTCAATCGCTCGTTTTACCTACTCAAGTCAATTGCTTAGTGAAGCCTGCTGCTGTCTACGACATGTTCGGAATGGCTGAGAGCAATAATTGAATGGACGAAAATATATATTTTGACCTCATGAGCTCACTTCAGCCGCGCTTGGTTGTGCCTTGTCATACAACTGTACTTTATAATATTCTCTAGTGAAGAGAGGAATCCATCTAAAATTTTACGATTAGTGAAATGTCACTGGCCAAATAAACATACAATGTGTGTGATTAATTCAGTAAGAACAGGCTTGCTGTTAAGGATGATCGACGAGTCTGTTTTGCAAGCATCCAGTCTGGTAATCTCAAGCTAAGCTGGCCTGTTTTATGATCAATTAGCGCCATTTTACCAGGACTTTACCTCACATTAAGTACAATTATGGCTGACTCAAGCAAATTCAGACCGCAATCCACAGCGACGAAAAAAAACCAAAGCTCTGCGCGCTACGTAGCATCGATATGGACATTAAAGGAATGTTTAGTATTTTTATACTGATGCGTATTAACTAAAGCTATCAATTTTTAGTGCATGTATTGCTTGTGGGTGAAGCCATTATTTTAAAAAAAAAACAATATTCACCCAGAGCTGCATGGTATGATTATTATATTCTCAAATGGCAGAGTGCCGTGACAAATGCTATTTTATATTCACTAGGTCCGGACGAGTATTTGTCGTCTCGTCTGTTAGTGGGTGAACTCGGAATCAGTAAATTATGCGTTCATATTTATTGCTGGTCGACTTAACAAGAAACGTACTTCGATAGATAATGCGATGAGTAGATCAGCTATAATGCAAAAAAACCTAATTTCTAGCGATATTTGCAGAGGTCGTGTTTGAATATTGTGACGTTGGCCACCATGGAACTAATACAACAGAGCGCGCCGTGTGACGTCATAATAGCTCGAGGCATATAATATTTAAAATGTCTGTTGCTGGTAATCAGGTTCACGCAAAGTCTTCGAATCATAACGCCAGGTCACAAATCGTGAGAAAGGGGAGCAAAGCAGTAATGGCTAGTTGTTGCTTTTCATAGATTCATAGCCAGGGTGCGGACTTCCACTCGGTATTTCTAAAGTATTTCTTGCCGCTGCTTGGGCAATATGCACCCGTGGCCAGATGTAATCACCGCCGTCGCGCTCGTGTCTTCCATGAAAGGAAGGTCCCGACATTACAGACAGTGGGTAGATTAATCCAGTTACCATGCTCACAGTACCCATTGTATGCATTCAAAGAATAACATTTAAAAATTATTTGGAAATTGACATTACCTTTATGGGTTAACTTTGAATCAAACAATGCACGATATTTATACTGGGGTTCAGGCACTAAGTCTGCTTATATAAACCAGCCACAATAGGTCATATAAACAATTCTACCGACTTCTACAAACTGAAATGGAATAGAAATTAAAATATGACAGCTGGAAAAGGGTATAGTCTGAGTCACTTTTTCTCAGACTAATAAATGCTGATAATGAAGTTACAACACGCCACAGCGAACATATCATACTCATTATACCCAGCATAGCCATCATACTCATCATAGCCATCATACTCATCGTACTCATCATACCCATCATAGCCATCATACTCATCCTATTCTTAATACCCATCATAGCCATCATACTCATCATACTCATCATAACCATCTAAGCCATCATACTCATCATACCAATCAAAGCCATCATACTCATCATACTCATCATACTCATCATACTCATCATACCCACCATAGACATCATACTCATCCATGGTTGTTATGACTATGCGACAAACCAAGGCACGAGAAATGACAGCCAATTGGTGCTGCTTGATTGTGGTAGGGGAAATCCATTGTGCAAGAGCATGCGGATTGATACACGTTATACATTATAATGGTAAGCATGAACTGAGAGTGCGTTTGATCCAAACATAGGGATGTAGAATGTGAAGATGATGTCACCAATGCTGGCGCACACCGCAATGTTCCCTATGTAAATGTTATGCGCTCAATGCTACAATGTCGCAATAAAGGTATGATAAAACGTCTCCATTTAATAACACACTATTTGCTGAACATGCATCATCACATTATCTGGATGAGTTTCCCTCATCCAATGAATAAATTAGACTTTCACTCGGTATTTCTAAAGTATTTCTTGCCACTGCTTGGGCAATATGCGCCCGTGGCCAGATGTAATCACCGCCGTCGCGCTCGTGTCTGGCTGAGCATAGTTGACATGTTACATCCAAATTAGGTAGATGGCCATGGAAGAAGCAGCGATGTTAGAATCATTCCTATAACGATACTGTCTCTGATTAATATACATAGTGTTTGGGAAAAGCCTATGGCATGGACTGTATAAGTGAGGGGGCATTTATGTGATCGAAAAGTACATGATACAACATATTGACATGACTCCATATCTGCCTGTCCTGTTTCAAAAGCGGGTGCCTCAAAGAACAGGTGACCATACAGCGGAGCAGCTTACGAGGTAGCTCCGGTGTAACGGTAACATGAATTTATACCGTTACGAAGAGTTCGTCAAACACAGTCGGCAAGTTCTTGTTTGGGTTGAAGGACTACTCTGCGTACCTAGAAAATAACATATATCAAGAGCCTTTACAAAAAATAGACTTTACGCGCCAAAAGAACTTACCACCACTCGACGCTATTCTTCAATAAATGGCATCGATAGTTCGTTTCCTAACAAATCGCGATACGATGTCTGCCATTTTGGAAACTATTAATTCTCGCGATTTCCCGCATTGCCTTAGCATTCCAAGTGGGGGGCACTTACCCTAACTCGGATAGGGGTGTGCCGCGGGACCTCGAAAACCTGTACCCGTTGTACTCGTTGAGAATGAGAAAAAGTATACTCCATCGTACAAGGTATTATGCGAATGTCTAACCCGTCGTAAAAGTCGAGATGTTGAAAAAAAACCACCCCCTTCGTGCGGCACATGTATACTATATCTTTACACTTAAGTGCCCCCCCCCCCCCCCCCCCCGCGCAATGCATGTGGTCTTGAACTTGTAAACAAAACATGTTGCTGTGTTTTCTGACTTTTTACCGCTTCCCAAGTTGATCGAACTATAAATAATTACCCCGGATGATGAAAAATCACCAGCCGAAAAGGGATGAAATTGTCCGTAAAACATCATTGCATTCTATAACTCCATCACTTGTGTATGTTTGGTGTTTGGTAGTTGTCTGAATCGATCTAAAAATAATTGAGTGGCGTTGTTTCGAGAAACGGTAAGACGTCTACGCAGACGTCTTGTAGGGCTACTTACGAGGCAACCTGCGTGATTACACTAGGCTAGATATCAAGAGACTCAATAAGCATCTCAGAAGTGCTCTCTTGTTTTGATTGTCGACATCCGCATTAACTGCTCTCGGTGAGACAGAGCAGGGCACGAAGTCCACTAAGTCTCATATACACATTGATTAATACTGAACTCAATGAATGCCAGTTAAACCACAGGGGCTCGAGCCTTGCTATGGCTGTTGAGACCCATAGAATTGGTATTTTACTGTATCGTTCTAGTGTTGGACAATGTAAAAGTCAAAATAAAAAAGGTACAACGGTCGATCACAAATGATAAGCACTCGCCCATAGGATTAAACCATTGGTACCAAAGCAGAAAACGCTCATTTAAGGGACATTGCATACAACTCTATTTTGTAGCCATCGAGTTCCTCATATAATTTATGCACAGAATATAGCGGGTTTGTTTGGTGGTACATGGCCAAAACTGCCAATACTACTCTAATTTGAATAAACAGCAACATACAGCTGTTTTCGAAACTACGCTTTCTAAGATGACAAGCTGAGTTGGCTGAGTCGACTCATATCTGAGTCTGCTAGTTAGCTGACATAAGTTCGCAAGCTCAAACTTGAAAATGGCTGTCCTGTGGAATATGTGCTTGTGGCCCATAGCTCAACTATTTATTGTACTTTATATCATATAATATTATACAGTCTGATTGAATAAAGGTGTGTTATAAATTCATAAACAACCGTGTATCAGTCTTTTCCTTTTTATTTTGACAAACGATAATGACTGTAGACAATCACAAACAGCCTCATAGACTAGTCAGCTAGCTCAAATTAACACCTAATGATAAAATTTGTCTTTTGCTCTGAATTGTGATTGCTATGTTATATGTGCAAAATGATACCCTCAAATCTGTTTGGCCTGCTTGCCAGCATTGATCTGGCGCCAAGATATTGTTTTATAATTACGTTGTGAGATCGCGGACTCAGCTGAGATAGCAGACCCAGGTTAAGACGACTCAAGTTATGGTTCCTAACATGAAAACAAATGGGGCGATATCTTGCCACCTGCATCTCCTTCCACAATGGATAGCCCTCGCAGTAACAGTTCCAGGTATACTTCTTTGTTAGTGAAAACCCAGCAATGTCACCAAGAAGATAGATATATAAGTGTAGCAATAAACTTTTACAAGCAACTAATACATGAAGATGACTTATTTGCAACAGGTTATGAGTACGAGTTACTTACGCGCATCACAGCTGAGTAAATCATGAGAACATCTACGTTTGGGAATTTGTATGCTTTCTCAACCGATGCAGACGTGGCACACTATGACCAAGTTAATGCCCCGGTATCATTAATCATCTTATTCCAGTGCACTCAACAAACATGTCACATCATAAGCCCAGCACACTGACGTTAGCAATAACACTACAAATTACCATAACACCCAATATGCACCAATTACCAATGTGAAGCCCTTCTCATGCTGTCCTTCTGTTGCTTTGGAGAGCAAACGCCAACGTAATGAGGGATCAAACGCCTCAGTCTATATATAGTGACAGATCTTATGACATTATATGCGTCAAGCGAATCATTGATTATTGAAATATTATTGAATGATCATTGAAATATCAGCGATTATCAATTCAGAACGGTCTCACCTATCATCTTTGTCTTATATGGGTTATTTATATACGTTAGTTTATTGATTTGGATCGGCATTCTGTGATTACAAGCGATGATGAAGCCAATCCGGCTCGCGGAAGAAGAAGTCATTTCGTCTGTTGCTTCCGCTTGTGACACACGCTGAACATTTGTTTCTTAATTCGGGATGATGTACGGATGCTCTGTTCTGCCTCACCCATTCATTTGTATACCGCAATCCGTATGTCATTTATAAAAATAGCAATAGAAAGATTTTGCATGATATGTACTAATCAGTTGCTTTAATAGAACACTTTCTTCCCAGCGTCAGAACTAAGCAAGGTTTGACCCTCAAATCATTTTCATTTCGCTTATCATCGCACATCATGAATCTCGATGCATGCTCGCCTGCTTCTGTACATGGAATAACAGTCCTGCTGATATTTGCTCCCTTCCAATATTTGTAATACCCTTTCACGCTCATGTCCAGTACACCCACGCTCGCAATAATGCTAAGCAACAGCTATTACACATCCGCGTTCCACCAGCAATCTAGCCGTTCTGTTTGCAGAGATAAAATGTGATCACAGCCCGACCTTTCATATTTATCACGCCTTGCATTTGATGTGTCACCATCCAGTCTTTTGAAACCTACAATGCAACATAATCGATTTAAACCTGTCCCTTGCAGAAGGATCATCAGTATGTTAATCTGACGACATGTGATTATCTATTATTTTAATGATGACCCATTAGCTAATATCCATTTTCTGTGGAAATGCGATAATCGGCGACATCTTGCAATTTCTACGCTATGCGTATTTGGTTTAGAATTGGTGAAATAAAATTCGAAATTAAGTTGTTAGACGAAAAAGGGTTCTCCTTGTGCAGTGTATACGAATATAAACAAGTAGAGGAAGTGCGGAAGCGTCAGCATTCAGTTCCTGAAAGCACATCAAGCAAAGTGTTCATCTGTAATGTTCAATCGCAGAGCTCCCTTCTATAATGCGATCGCAGGCTTTCTGAATAAATTCATGTTGTTCAAAACTCCCTATGTGCATGCAAATAATAACTAACACCAGGAAGCTTTGTTTTACCTCAATCCGGGATTATTGGTTTAAAGACGGATTTGATCATCAGAAGCCCGTCGACTTATTTCAATATAAAGTTCTTTGCGTAATGTTACTGATTTTCCGTTATTTGGTTTTACGGCTTCAGACCTGAGAGGTTCCATATCATACCTGCGGTTCTGACACCCCTTAATTTGCGTATTAAGTGTAAAGCGCATATTCTATGAATGATTATTCTTGTTCTATCAATAAAGCGAAATGGTTTTAATTGTTCTTGGCACCGTGCTCATCTGAACAACCATTCTCAATTTGACCGTTATAAGTTACAATGAAATCTTTAGCGATTCATGAAAGGCAACCTCTGAATCATCTCTGGTGAGGTTAGGCAAGTAAGCCGTAGGCATGCTGGCTCCAATTTTTCATGATATTGATTAAATGCCCCCTAGACATATTCTCCTAAGTATCAGGTTGGATAGGCGTGGGAGGCTAAGACTGCTGTTTCTAGCGATAGTAAAGTTACATGTTGTAACTTAATATAAAGCTTCCGTTAAACTTGATGAGTGCCGTTATATATCATAAAATTCGGTCTTGATTGGTAGTAATATGTTGATTAATCGTCCCGATACATTCAGTAGTATAATAATAATCGACAAAACTCAACCAGAAAGGATGAGGCACAAACGAAACGAAGCTACCGTTGATAATGCACATAGCTCTTAAAATATTCTGAGGAGCTACCCATAATGTCTAGCATGTCGTGGTGAAACTGGTAATCCTAAGCGCTGCGCAAAGGTCACCTACTTCACGATAGCTGAAGTCCCTTCGGGGTTATATATTCCATGCCAACAAGTTAGGTCGCAGTATTGAAATTGGTCTAATACTTTGCTCTGATTATTCTGGAAAAACGGTGACCATATCGATGCGTTTTGGAGGAGTGCTAGAATGATGAACTGATAATATTTTAGGCAACTCTAATGAGCGATTCCTTGTGTACAATAATATAGTTATGACTATAAAAAGATATCGGCGCCGCCTTCGTTGAGATCCCCGCAGCACTCAAAAAGAGGCAGCTCTGAGATAAAGATAAGCAATCTGTGATTACCACAGTAATGCCTAAGTCACGAGAGATTTACTGGCTGTCTACGGGCTGTCTACGGGCCAAACCCAGGCCCACACGCGTGTCGTGCAGTTCCGAGCGGGGCCCGTACGATTGTTTGAAGATGTTTGAATCCGTACGGGCCCAGTAGAGTCAAAAGTTGAACATACACTTTTTCAGACACTGGCTCCTAAAGGGTTTACGCCCGTAGATAGCCAGTATGCACAAGATCTGGGCCCTTGCAGGGCCCTTGAAGGCCTCACACGATTTTCTAACGGATTATTTGTGGCTCCCAGCCCCGTAAGGCCGCATGGGGCCCGAACGCACCTGTAGATCTCATGTGACTTAGGCTTAACATAACAATTAAGAGCCTATACACTTTCAATCGATTTACAGATGAAGGTGAACGGAGTTGTTAGAAATATTATAATCAGCAGACTATTGTGATGTAACGTACTTCTTGCTTTTGTAAGGAAAGTGTATGTATCGTATTGAAGGTACGTTTTCAAAAGCGCAAGGTAGCCCACTGATAACCCGCTGCAATACACGCATTGATGGCCTGCTTGGGCACATCGGATTAGACATTACAGAAAGCAAGTCAGACTGAAGCATGCTCCGTTTTCTCGTCAATGTTCGTTGAGGAAAGCATTAAGAAATTCAGTTTAATGTGTTCAGGGAAACCATCCTAATAGAGGCACTGTGGTTATATGTACTGTGCGTAGATGTGTAATGGAAGATATCTCACAAACAAATGTAACTCTCCCATCACACCGACAATGCGCCGTTTGTATTGATAATGCTGTCATGGTCACATCATAATAAGCGCTTATGAAGCAGCGTGAGTAAGAGGAAAATACCTGCCGTTTAATGTTCCCCACCAATAATGTCGATTGAGATTGATTACCTTTGACAGTTGCTGATAATGTGTAATTAAGAGAATCGGACTTGTTGCATAGAAACAATTAGCGTCCATATCATACCGCTGGCATCCAACTTTATAGGGATGCCGTGTGTAATATCGTTAATTTTGATGGTAGCCTTTTGAACTCCCCGTGTTCAAGACATAATCAAGTGGTGAGTTCATCATCACCCCGTCTTTGATTCACAGGCCATGGTCACCTGGCTCCACAAGTAAAACTGGTCTCCTTCAACCAGACACATTTCTGCGTGCGACGAAGCAGACTGTTGCTCAACCATAATTGGCTCTGCACAATGCCGGCTGTATAGGCTGACTAATGATATCACTCAATGACAACCATGTTATATGCTTTTTTCGCCACGTGATGCAGTGTGGATTGTGAGATTATGTGATTGCGTTGTTTAAAGACCTTAGTTTGTCGTTGGTTAGATCAACCTCCCCCACGCAATTCTTGTTATCATGTATACTCACGTTACATGCAGGTTTGTATGATGTCTAATAATAAATGGCCGACGGGTGGCGTATAATACTCTGTTATTCTGGTGAATTTGCAACTGTTCTCATGGCAACAGCGAGCCAAGATGACTATTCTTTGAGAAACACCTGCCTTGCCCGCTCGTTTTACAACAACCACAGACGTTGTATATCACTGCGAGGCGATATCACAAATATGGTTTTTATGTAATGAGTAGATTAATAGATCATTTTCACCAACCACGGCTAAAATGGTCGCGACCAGATGTAACATATGTTGAACTAATTGTTAGCATCTACGCCATGCAAATATTGGAGTTTCTGCAAAAAAAGTATTCATATGGTATAAGTTGTTGTCGTCACAAACGTTGGTAGAAGTTTGATATTTCGTCTAGACTAGCAGTGCGCAACACATTACGAATTTATCTTGCAATTTAGTACAACTGAAAACAGGATAGCCAGATACAGATGTTCCAGCTCTACTTCATTTGCTAATTAGATAAGCAATGCCAGATACATTAGAAATAGACAATGCTGTTGAATTGGAAGCACATAAGTGTTCCTATAAGGGGACTTGTTCATCCGTTGTGTGCAAAGCTATATCCCGCAAGTACTTGGTTCTGCATATATGTGTTCCATTTCTTTTGCAGCATGCAGCTTCAATAAACATAGCATTACGTGCCGCTCCAACAACCATTAGAGCGCATATCGTTTATGATTATGTGATCCTTCTTCAGTCAAAATCTTGAAAATATACAAACATAACGTTAGCCACTACATTCTTTCAGTGATAAAAAGACGGCAGTATGATGACCAGAAGTGATGAGAATATGAATGCCTTCACAATAGTCTTTTTTATGTCTTTTCCGGTCAGGGCCGGTTTGATATATTTCAAGAATCTGTCCCTGCGTTATCATACAAATGGTGGCATGTAATTATGTAATGAAATGTCATATGGTGCATCATTGCCTGTAGATCTGTCATATTGCATTGAGAACACTTCAACCGCAATAGCCATTTGCTAGATCAAGTAACATCACTGTTTATCTGCGTCACCAACCTTTACATTACATATTATCTTAACGTAACACCTGCCAAGATCATCAGATAGTTCAGCAAAATGACACCAAAGCATTAAGACGATATCGTGAAGGCCTTAGAGACGCACTAAAGGATTCAGTTTAGATGAACGACATGACGCAACTACTGAGTAAGAATTGGCCAGACTAAAGGACCTAGGGATGATTTATGTGGTGGGGTGAATAATTTGCAAGTGAGAGGGCATCAATGTGCATATCGCTACTTACCGTGTATTTGTGTGTGTACGTGTCCGCGCATCGAATTATAGTCGTTTTAAGCAACTTGGCTATGTACGACCAGCGGTGAGTGTATGGCTGTGAGGGTGGCCACTGTCAGGGAGCACGTCGTCCTCACAGGATCTTTTACATCCCTTTTCAGAGATGGGACCGCCATGTGTACGTGATCATCCGGTTCACGGGGGGCCATCTTTGGAGTCGAACCCATAGTCTGTAGTCACAGTGTATTTTCTATTTAGTACCTTCATAACTAAACGGGCACAAGTAGAGTGTGTATTGTGTTCTATTTGACAGTGCTTAAGTAAATGCCTAACCAAATGCATGCAAATTTCCGTCATTATCGTAGCAACGGAAAGTCAAAATACATATGATTTGAATTAAAGTAAATTTAAAAGTACACTCAACATCTAACAATTTGTTAAGACTGCGCAATCTATCAACTAAGTACATCTTCACCGTTAGTCTGTGTGAACGCATTAATCCTTTCGTCCAAATTGCAGCACTCTAACATGTCCTGTCGCCAAATCATACTCCGATAACTCATTATTCATTGCATCGTATGATAGTGTGCATCGATTTCCTGTCTCAGAATTTATCTATATACTTTGTCTGACGTCGTAAGTATGTATGTATGTATGTTTGCATGTATGTATGTATGTTTGTATGTATGTATGTATGTATGTATGTATGTATGTATGTATGTATGTATGTATGTATGTATGTATGTATGTATGTATGTATGTATGTATGTATGTATGTATGTATGTATGTATGTATGTATGTATGTATGTATGTATGTGTATGTATATATGTATGTATGTATGTATGTGTATGTATGTATGTATGTATGTATGTATGTATGTATGTATGTATGTATGTGTATGTATGTATGTATGTATGTATGTATGTATGTATGTATGTATGTATGTATGTATGTATGTATGTATGTATGTATGTATGTATGTATGTATGTATGTATGTATGTATGTATGTATGTATGTATGTATGTATGTATGTATGTATGTATGTATGTATGTGTACACGCATGTATTTTATGTCCAATAAACAAAGGACATAGCAAACATGTATTAAATGGAGATCAAGATACTATGTATACCTCTACAAAGTAAAGGATTGGAAATGACTAACCTGGAAGGAGTTCAATCTTTGTCATCAGATGAGCCAAATGCAAGTGACATTGAATGCGTTGTTTAATTGACTAGAGAAAAAGATGTCGATACCTCACAAGTATTTCATGTGAGTGAGTGGTTTACGCGCGTCGGCGTCTACATCCATCGCCAGCACAACGGGTACAACCATTATTCAAAAGCTACAGTTTGCAAGGCCTGTTCAGTATTCACTTCGTTGTAAACGTACATGAACCCAATTCTTTCTGATAAGAAACGCGGGTAGGTCTATCTATAAAGCTTCATCTAAAATAAGCTATGGTAAACAATGAATTGCATTCACAAGCTACCCGTCCCGATTCAGAAACTTTCGTGTGCAACCCTAGCTTAAATAAGTTCCGTTCATAGGATGTATGCTAAATGCTGGTTAATACATATGTCTTGCCTCTCACTCACTATCTACACATTAAGATCATTAACTAATTCCAAGAAATCCCGCGGCCATTCAACTTAGTGACCGGAATGCACCAGTAAACGCAGAAGTACACTCGGCATTATATGAAGAAGACGCAATCCTTCAATTGAAGAAACTCATTGCAGCTGATATTTTGTAATAGATAAGTGTTAATCATCTTGTGTAACCCTAGTTCACATAACGACATGAAGTGATGCTGGATACGCACCGATAGCATGCCGTCGCGGACCGGACATATGACCGGAAGTTGGAAGGTTCATGGATTTTGTATGAAGTATGAACACTCGGAAACGATGAAATGAATGTTGAACATATATTATCTATGTTTATTCATATTGCAAAGAATGCTTTTGTGTGGCTTAATGGAAATCATTAAGCGCTGAAAGTTGTTATGAGCTCAGTCAATGTGATAGTGGTCGGCTGTTGCTCAACTTAATGACTGTTTTATGTATCCGTACTGCTATCCTTACCAAGTCATACTGCTGGCCGGGACATTAGCGAATGTATATGCGCCATAAAGGTTGCGCTACGAGCATGTTATAGCCAGACCAATCGGATTCAATATACAATTACAACGGAGATTACATGGAGGTCAGGGATACATACTGGGTTCTTCGATGTCAGCTTTCACATATCAAATGCTTCGTTCATCTACTTACATGTGATTTATACTGAGTGGTGCAAATAAGATCGACACCTCGGTATAAAGGAAATAACTCACTAGTGGGAAAGATAATTATTGATATATGATCGTATAATTGTTTTAATACACAGTACAGGTATATGAGCTACTTTAGCGTGTCCGACCTTGAATTCATATGCTCTCACCTTGACAGGGATCCCACCAAGAGCAGTTTGCCTCAGTTTGTAGCAACGAACGAAATAATTAAGGAGTTCTTTGTGGGCCCTTGATTAACAAGTATGAATTCTCGTTTTATTAGTAATGGTTGTGCCAGCACTGTATAATCTACATACAAGATGTCCTCCAAGTAGAAACAATAAATATAATATATTAAATAGAAAGTTATTCTAATTACCATAGTGACAATCACACAGACCATGAACCCACTGGATCCATAGCAAACTTGTAACGTATCGTTTCCACTCTACAGCGCACATTCTCTGGGTCATCTGGAAAGTACAAAGGGACCAAAACAGATATTGATATTAATGGCAATTAACTAGGGTACAAATACATGGGAACATATGCGTGACTTATACAACGAATCTCGTAGTATTTGACTAGCATGATGAAAAGTAACATCATTGGCATCATCAAATCAATATGAAGATAATATCAATGTGCCTAGTTAAGGCATACAAAATAAAAACTAACCTGTAGTCATGTATCGTTCCTCATTCGTCACCATCCTCAAATACTAAGTGGAATCATCCACATCGCAATCAACCTCCCCATATTAAACTGCCCACTGGAACAGGTAGGTGTAAGTTGTGCGTTTGTACTTCTCAAAGCACAGGCATTATTCTGTGGCGATTGGTCTTCTCATTGCAGTTTGTTGAGTACAGTTTCCGATTATGTCATTAATATAGACCTCACCTGTCCAATAAACTGCATCACAGTTACTTAAGCCTTAAGCAGCGATACTTGTATGTTAAGCCCTTACTTTCTTCCTGAAGAAATAAATGTACCTATGGCAAGCACGTGTGTACCTACAATGCTCCATGACAGCTACATAAAACCCCGGGCACCCCTTGGATATTATTACCAGCTTGTTTTCGGAAACGGGTATCAATATTGCTCTTTATTGTTACGCTGATTGCAAACGTATAGTCTCAGTTGAACCTTGATTTAATGTAGAACATACAATCCCAATTCATCGTCCCATTATCCGAGTACTATTCACTGTTCTAATGAATAAATCAGGCATATTATTACTTTGTGCGTCTAAAGTATCCCTGCTTCTAGGGGCTGACTGCTCATTATAGTTAGTATGTTGCACTGAAATAAGGTATATAGATAAGGGAGTATCAGGTGCGTTGGGAATGTGCCTATAATACGTCAGGTTCTAATTGGTATTTATGATGCTTGTGGCAGGTGACAAAATAATTTGAAAAATTGATTGAGCCTGTTTCGTGAATAAAAACTATGTGGACTAATTTCTATTTGTAAAGCGCCAAGTGAAATTGGCAGATACCATTAATCTGTTGCACTGATGTGAATGTCGAGCTTTGTTCACACAAAAACACATCGGGCGTAAGTGTTTATCTTCCTCGCCGTCGTCCTCCCCATGAAGCACCTAACTGTATCCGTCTATGTTTGCAACGTAAGCATCACAACAATGAAAGTGCAAAGGTCTATAATGTTGTTTCAATTACCACCTCTAACCTTTAGGCCTTACAATATGAGGGAATCTATATATGACCAAAGTTCGCTGAAACAATCTTCATGCTGTTAAACTATAGCTGTTTGTAAGTAATGTGCAAAGCTTGAGGGCTCGGCATTTCTGAGTACTAATAAAAGTGAAAATATATAACGTTTTACATTGAGTTAAAATTGCTATCTAGCACAATTATTCGGGGCAGTGATTCTGGTATATATAGAGCGTTCGTTACTGGTCATTACCATACTGTATCTCTGCCACTATCAGTAGCCTAACTCGTTCTGACCAAAACATTGCCACGTAATCAATTTACACATCACCATTGCACCCGCCAATTACCTGAGTGTGGCCCTTGATATTATATCGGGCTCTTCTTGTGCGTAAGTGGGTGAAAATCACCGTGATAAGGGACCAAAGGCATTTAGTTATGTATAATTGCATATGACATGATTTGCGTAAACTAAATCAGCAGTGATTGAAATATACTGGACTGGACATTGAAACACACCAAAGCGGTCGTGGTTGGATTATTGACAGAATACGTCTTCTCACTGAGTTGGGTCGCCATTTGAGGATAACAGGCCATGCAGAAACTTATCCAGCCGGCGGATTGCCTGTTGCACCTACTTCAGTGCTTGGATATCCTACTGCACGATATATACTTAAAGGTGCACGTAAGCCATGCAAGATATGGAGTATACCAACACTGAAAAAGTAAAGCGTATCCCATCATACAAGCAATGGCGTGAAATCGTTCATTAAATGCTGTTATATTCAAAACTTTGTAGTCAGTCGAAAACCCCGCTGGTAGCGAATTGTCGCTGATAGTGGATGTAAGCGAGTTAATGCACTTAACATAATGGTGAGATGTAACGTGACCTTGCTGCGATAAAACATCATCACCTTATGCAACAGCATATCTTAATCAGACAGGACAAAAATGTCAGTCTATAAAAAGAATTATCCGGTGCGTATAATACGTCCACCAGGTAGCCATGTGAATAGGAATGATTCCACACTGCGTTATATACCATGATCATTGATCTCGCCCTATTATAATATTTTCATCCATGATATTCCTGTACATTCTTATAAATCTCGTGAAACTCCTTATCAAGCACACGTCTTGTATGCGCGGTGATAATACAGTTACAACTGTAGCTGGATCGTTTAGAGTGTGCTCGTAATATAAGCTACTGAAAATGTGGGGCTGATCAGAAGTAGCCTGGTTGAGTATAATATTATTCCGTAGAAAATGGTTTGCGAAGTTGCAAAAATGAACCCCTTTACCCGTGGAGAATATGCATACGTCAGATCTGGAGACAAGAATACCAGTCCATGTTGACTGGTGCTATTGGCACCATATTGCTTAGCAACAGCTAGAACCCATCGTCATAACACCAGCAGCCCATCCATTATTCTGACAGAGAGCAAATTTGATCACAGCAAGCCCGTCGTTAAGTACATTTTTTATATTAGATATATCATCGTCAGCGCTATTGCACGCTACATTGCAACACAAATGATGAATATCTATCTCCTGAAGAATGAACGTCAATATTTAAGGCTGACTAATACTTTTTATGACGTATTAAATGCCTTATTGGCTGGGAGCAATTTCATATCGACTGGGAAAATTGACGTCACCTTGGACTGCGTATCCAGCCTCTAATTGGTGATATAAAATCCGAATATTGGATTTCAAATACAAAACAAAAGGTCACGTCTATGCAGTGTGTATGGATATGAACATGCGATGGAAGTGCAGCATCATCAACATTCACTTACCAAAATCACCTCTCGTTATGTGTGTATTAATACCATTCATTCTATCAGCTTGCGTCTTTAATGCGACCACAGACCTTACGATACGTATTTTTTTCACTTCTATTGCACAGGTTGTCCCGATCTATCTGAAAAAGGATGCCTGGTGAAAGTTATACTGCTACGTAACAGCTTGCAGCAGCTAGTTGTAATACTTAATGTACACTGTATATTACCTTTCTTTCATCCTTTATCCATGGGGAATTAATGGACGGTATGTATGCTAGATTTTATTTACCCTTGCTTTATACAAAGCAAGGGTAAGTTTCACCCATGGTCCCAAATGCAAGAGCAAAAGATGCTCCAATGGCATCATCGACGGTTTGTGTAAGGCAAGCTCTTCTATGGACAAGATGAGATCATTAAGCCGTAAACATACCTTCCCCGATGTTTCATGATATTTATTGAATGTTGGCATATTTCATCGGTAATACGTACAAAAAGCACATGAGGTAAAGATGTCATATCATTGATTTGATAATAATATTACCCCATAATCTAATCAGAAGGATCGAGCTCAGAAGAATAGGTAATACCATTTAAAATGCACATAGCTCTTTAGATAATCATAGAACCTATCTATATTGCCTTTTCTGTCGTGTTCAAACTGGTAATGTGCAGCACTTAGCAAATGTCACGATAGCCGAGAGTCACGACTACAGCTTATCATATTCGAGGTGAACAAGTACGGTGGCACTAATGAAAATGATATAATGTTAGATATGCGTCTTCAGGCAAAAGGATGATATTATCAAGTTCGTCTCGAGGAAGGGCCATTATGGCATATTCTGAAAAAATATTTGCGCCAACTCCGATGTACGGTTTTTTGTATGTTTCGGTGTTTTATTACCTCATGGTTTCCTTACTGTTACACAGGGTGAAATATTACATTTGCTGGGTTAACCAATCGCAGCATTCACGCACAGGAAGCATTGCTCTATATCAATAAAGCTAAGCAATATTTGCCTCCTAGCATAATAAAAAATTGTACACTTTAGAAACAATTCAGTCGATTTACGTTTTATATGTAACAACTTGTTTAAAATATTACGTTAAGCTGGAATAAAGCATGCATAGTTTCGCAATGATTGAGTGGGGTACAGATGTAAACACCTAACTCGTGCGTTAAAGCTCAAAAAGGCAAGTTATTTAATGTCATGTTGCAATACTCGAATTGATAGCCGGTCTGGCCACATCGGACATTTAGCATGTCAAATGAGCTTGCGAGTTATCGTAGCATTTCTCCTCATTTTTGCCAATGTCTGATGAGTTCGAATGAGTTCTTTGTAATCATAGAGACGCTAAGAATTTATGCGCCGTTGATAATGGGGAGTGTGAAATGGGAGATATCAGACATACAAATCAGATATACCTAAATGTGGGGTTTGTACTGATAAGGCATCGACTTGGCGTGCAAGCACTTTCCGGCAACTCATGCAACCTGCGGCCAATAGTAAGTGATAAGTGAATTCGTCAGATCTTTTAGGCTGTCTATGATTCATCAGATCTTTTAGGCTGTCTATGATTCATCAGATCTGTTGGGCTGTCTATGATTCGTCAGTTCTGTTGGGCTGTCTATGATTCGTCAGATCTGTTGGGCTGTCTATGATTCGTCACCCTAGAAAATAAAATAATGCTTTCCTTCACCTGTAGCCTCACAGATAGTTGAATGTCTTATGACGACGCCTTATAATCGTATCCTGTTTTGATTGCAGTAAGAAACTTGTGCGTATGCATCTACATAACCGTGTTAGTGGAGCCTTAATGGAAGCTGGCTACAGGGGTAATAATCACCACACTGTCAAGATGTTATTAATTAAATCCAGCAGGGGAGTTATATAACTGCATCAAGATTTAGGGACGTGTGTGTGCGACAGACAGATGGATCGATTCGATACATTGAATAATATAGTATTAACCCGCTGTGTCTTACGTCCTGCTATCAGGACAGGACATTATTACATAGACGCTCGCAGCATGCATCAACAGCTCCCTCAATTATACATCTACTTCTAAGGGGTATTTTTCACTCTGCCTTAAAACAAAAGAAAAACCATCTGTTCCCATGGCAACTGCGAGCCAAATCGGCAATTCCGACAACACCTGCTTCGTCGAATCGTTTGCACCGACTTTTGTAATATAAAGCTGCCGGCAACTACCATGGGGCTGAAACTGTATTGAGCATCAGGCAATCATATTAAAAGCTTAGATTAATCGATAAGATATTAGTTAAGCCAATGTACCCTACCACACATTAATACCACGCATACATTGTTCATGGCAAGGAGTCAACCATGCAATATTTCAGTAATACGGCATTATTGTCATAACAAGCGTTTTCAATGTGCAACAGATACATATATTTCGTTTATTGTAATGATCAAACTAGCAGTGCACAATATATTACAAATTCACGAACTATTATGTACAAATAAGAAAAGATATCAATACATTATCTCTACCGCACGGTTTTCTTTTTAGTTTATAAATGCAAGGTGCATCGAAAATAGCGAATATTGTTGAACAGTGACCAAAGCAATTTAATTGAACTTGTATCTAATTGGGAGGCAGATAACTGCTGTTATACGGGACCTTTATATATCCCTCGTGTTTAAGGATGTGCCCATCAAGTATTTGGTGCTGAAAGAATACCTACATTCAGTAGTCCATTTATATGCTCAGATTGGTCCTGTGAAATTTCACCTGTGTCACGGTAAACAAGTGTCACCCCTAATAAACTCGGATTAGTGATGTGAGATGTTACCTGCCTCAAGGAAAACAAATGTCACAGGTAATATGCCTTCTTTTTATAATGAATTAGCTACCATTTTGTGTGAAGCATTCTGATGACACATATTGAATATACTTATTTCCAGGCAATAAGGTGATTCAATATTCACCGAACATTATAATGGTTTTGCAGGCATCCTGCTGTGTTCACTTTTTATTGATTCATTTGTAATGAAGACGTTGATTCCACTCGCACTTACACACTCGGGCACACGTCGTGCAAGACAAGCACATATACAAAGCATTCAGAAATACGCGAAGGGATGTTCTGTCCACCCCTGACAACAAATGGATGCTGAAATGCGACACCATTGCCTGCTCCGCAAAGCATCTAATGATATATGTGCTAATGCTTTTATACCCTACTGCAAAACGCATTTAAATCACACTAAAAAACGCACCCATAACAACCAAGCACTTCAAACTCCCTCGTTTTCTTGCGACATGCACCTTCAATTACCATGTCGCTCCAATCCTCATTACAGCGCATCTCTCGTGTTAGTAGGCCCATATAATTTCCCAATTATAATACCGCACTGAGAGTAATGTGGCTTGCTGACCGTGTGGAAAATCACGTTTTCCTTTAATATCATCCTTCTAAAATGCTGTCCGGTCATGGCCAGGTTTGAGATTTTAAGCCACTGTCCTTATGTATTCAAGTGGTGGCACACTTCGAACTTCTGCACGTTTGCATGATATATTTCATAGAGTACATTGTGACCAGCTGACACACTGCGCTGGGTTCAGTTGTGTCCTATACTTATAATCATGGTATTATTTAACTGCCGCCCAGATTGATGACTCAGTTTAAACTTGCCTGAGACGCGTAATTTTAATATCAGTTGGTGCTTCTAGGGAAATATAGGATTGGAGTAGACTTGATAACCAAGAATTGAACTTTGGTGTCTTTATGGTTCTGCTCCCTGATGATCGCGTCATGTGATGACATGCATTTCATAGAGTAACACAAAATTGTAATGGATCGATCGTAACCCTGTAACCAAAGAACGCCATGTCTTTTGGAAACTGGATACAATGGTAACAATTACCTCAGCAACCCCACTACATCAGCCAATGTCATAGTAATTGCTTCTTATTGGCGGAATTCACGGTTAAAAATGATCTCAGCCATTCACTACCGGGTGTTTGTCATTCTTATTTGACATGCACATTCATCCAAGCAATGTATGAAGAAGCCATGCAACTTTAAGTGACCAGAGCAATCAGATATATAGCTGGACAGGGGCGTGATTTACATATATTTCAAGCAGATACCAAGCATTTAAAAGGTGCGTGATTGAGTACAATGAAGTGTATATGTTAGAATCTTGAGTTTAGAATAACGCAGTTATATAAGAGCATTCAGTTGCTATGGACGCCTTTCAGTTAACATCATTGGTCAAGGAGTACACAAATGACGCATGACGCATGTTCCCATGACAAATGCGCGTCACGTTGACAACTACGTGACATACACCTGCGTTGCCATCTTGACCGTTGTTTTACAACAATAACAAATAAATGATTCGGATATCAATGACTGAAAATAACACACTGCATATACAATAATGATTGAAAAAAACAGGTCAATATTTTAAAAATAACTGTTCATATGTTGTGACTTAATCAACATGCAGGGTAAATGTGGATATTTCGTATATCTTAGTGACTGGACAATTTAGTATAAATGAAAGCTGGTGAAGCAGATAAACATCTTTTATTCCTACCGTAAGACAATGTAATTTCACATTGATCGTTTTTACTTTTTTTGAGGGAGATTAATGATGTTATATGGAAAACTTGCGTGCAAAACTGTGTCACGCAAGAAGCAGCAAGTTTGCTTCACTCAGTAACTTTTCACTTACATGTTCTGCAATATTATTATTCATAAAACACTTAATACGAGCCAGTGGTTAATGACAGTTATCATTCCCATATACAGCATTTAGACCGATTTAATTGAAGTAGCGGTAAAGCAGAGAACACCAGTTGTTGGCATTAATAATTCCATTATGCACTCAAATTTCATAGCACTTATAGTCGGTGTACTGACGCTTATCCTCCTGATGTGCTCCAACTTGTGCAGTGAATGTCATCTGATTTAATGGAACATAAGCATTACAGGTACTTTGACCTTCTCAAAATGAATAAGCCACGACCCTCTCATTAACTTAGCATGTCCAGGTAGGTCAATGTTACTGCTTCTGTGAAAGATTCGAGTGACAAACATTTAATATGTGTTATATCAAGCATGCATGTCCGACCAGATAAGTACCAAAACAACACACTCAAATATTACCAAATGATTCATTTATCACTTAAAATGCTATAATGACGCCTTTGCCTGCCCAGCAACATAGTTGAACTAATAAATTGGCAATATTACTTAAACCACACTTCAAAACACATCCATAACATGATGAACACTGCACTTTCACTCATTTCGAACATGATGATATGTTTTTACTTTGTCAATGGTGAGCTGATTAAGAGACTGACCCATACAAATAGAGTTTACCAAATCCAAAATGTCAGTTATTTGCAAATACATACATCATATATCATTAATGTATCAGATATATTGATAGTGTAAGCAAAGTCTACAAATTTGCCCTTTTATCGACGACATTATAGTGCTAGTTTTTAGTGTATTTGGATTCAAAACCTGCATACCACTTTATGTTTTATGCTATTGAGATTTTGCCATCATGCACCCTGCTTCTTTCATAAATTCCCAATTTATAATCTTGATCAAAACCATATCACCTGATGATTTAGTTTATAGCAAGAAGACTTAGGAGATCCGCCATAAGCTTTTACTGATCACTAACTTTCTTGTATTTTGTGGAGCTTTTGCCTGTGCAATGATATTAACCGATAAATCTCAAGGCTACTACCATATTTTGTTCAACGGATATACATAGAATCCTTTACTCGCGTTAGCAAATTTACTGCTATGAATAACCTTCTCCATGATTTACTCTTCCACAATTGATCTCTACCATGATTAATCACCTCGAAGGTTAACTTCTACCATGATTAACCTAAACATTGCTTCTTATATGTCCTAATATCTGGACATAGTGCTGAGTAATGGCAGGAAGCATTTATCTTTGATAACTCCATCGCTAAAAGGAAAACATATAATCCTATGCATTTCCCGGAAATGTCATACAAAAAGCAATACCACCCAATTTAATAGGCCTCTTACACTATCGATATGCCTTAATGTGGCTTTCTCCAAAACGCAAATGTGAAGCTAGCCCCCTGAATTTATGCTCAGTGTATTGTAGAAATGCCCATGTAACAGAATTTATGGACGTAAGCCTTCCATTAACATCCATTAAGCTTTATACATTAAGCCTGGAAACGTGTTACACGGCCCTAATTTGATTCGCTACGACAGCAGGCATTATGTTGTTGCAGAATACACCCAAGACACCTTGTTCTACACAAAAAGACCGTGCAACAAATATGGACACTTTAACTGACTGAAGTTTGTTCTTGATCAATGCGCTGGACGCAATCAACTATGTTTTTCTTTTCTGGTAATATGATTAACATTGTTCCGCGAGTTGCAGCTAATCATTTAAGTATTGCCGCGAATAAAAGAGACACCAATATTATGAAATAAGATGGATAAGTTATTTGGGCAACTTAAGCTATATGATTACGTAAAATACCTCAAATGCCACTAACATAAGGCCACTTTTGCAACAGGCACCAACAAGCTTCTCAAATGTGCACCTATTTCTAAGGAGTGCATTTTAAAAACATAGCATGATCTCTGTTCCTCAGGCACCTGCGTCGCCGAATCATTTCCCTGTTGATTAGATTAGTCGATCAGTCTCACAAACTGCAGACCAAAACATTTGTTTTCATCAGAGAAGATGCCCAACTTTAATCTAACACTATGCATATATACAAGGATTTTACATTTAAACCGCGCAAGTTGCCAAATGCACTGCACCTCTTCATAGAAAGCATGAAGTAATCAAACTTAGAGACCTAACTATGAAAAGAACCAAGAACTTATGATGATATTATTTTTGAGGCAGAACAACTGATGACAATAGCAAGAAACACCTTCTTTGCCGAACCTGATCACCATGATAGAAGCCTAAACGTACATGTTGCAAATACCATTTCTTGGTGATTCGAGGCTGCTTTTTACAGATTTCCAGTGCTATCTGCTAGAAATGTTCCATGGAGCAGAGCAATATTTATCATGCATTTAATGTATCCCGTACCATGTTTGAATTGATAAGCCCGAGTGCTGTCATTAGCCACAGGGCACCAAATGGTCCGAGCTTTTCGCATGTTTGTGCATGGTATGCAATACAAATGGTGGTTCCACTAATCCAGGACAAGAGATCGATACCCAGCCACTTATGTACTGCATTATTCATGATTGTCTTTGCTCAACTACAATCCGCAACTCAATATATCCGATGTGCAGATAAAGTATTTCATTTAATGAATTGCGCGAATCTCCGTGACAGGTACGACTATTGCTTCAAATATTGATAGGTTTGTACTGTTTGCATAATCTTGTAAATCGGGTCTCAATGGAGGCTGGCTAGGTGTTACAATCAACACCACGATGGAATGTCAATTACATTGCGGCTTGTGTATATCAGGTTATGTTTGTGACTCGTGTTAGGTTAGCCATGAAACTTCAAGTTTGAACATTATTCCTATCATTCACTGTTTTCTAATTAAAACTAAATTTTTCACTTACAAAGTACCGAACCTATCATCGTGTTCTGCATTTTCACCCGACAAAACGTAGGGCACTTTCTACTTTATGAAGGGTATTATGGTCTGATATTAGCTGACTTTGCAGTAACTCGGTAACATTAAATGGACTTATAAGGGTCTATGATGTGTACGCATTAAACATTTACAGGAAGTCTTTTAAGATTGAGCTTTCATGTAGAGTTTCGAGAAAGGTCATGATCACCATCAACACTGCTGGCGGACACATATTGTAGCCACTCGATCGATTTTCACTGAGCGGAAGCACGTGTTTTTATTGAGTTGGGGCACCAAAGTCTGTTTTCTTTGCTTTAGACCATGAAAGCAAATGAGCTATAGAAAAATATTAGTCGTGGAGGGGGTTGGGTAAAGAACATAAATGTATAAATATTCTGTATTTTATTAATACGTAATAAGGTACATTGAGACAATAATAACATGAAAGTTGTATAACTACATTAGCGGTGTACCGGGGTGGATGTGCAGATATATACTAAGCTTTATGTAAGTATCCATTGGATTGGTGATATTTCAATACTTTGAGCATTATTTAGAATCATATATGTATCAAAGAGATATTATCTTTGTATTACTAATGAGATAGGCAGATGTCATGTCGACGCATTATCTCGAAAAGTAGATAAAGACACATGACCTTAGAAATACCATTGTTATACGGCGGCATTTCGCCATGTGTGTCGCGATATTGATTGACCCAGAACCAAAACAATCCAAACGCTTAACGGCACTTATCTAGCATCTCCAGACAACAGCGGTGAAAATAGTGTTCACCAACAGCAAACACAAATGAAACTATCGTATAACGCCTCTTGCCATGACACAACGGCAAGTCAAAAGGCGGTTATATATCGTTGTCTTAATGTTGGATATAAGATCGCTTGGGATAAACACGTGGTCATTATAATAGTCATAGTTATGATTGCTTAATCACTTTCAGAAAATGCGGTAAAGATTTGTTTGTATCAGAGCTGCTGCATAAATATTATCCTGCATCACACATATATTGCTTACTTCGGTATAGCACTTTCCAATGCGTTTGGATTGATGAATGTTTTCATGTGGAAAAGTTAAATATTTCGTTTATCCTTCTAACAAGAAGTGCATAAATTAATTTCGCACTTGAGTTCGAGCTTCCCTAGTGAAATTATGGGATTGTATCAGGATTCTCGTGTGTATCCCATACATGAATGGGTCCATAGATAGCCGATAGTAAAAATAAACCATCGACCAACACAGCATTGTGTACAGAGCTGGTTGTGATAAACTTTGGTCCAAAATCGTGTCTGGCAGCACATTATTATACATAATCAGGCTTTGAAGCCGATGCATTTTAGTACATTACCACTTTACCACGTGATCACCGCTAATGCCCTAATGCATTTATGATTAAATTTGAGTGCAACAATGAATCATTTTCATTTTGTTCTAACAATGGAATGGATAGCCTTAGAGTTTCAACTAATACAGGATCAAATATTATTGTGGCGTACACAGGTAACTGGTAACATCGTGTGTTACTGTGCAGTGTAGGAGAAATACTGCTGAATTCCCCGAACTGTAATGTACTAGTCGCATTACCAAGGTCGAATGCATGAATAAACAAGTGAAGAGGAATGATTCCAGTCTCTGTATTGCCAAGGTGTGGTAAACAGGAAATGTTAGACATGTTTTCAAGTTCTGTCTATTTCTAAAAACGAATGTTAAAAATGTGTCGCCTATGACTACTCAGCAATATTTCCTTACGAATATGAATCTTAAGACCATCCTACAGAACACACCTATTGCATGTGAATACTGCAAACCATCACAAATATTTATTACAATTTCCTTGAGTTGCTCCGCAATAACTTTAACACAATGCCGATGTAATCACCCAACGGATGCTTGCTATTTACCCCATCGTTACACGGGACGTTATTTGTATGACTACATATCCTGGTGCTACGATCGCAGCCTTGGATATAAACAAAGAGACCACAAAATCGTACGCCAGACCCTTTTCCAATTATAAAACATCCTTGATAGCAAATTAATATCATGTCCATGTGGAAATCATATATGTCTTCAAGACGGCGCTGTTATTGTGTTGTCATGACCAATCCGGTTGATAATTTGTCATAGATTGTTCTCACAAAACTGTTGTTCTATATTAATAGCAGTCGCAACGTGTGTATATCCTCAGCTTGCGATGACACAGGTTAACGCTTATATTCGATCGACACCCTAAATCGTTACTGGTACTTATGATAAAGAAATACTCGCTACTAAAAACAAGGTTTTTCTCATAATGGTTTCTTATTTCATTTTTTGTTCTTTCCCTCTCTTTCTTTGTTACACTTACCTTCTGCACATTTTGCATCGTAAGCCCACCTCTCCCACTCTCCAACTCTGTCTCTCTGTCGCTCAGTCTATCTGTCTGTCTCTCTTACTCTCTCTCTGTCTCTAACTCTCTCTCTGTCTGTCTCTGTCTGTCTCTGTCTGTCTCTGTCTGTCTCTGTCTGTCTCTGTCTGTCTGTCTCTGTCTCTCTGTCTGTCTCT
>CM067350.1:53161497-53168997 GCA_034190875.2 Urechis unicinctus | reverse complement strand
GGTCCCATTCTGATTAAATAGTTACCGTGCTAGTTTTAGATCCCTATCCGTCATACACCAAGTGATGGGCATAGGATGCACTGGCTCGTTGTCTTCTATTTATCTAATGCCATATGATAACCGGCTTATGACAAAAAAGTACAATACCAAATCTCTTTGGATTCCCGAACCTCCATGGCCCTAAATGCGCTAATTGACAGGTAAATAATATTTGTCATTATCAAGTAAACAGTCAAAAAAAGATAGCGACCTTAGGTAGGCATTGTTGATGTTTAAATGACCTTGATCGTGTCATTGTACCTGCGATGGTAAGATGTCTGTCTTGCTGTTGCATTCATGCGATTTTCTAAACCCGACCTGGTACTTTTTCTTCCGCGCAAACTCGAATCGATGCAACGCCGAATAGGCCTGGCGTATCGGTACTCTAACGTCAGTCACGGCGCGGCACGGAGTATGTTCCTAAGGCCCCTCATACAGAGACTCTCTTTTGTCTTACTGTTTACCCAGGTGAGGTGACAATAAAGCAGAATGGCGCACCTTATGAAGAACGATGAAACCCTCTGAGGCTTCCGTTATGTTCGTTAATCATTCGGACCAAATCAACACAGTGTGATACTCACAAGTTTATATCTTGCTGGTGTCTTCCTTCTCTCATTCCCTTCCTCATATTATTCAACGGCGCTGTTGATCAGACATCCGGGAGTTGACAGTTGTATTGATAAAAAAGCATGCCTAAAGAGATACTCCAGTCATCATTACTTTTATTCCGTATTATCGAACTATGGGAGATGAACGGTTTGAGAGAAATTAGCTCAATTTATGATAATAATTTAGCCATAATTAATCAATAATCATTGGAGGGAAAATGCGTTCTCGTCATGTTGGTGCGCATATTTGTGTGATGTCAGAGGTGCGATGTTTTTTTGTTAATATCGCGCTTGCTGCGTGCGACAGAATTAATTGGTCCTCGAAGTTTTACTGATTGTTGCTTAGGCATTTTGCGCTCTGTATTGCTTCCGGGTGTAACCACAAAGATAAGCGTAAAAGCAACCAATTCGGATATGCAGGTCGTCGAAAGTCGCAAAGCGAATGAGAGGTAGGACCCATTAAAACGCTGACAGGAAACACAATCATCGACCGATGCTGACGTCCTTGGGTCGTAAGCAAGCGGTAGGCTTCCAAGGCAACAGGATTCCAAACAGAACTGACGAATGAACTTGAACTTTGAAAGCTTAATGTGTCAGTGCTGTTGCACCAATCTTGAAGTGCCTGATACCCCCCAATATTCTTGCTTCTGTGCACTGAGCAAAACAAAATTATGGAAATGCACCAAGTATAAATGACGCCAAAAACAGTGTGAATAGATTGCTCTCATTTTGTGAACATTTGTTCGATGATATTCTAGTCCTCTACTAGGTTAGTTTTAAATTGGTATGGTGTGCACTAACAAGGCAGATACTAATTTTTTTTTATATTCGGTGATGCCAAAGAGGTAACTTATTGCCGTAATATTCAAATGTCTACACCATATATTGGAGAGAGAAAACTTGGATTTGTCATGTCATTAGTATTATGCCTACATACCATCACTAACTGTCAACGATTAAATCTTGAGCGATTATTTATATTTGTATGTCTATTACGAATTGTGATGCATGGAAAGATTCAAAGTGTATAGTAGATTGGTGTGTGGGTTCCAAAAACTCTTCATAATTCACGATTCATAATTGTAAATTAATCCCTTCAAGTTAGATGAAGGATCGCTGTATTTACATGAGACATAGATAGAGATGGTAGAATTCATTCTTATCTTTCTGTTGTCCATAAGATATATTGTATCTCATTTTTACACCAACACAAGACCGGATAACGACTATATCCTGTTGTTGAGATCAAAGCCTTTAAAAATAACCCAGAGACCACACAAATCTACGCTAGCCGTTTTCCCAATTTTGCAGCAAACTGATATCTTTAACATTTTGGAAATCAAATATGCTTTTGTGTCATGTCTAGCCCGGTTTGATAATTTTTCATAGTCTGTCCTCGGCATAATGTAATTTTATACGTAACGTTAATATAATTATATTTTATTATTTTGCTGACGTTGGACAACTGAAGGAGTAAAATATCATCAAAATATCGAAAGAAAAAGTTGCGTTTTGCAAAAATTTGCAATTGTAAGTTACATAAAAGAAGCTTGCTATTATATCTCTTTTGTGCGGCATTCAACTTGTTTCAAGCTATCTACATAAAGCCATGTAAGTGATAGCATTTAACAAATACCTCCCACTTCCCACTTTAACGCAAGTAAAGGTTATGAAAAGTGAGTCTTCTATTTGCCGACATATACTTGTGGCTTTTTCGTATACCATACTAGCACTGTAATCGTCAAACAATAGTTCAATGGATTGATTTATTTTTATAACCTGTAACCAAACAGATTTTCAAGAGCACTGCTTGTAAATATGTTATATGATGGGTCTCTATTGTGAGGTCTATTTACACATGAATGATAAGCGATGATTAAATCAATAATTCAGCCAAAATGTCATAAACTAATAGTATCTGGGATCATATTAGCCCCACCGACTTTGCTTCTGTGTCATATTGTACATTGTTTTGAAGGTTGAACGCGGTAAAGTGCGACACAGTGGTATGGCTGGAAGCACAAATAATTGAATAAGCAAATAACACTAGCACTTCACATTTAAATGTGATTATTGTTGTCAATTGTATGTAACAGCTACTGTGTCTGCGATAGGTAATCAGCATAAAATGGCAATCGTTTGCCGTAAGATCCCTTGATTTATAGTTATTACATTGTCATGAGTAATGTAATGGCAATGCAAATTGTCGATACTCTTGATTGGTGTCAACTCAGCCCGAATCAAATGTCACCAAAGAAGTACGTAGGCGACCATTAAAGTTTACTGTAAATAATCTGTTCAATGTGAATAAAGCGCATTGATGTCTGTGGTCACATTGTTCCAGTGGGGATCTTCATACACGTCGCGTGTTCCCTGTCATTGCACCTGTAACTATGAGATCATTGCTAGTGACGTCACCATCTCATCTAATTTCGACCCTTCGCATGTGATGACACTGAATGACACACACATGCGACCAATTCATAGCAGGCTCCACCTTCAATAAGTTGCGCAAAATCGTTAGGCGTGCGTCTTCAATAGCCGAAGCTTTATGCCGTATGACCATAGCATTCAGTTTACCGACATTATATATTATTCAAGTGGATCCTGAATCTGATGTGGTGGTGCGGTCATTTGCATCAATTGCATCAAACATGTGCTTTTCACAGCTCTGTGGGTATTCGTGTGGTTATTTGTAATGCTCCCTGTGGCCATTTAACCATTGTGCAAAGCTGTGGTAACGCCTCTGACATTCGTAATGCCAATGCTCTCAGTTACTCTGACACAGTCCTGGGTGACGTGCAGTTAATGTAGCAAGGTGTGTCAGAATAGCTGGTTAGCGGTGCTAACCTAGGAATATCAAAGCAAAGCGATAATGCTGCAAAACGCTCTCAGGAAGAGTTTCAATGTAATAAGCTCAATGTAGTATAGTACCCAGATGTACTGGTATCTCTTCTCTGAGGCCCACTGATTCACATTGCGGTTCCTCAGATATATGTTTCAATGTAATCTTCGATTTTTATTAGAATGAAGCGGCGAGTTTCAAGCGTAGTACATAAATAGCGGTCATGACACCAATAACAGACTTGCTATATCACATCAGTAATATATTAATGGCATTCTTAACAGAGACAGGCAATGTGCCCATTATCCGAACGCAAAGAAAATTGAGAGCGAGTTATCAATACGTCCATTTACGTTTACTGTGGTAACTCCATAGGAACTGCTTTCATTACCCAACATGGCGTTTGGTTTAATCATTACTGTGTTTTCGTATGCATCCGCATTAGTATCAACTGATATTACACGGCGCAATGCTACGTTGACCTCTGCTGTAAAATATAGTTCCTAATCCCATACAATTACTGGCTTATTGCATAAAGTGCGATGCCAAATCACATCAATTCACCAATTCAATAATATCCATTTGTGTTTCACTACTAATACGACTGAAAAATGTCCGTCATTTTGTGGTGATTTATTATACCTATCTAGAGCCACTTAATCAACTCCTACTTATTGCTTCGTCCGAATGAGTCTCAGCGCCACAGTCACGGTGACACCGAGTATGCTCATTCAGGAAATACATCTGTATCCCTTTCACAGAGGCTCTCTAATGCTGTAATGCTAGGCTAATCAGGCACTCTGCATGCTCACTTACCCCCATGAGAGAGGATGGACCGACGCTAGGAGTTAATTATATTTCAGTGAAAGTGACACCCGCCACTAAATACTCAAAAGTTATTTCTTACTATTGTGTTACCTGATATTTCTTTGTCTCACCCTAAAGAAAAGCGAACCCACCCCCACTCGACATCTTTGTCAAGCTCTTTTACACTCTCTCCGTCTCTTCGTTTCTCTCTTTCTCTCTCTTCCACTCTCGCTCTCTCTCACACTCTCTTTCTTTCTCTCCATAACTAGCACTCTCAATCTCGATCCCCATATTTCTCACTAAATGTTCTCATTTAGCTGTTGGATGTCTCGTGCTTTTACGATAGGAATACCGACATTAATTAAAAGTATACAAACAGCGATGTTCACTCTTTATTGTTTACCATTGCGTACTTGCACAGACAGAACAATATTTTTACATATACGCACAACTGACTGCACCAATAACTCCCACCCTCACTATTTAGTCTGCACTGGAACGTCCAATGTCGACACAACAAAATATACTTTATGCTCAGCGGATGATACTTGGTCATCACAACATCACAAACCCTGTATTTGCCTGTGCGGTCACGAAAGCACCTTCATAAACAATACTGATATGCATTCTCTGCTGAACGTTCTTTATCAAACGAACTCTCGATGTATGTACACAAATACACCAAATTACACTTGTTATATTAATTATATCCATATATTGTTCAAGGCCACATTTAAATGCGATCGTTGTATCTGACTTGCCTCTGAACCAATGTACAATAAACTCTCTTTTTTCATTACCAGGAAAAACCAGCAAATAACCTCGGCGGTGTCAATAACTGTTAATCAAGATGCCTTAATTGCAGTTTACTGATGTTTACAGGATCGACTTGCATTAACATCCGTCAAGTATGGATGATCGTTAATATTTGCATTTACCGTTCTGTCAAGCTCAGACCAAATAATGTATTAGCAAACTCATGACTGTTTCTCATGGTATTTGACATAAAGTCGGATGAATGCTGTATAAATGTATGGTTAACAAAACCCAACCATGCGTAATCACCAACGTCTTATTACAATTACAAGATGAAAATTACCTAAGAGAAAAACCATTCAAATCCCGTATAAATTAAACACAAGTGTAACACAAGTGTAGCAGCTAATGCAAACTGTCTATTACAAAACAAGTTTTATATCACATCACACAGCGTACTACAGTTGGATATACTTTCAACAGCAGCTTTAAATATGTGGTATGCACCCTTTTGTCCAATCATTTAACATACATAAACCAATCGTAGTTTTAGGTTCTATTATCATAATCCAAATCGACAGAAGAAATGCTTAGATTGTCATTGTTGAGCATTGTGAATGGCTTAAGTGGGATATCCTGTGAACCATAAATACTGTCATTTAAGGGATAAACTGTATCAAAATATATATATGCAACAATTATCAAGTATAGATCATTTTCTTAACGGACATGCAACAATTTCTGTCCACCCTATATTTAAGAGGCCTTTTCCAGCATAACATATCGCCACGATTAAATAAAGGCGCAGTGACGATTCATTTGAAACCTTCACACAGTTGTCACTACTTGATAATCTGCTGTATAGCATGTGCTGCTTGATGGTGAAGATGTGTCGCTGCCGTTCGACGATGATGACGATGAAGAGGCCGACGGCGATGATGGAGCTGACGACGATGAAGGCGAAGATATCATACACGATGAAACTGATTGTGAATTAGGAGAAGCCGAAATATCTTCTGGCACATCCCCAGCTTTTGAACTTACGTCTTCATCGACGATTATTTCTAATGGGGGATTGTCGATTTGTACAGTGGTCTCAATGACGTCCGTGTCGGTAGGGTGTGGCTGCTGGTCTGCTTCACACTTAGTCACGCGAGTACTCCTATTCATGTGTGGTGCCATCAATGACGCCAACTTGACGATATCTAACATAGGTGTGACGAGGGAGGAGAGAGCACCAGTAGAAGCGCCAATAGCTAAATCTTCAATAAATGCCTCTGAATCTTGGTCACTGCAATCAGATGCAAAACGAACGTTGCTGGCCCGCAATAGGCGTCTTCTCTCGGCCCGGCTCCGGGGAAGTTGCGTTGCTGATGGAAGCAGAATACTTTCTCTCTTCGAGATGGCTCTACCGGGAAACAAACGGTTAGTGTGATACCAAGGGGTTGGAATGGTTACGGGAGATTCCGGGGAGTCCGGGGGAACTGGCTCTGTTGGGATGTCCCCCTCCAAAGCTGCGGCTTTAGCGGCCGCCGTAAACAACTGATACTGCTGTTCCCTCTTTCTAACGGACGCCATTTCCTTGATATATCTGTTGAGTTTGCGGTCGACTTTGTTTTTGCGGATGTACGAGGCGATCATCATGAGAATAGAACAGCCGTAGATGAGGATGACGACGACCACGTAGTAGAGAGCGCCGACATCGTCCTGTTCACGACCGTCATGTTGTGAGATGGAGGCCACGAAGCTCTGGTTGTCAGCCTTCTCTATCGTGAAGGTAAATCCACTGTTTAGACGCCGCTTGGATTCCATCTGGTCAGCCATACAGCCTGAAACAAACACGGTTATAATCACATCATTTTATTCTGTTATGAATACCTATCCGCCGTGAATATAGACCGGTCGGTATTGCACTCGTGTTCACACAAACACCGAAGATACATTTTCAAGTCCACAACATCACCAAGATTATGATGACCATGAACGTCGTCATCATCACCAGGTTAACTATGATGACAGCACCATGAACGTCGTCATCATCACCAGGTTAACTATGATGACAACACTATGAACGACGTCATCATCACCAGGTTAACTATGATGACAGCACCATGAACGACGTCATCATCACCAGGTTAACTATGATGACAACACCATGAACGACGTCATCATCACCAGGTTAACTATGATGACAACACCATGAACGACGTCATCATCACCAGGTTAACTATGATGACAGCACCATGAACGACGTCATCATCACCAGGTTAACTATGATGACAACACCATGAACGACGTCATCATCACCAGGTTAACTATGATGACAACACCACGAACGACGTCATCATCATCAGTTAACTATGATGACAACACCACGAACGACGTCACTCATGATTAACTAATGACCACACGAACGACGTCATCATCACCAGGTTAACTATGATG
>CM067350.1:53113997-53156497 GCA_034190875.2 Urechis unicinctus | reverse complement strand
ATATCAACCATGGCAACCGCATGATTAGCGTTCCTTTGGTGTGCTTCGATAATGCATCTCTATGAAACCATAAATCATCTCGTTTGCAATATATTTCGAATTGCAATCTAGTCTCAATTAGTAGAGAACGTTTTGCATGGCATGTGGCGCTATTGTTCACATAGTGACAGAACAATGTCAGAAGATAACAACTATCCAGGCCCACGGATGTATAATTAGATCACAATTCATATCATAATTTGTTGTATGAACCCCCAACAACTCTTCTCCTTATCATTACCATCTACTCATACTATCCCAGCCTCGCTTCTATGACCCAAAGAGATATGCGATACAAGCCAGCGTTTGTGGCTTGCGATAATGAATGCAGCCGGCTGTCAGAACGCCATTCGTACTCTATTTGGATAGCACATGGCTTATGAGGATAACGATAGCTGTAAATGTAAGTCTGCTGCTTGCAGGTTTTATCATATGCATACTTATATGTAGACCAGTGATAACGTTTCACCACACATCATTTGCTTGCAAAGCCAATGCCCATTGTGAAATCCCCTGTAGCTAAACTTTGACACAGAACAACAATATTTCAGCATGGCGACAGCCGCAACTTGTAGTAAGTATACATGTAGTAACCCTTTAAGCACAACATTGTAATAACTGACGTCGAAGTTAGGATCTAACACCTTTTTTACTTAATGACCACCCTTGTCTTGCAGGTCATGAGACTCTTACACCGACAGCTGAATGAAGCGTCATCATCAAGTTGTTCGCGATAGTGTGATGCGCTTCTTTCTCGAACAATCCCGAATAGTAGATCATTAACATGCCTTATGTTGCCACGGATCTGCTTAACAATGATAAGCAGCCGCATGATAGCACTTCCTACAGTATAAACACGGCCGTTCCAACAAGCTGAATGACGTCTGTGGACTGTAGGAACGTTTGTTGTATCCGGCGGACAATGAATCGCATCCATCATGGATGACAATTGCAACCATTCCATAACATCACTCCAAAACTCACCCGCTGAGGATTATAACCGAACGAAAATCCCCGTAGTCATGGTAGCGAGTTTGATCTACGCGCTACATAATGTGATACATAATTAGACCTTCTTCATGTGTAATTAAATCAATTCAGTCAAAATCTTCGGAGACAGAGAAATTTCATCAAAATGTATCAGTGGTTAGGAAGAAAATTAGATGTTTTAGTTTTGTGCAAGGTAATTTCATAATTTGCTAAAACCGGTGTAAAATTATTATATATAATCTCCTTTGAGTGTTGTATCAACAAATGATGTCAGTCATCTGCCTTCAATAGCTACAAGTTTGTTCTAAGTGAGGATGGATTGGTTTTCGTTATCAACAGGGTATAAAGAGAGACCACTGGTTTACAAGACATTCACCCGAATACGACCACGTTAATGTAGTCCCCTCTGGTACTAAGCTTCGCATTAAGGCCGCATTTGAAAGACACGATAACCTGGCAGGGATTTGAGCTAATGTACGCAAATGTAGATAAATGTCCAGCACATTAATAATGAGTGACAATAACTATTGTTTGTTATATGAGGCTGGTCTAAGACCTCACATGTGTAATATATGTATGAGAACCTTCTTTTCTCTCTGTATGAGCTACACATAGTCAGATGCATATTGTCAACGTATGAAATGTTCACTTAGAATCTGCTACGGTACATTAAAGATGGCGAGGTCGTCGCCTCTAAGGCTAAAAGTGCATTCAGGGCCAAAACTTGAATGCAATGTAATATATTACATGAAAAACCATTCTGTTTCGGTCTGGGCGGGAATTAGGGCGGTGTCACGACGGGGATTAGGGTGTAGGAGATTGAGGATGCTGCAATCAGCTGCCGCTCGAGGCCTAGTATCTGTGCTGCTTATGTTATTGATAGCTACTTTTTAGTCTGTGCAAAGCCAGGCAGCCTGCTTTTGGTGTACAATGAATATTTGTGATGACGTTAATCATCATAGGCTGAAGTAACGGGATATATTACCTGATGATTTCAAATGCCCACCTTATTGAAGCTGGAGTCCCCCGTACATACTCATAATATAAGTTGACTCATGTCGGAATTTCATTTACTACAAGTACATGACCATGATATTTGCGAATGCAAAACAACACGACAGCCCGAGACAGCAGGGAGGCAATTTAAACTTCTCTACACAGAGCCTCCATTTCATATGCAATCAAATGGGCCACAATGAACATACTTAGACTGTGTCAATGTGTCCGACGATTGATATGTGCGTCATGCTGTTAGGGGCACATGTGAGAAGATACAGAACTTACATACCCCCTATGTGTGCATCGACAGGAAGGTGAGAGATTTTACACGATCTACACTGTGGCAAATGTCTCCTTTGTCATTAATTCCAGTAGCTTATGACCTCAAAGCACCAACAGAAACACTAATAAAACGAACTAAAACCTCTCCGAGGTGTCGGCTCATGAACATCAGGATGATGAACAGGAACAACATCAAATAAATAACGTCATTGCTTGTGTTTTACTGGTGCGTTTTATTGTCAAAGGGGTATTGACTGAGGCTTTTATCGAAACAAATCATGCTTGACAACGAGCCATAGGCTTGTTGATAAGTACAGTGACGCAGTAGTTATTTATCATGGCAGACTATTTGTTTGACCGCCAGGCACTAAGTGCGAACTCTGACAGGAGGAAAAAGGACGGTAGCTACCTGATTAGAAATCTGACAGGGAGAGACATCGAGGAAGGCACCTGATTGGCCTCTTCCTCCATTACTCATGACACGCGATATATCATGAGTAGATTTACTCAATGAAGGAAATTGCCTGGTGTGAGGAACATCTATATCTATTCATTAGTGTTGTTTTATCATTCTTCGTGTCTTATTCTGGCATGAAATGCATCTTTTTGTCATTCATTATTTAGCAACCCATGGAGAAGCATCACATGAAATGAAATACTTGGAGCGTTACGTCATGTGGTACAAGGGCGTATGGTGGATGGTGAGGGGTGATTGTGAGACTTGGATAGCGCCCATAGAAAACTTTATTCATTTGTGGTCATTAGACAGAAAATTTAATAAAATGTCGAAGAATAAGCGATTTAGACGAAGGAATCGCGATAGCTAACTACTATACTACGCTGTTAATAATAGTCTTTCGTCGTTATCGTTTGTCAAAATACAAAGGAATAGCCTTGAACACTGTTGCGTTATAACTTATAACTCACCTTAATTCAATCTGGCTGCATAGTGTAATATGATATCAAGTATAATATATGACTTAGTCAATGGTCACGAGTTTCAATAACACATATTCTACGGCAACTCCGAGCAACGCCAGTTATCCTAGTTATAGACCATTGCAGTATGTACCTTTCTTGATACTATAGATCTGCGCACGAGATGCACCATGCTTATGGAGCTGCTCACGAGGTGTACCGTGTTTATAGAGCTGCTCACGAGGTACACCGTTTTTATAGAGCTGCTCACGAGGTACACAGTTTTTATAGAGCTGCTCACGAGGTACACCGTTTTTATAGAGCTGCTTACGAAGTGCACCATGCTTATGGAGCTGCGCACGAGGTACACCATATTTATAGAGCTGCGCAGGTGGTGCAACATATTTATAGAGCTGCGCAGGAGGTACACCATGTATATAGAGCTGCTTACGAGGTGCAACATGCTTATGGAGCTGCGCACGAGGTGCACCATGTTTATAGAGCTGCTTACGAGGTGCAACATGCTTATGGAGCTGCGCAGGAGGTACACCATGTATATAGAGCTGCTTACGAGGTGCAACATGCTTATGGAGCTGCGCACGAGGTGCATCATGTTTATAGAGCTGCTTACGAGGTGCAACATGCTTATGGAGCTGCGCACGTGGTGCACCCTGTTTATAGAGCTGCTCACGAGGTACACGTTTTTATAGAGCTGCTCACGAGGTACACAGTTTTTATAGAGCTGCTCACGAGGTACACCGTTTTTATAGAGCTGCTTACGAGGTGCAACCTGCTTATGGAGCTGCGCACGAGGTACACCATATTTATAGAGATGCGCAGGAGGTACACCATGTTTATAGAGCTGCTCACGAGGTGCAACATGCTTATGGAGCTGCGCACGAGGTGCATCATGTTTATAGAGCTGCTCACGAGGTGCAACATGCTTATGGAGCTGCGCAGGAGGTACACCATGTTTATAGAGCTGCTCACGAGGTGCAACATGCTTATGGAGCTGCGCATAAGGTGCACCATGTTCATGGAGCTGCGCAAGAGGTGCACCATGTTTACTTCTGAACGATAATTTGATGATAGCGCATTGCCAGTCAATGCGACAGAATGGGGGCTAGGTGTTTACAGCAGCCTGCATGCAGAGTCTTAAGAGACATATCTATCAGCTAAGATAATTATCCCAGTGTAACCGATACACACGTGGCCTTGACAAGAAGTGAAGATGAGATGGATATAAAAATTGTTATTGCTTTTCTGCATTATTTTAAGGACTCGGGAAACAGCGCTGACAAGCATGACTCGGGTACCTATATCCGGACCAAATGACAAGCAATGCCCACCTGCTGCCTCCGTCGCACCTTCCTTAGGACTGTTGAAATATCTATCTTGGTGTTCTCTGGGAAGATAGCGGTGAATAACACAAACGTTACTAAGCACTATCTACAAGTCATTATTAAACCACTTGGACCGTGAATGATTATTCAAAGGCGAACACGAACAGCATGTCGGCATAATATTATTGCCATGGGCCTCTGTGAAGCTTTGACGAAGATTCGTGTCAGATGTTTTAGGTGTGAAATGATCAAAACATCTCTCAGGTACGCCTCTCAGTTCCACACTATAGTACTACAGCGCATGCTCAAGCTGCCTGGATGTGACGCATGTTTGTCAATCCCTGGCCAAGGTTGATGACGTCTTGATCTTGCACAAGAATGCAACATCACTCAGGTGGAAGCTCATCAGGAACCTTCCAGGTGTATGTATTTGTATACAAGGAAGGTAAGTACAATCAACTCCTGTCCACACCTGAAGTGACGTGATAAGCGGGAAATCACTAAGCCGCACTCACACACATCACACTCAAACACATCACACTGAAACACATCACACTCAGGCACATCACACTCAAACACATCACACTTAAACACATCACACTCAAGCACATCACACTCAAACACATCACACATAAACACATCACACTCAAGCACATCACACTCAAACACATCACACTTAAACACATCACACTCAAGCACATCACACTCAAACACATCACACATAAATACATCACACTCAAGCACATCACACTAACGCCATGAATTCCATTAATTGACGGCTAGGTTTGGTGGATGTTTATCTTGACGCTGGTTACCTAACCAATGTAATGTCAACTCCCAGAATCATCACACTTGGACATGCTATAACGTGTCGTGCCACAGCGGATCACAGCTAGCCCTTCGAGCACCATCCCGACAGTACCGACCACTCGCGAAGCCGTGACATTCTCACGTGAAGTTCATGCTTCTCGCAATTAGTGGGATATCAATAATTCGGTTGTGAAAAACAGGAATTATGGGATTATGATCATCTGCAAATAATGTGGCTGCTGAAGGTAAGTCGGATTAGATTCTTACACACATGCGGGCCTTATGGAGAACAGTTGGTACTTGTCTTGAATTAATGTTTCAAATGCAAAAATATTCTTATGTGCCCCTGTCGAAACGCTTGTTTTATTGCATGCCTTTATTTTGCATGCCTGTATTTTCCCAAACAAATCTATGAAGAGAATAGCATTCGATGCTTATGAGTGTCTATTACTGGATTGTTGTGTGTGGATGTGTAAACCTCTTTATTTGTGTGTATGTGAATTTCCCATGTTGTCATTTACACAATGCTTCAATTGCTGAAAACTCGGCTGGAACCATTGATTTAATTGAGGCTTTATTTATGCATGTTGTTCTTCATATCATGTATATAGCAGTGGTTTGATGTTAGTTTCCCATCAGTTGGTGTCTTATGAAAGCGCAGGGTGAAACGGGGAATGGTAGCTACCATCATTGGTTACCTATACCCGTAATCTTCTCCCGCTGACATATATGTGGATTCAACACAACTATATCAATCAATTGTACCTTTGCACGGCAAGCGCCTCGTACTGTCATGTCCTGCCCTGAGTAATGAAGCACGTTATACAGCTATTCACTATTGTTTATACAAATGTGCTGTAGCGTAACTATTAACGGATTCCCTTCTTCAACAGCTTGTATAACTTCACGGTTTCCTTTTGCACTGTATCTCATTGCGTGAAAAGACGTAGTGAACGGACCAGAAATCATCAATATTCTCAACATGAAGGGCACAGTGGAAATGATGGAGACCTTGGCGTATATTCGGAATTTATTATCATAATGATAATAATAATAATAATCACAAATGCTTTTATTGCAGACTCATTACATGAAGTAAATTGACCCATGGTGCGATTAGCATGAAAATACACCACAATTAACATACATAAAAATATGTTACCAGTTTTCCCTTCTATTCGACTTGTTTCATCCGCTGGAGGCTAGAATGGTATGCATCAAGGTATGATGACTCTATTCCAATCTTGTCAGAAACTTATACACGAGGATGCGGATGATAGTTTGGCAAACTGGACAGCAAGTTTTTGCTTACAAATTTTGCTAAGCCAGCAAATAATTATGCGTGTGGCGGAAGGCAACTTGTTTAAGGTACTTTTTTGTTACTCCGCGGAGCTGTGTATGAATAGGTACAATAAGAAAAGAACAGTTCAATTTTCAATTATAATCTATGCATTTAATATATCTGTTGGATGGATTTGGGATAACATTTTGAGAGTGCAACGAAGTATGTATTACTCTATGTCATTTCAGCTTCTCCTAATTTCAGTACCCACAGAGAGCTGGTTGGGGGTAAGCTCTTACATCTTACTTTCTCTTAAACCGACGGAATGTAAAAAAAAATTGAGATCGATTCAGACAACTACTAAATACCAAACATACCCAAGTGATGGAGTTTTAGAATGCAATGATGTTCACGGACATTTTATCCCTTTTCGGCGGGGGATTTCATCCATGGTAATTATATATAGTTCGATCAATTTGGGAAGCGGTAAAAAGTCCGAAACACAGCAAAATGTTTGTTTTCAAGTTCATGACCACGTGCATCGCGGATGCTCAGAATGACGTGACCCATCGACGACTAATGCTAAGGCAATGCGGATGGGGCGGCGGGATATCGCGGGAAATCACGCGACCCAATATTTTCCAAAATGGCGGTCATCGTATCGCGATTTTCCGGTAATGATGTATAGATGGTATTTCTTGAAGATTAGCGTCGAGTGGGGTTAAGTTTTTTGGTGCGTTAGGACTTTTTTTGTACAGGCTCTTGATATATGTTATTTTCTAAATGCGTTATGAAGCACATTAGCCAAACGCGTTTTCTTGGACGCGCGGAAAATGTTGAAGCAGAACGGTATATATTCATATTACCGTTCGACCGGAGCTAGTTGGAGGTATCCCAACGGCCAACGTAGGTGGTATTTACCATGTTATGAACAGGTGAATGCCGTTTATCTAAAGAGCTAATTCGTGTGACACATTAGTATATTTCTTATGTTTTATTCCGATTGAACTGAAGATATTGTAGTCGGTTGTTGTTAGCCATTGGCAGGGCATCTGTGGACCAAAAGATCTTTTAGCCCTGTCCATCCATCATCACAAGGTGTCGGGTCCTTGTCAAACTTTAATTCTCGCCCATGATAAAAAAAAATAAAAATCGTTGAAGCGTTATGATATAGGTTTGGCTATTATCGTCATAACGCTCTTGCTCTGCATTTGGACCTCTGTCGGGAGAAATCTAAATCATAATACTCCACATGATCTCACCCGAAAATGGCGACAATGGAGGGTCCGCTGAGCAAGTGGACCAATGTTGTCAAGGGTTGGCAATATCGTTGGTTTGTGTTGGATGAAAATGCCGGTTTGCTGTCTTACTACACTGTAAGTCATCAGCAATATCTGTTTACGCGATCGTTCAATATATTTTATGAACTCGATCAATTTTGTTTACGTTGCGACATCCCCCACCCATTTTCCATAGATACACCCATTAGAAATTACTAGACGAGTACCAGCATGACCAGCACAAATAGAAGTGGTCAATTTGGTATTCTGATTGCCATCTAGGACACCTTTTTGTAGTTGTCATTCTGTAGCCTTTACTTTCCTAATTTGGTGAACCTGTCTGCGGTATGTGGGTGTCATCAGGATCAAGGTGGTATAGATAGTTGTCTGAGTTGATACATGGCATAGCCTAGGTGTATCCTAATTAGCAGATAAGCTCTTTTTAACCAAGTTGGAATGTGCTCCCATCAAGTAAGTACTCGATCGGCTGTTGGGCTAATCCAAATCTGTAGCATCTGTTTTCGGGCAGGTACTCTGGCCTCGGACCCGTGCTTGAGTCACACAATTCTGCAGAAGTTGCAGAACATAACATTGCAAACGGCACAATTGGTGCATGGCAAGCAGCTCTTCTTATACATCTTTTGACAGATTATTTTTTATCCGGAATCTGATTGTTTATCACTATATCAACTTGCTAAAAGGCGAATTGACAACATGCTCATCAGTTATACAGGGATCAATCTAGACTGCCTTTTTCACCTTCCTCTCACTTGCAACACATCAACAACACCTAAACAGTTTTGAACTTTCTAGTGTTTGTGGTTTTACTACTTCCATCAATTGAAAATCAGATGATTATAATTTGTGAGGTCAAAACCTTGCAAACATTCGACCTGATTAATGGAAAGCCATGAAGCCTAAATATGCAAAATTTAACTCTGTTGTTTTTGTATGTATAGCCCATGGTATTTGTGTTGCTGCATTGATCTGAAATACCAATCATTTAGTTAAATCCATATATATATATATATATATATATATATATATATATATATATATATATATATATATATATATATATATATATATATATATATCACATCCTTGGTCGGTTGGCCCTTCAATTTCATAGGGCAGCCCCATCTCAGGACAGGATAGGGCCAGTGGCCCGCTTCCAGAAATTCCTAAATTAATATCTGGTTACATGAGTCAGTGTTGTGAGTGGTTCATGTTTCAGTCGAAGGAGAAGATGAAGAGAGGGGCTCGAAGGGGCTGCGTCCGACTCAAGGTCGTCTTGCTTACTTTACATATCATTCTGTGTCTGTAGTGTCTTGCTGAAGTGTATTTAGCCATGGTAGGTGTGTGTATTGTGACACATCTGCTGTGCGCTTGTTACAGGGCTCTGTGATAGGTATAGATGACGAGGAGGACAGTACCTTCACCATCACCGTAGATCAAAAAACATTTCATTTTCAAGGTGAGTGAACTTATTCCACAACCAGCCCAACATATAAACCTCTCCACAACCTGATGATACATCACCTGCTCAATACACCAGTCAGCCAACTACTGGATCAGCCCTCTGCCTAATCAGCTAATGGTAGTGCTAAAATTGGGGTTTTACGTCACTTTCAACATCAAGGTGATAACAGGACGGCAATACCCATTCAGCCTTAGCCCACAATCAGCCCTCTCCCCAATGACCACCTTCCCACAATCAGCCCTCTCCCCAATGACCACCTTCCCACAATCAGCCCTCTCCCAATCAGCCCTCTCCCCAATGACCACCTTCCCACAATCAGCCCTCTCCCCAATCAGCCCTCTCCCCAATGACCACCTTCCAACAATCAGCCTCTCCTCAATCAGAGCTTCCCCAGTCAGCCCCTTCTTTCCTCAGTAGGCCAGCCAGCATGCCATCCCAAACCCCCTCCAAACCATCATTCTTCTGCCTCCAATATTCCTTACTCTGCATTCAACCCAACAACACTTGGATACCTATTCTTCTCCAAGTTTTTGACTCATCATATCGCTAAGAGCATGTATATTGAACAGATGTTGATAACCTGTGACTGTATTTCATTTCAGTTAACAGGTGAATGATGATAATAAAATCAAATATATTTTAAGGAAAATATCATTTGGGCAATAATGATGTGATTACAAAATGAGTTGTTATTCAATAGCAGCCATGTTTACATCACACTTCATATGACCCCAATCGTTATCAATTAGTCAGGGTCCTACTATTCACCCAGTACTGGAGGCAATCGTAGCTTATGTGAGTCTGTTGCTCGTGTGTTGCAGCTCGAGACTCTGAAGAAAAAGAGAAGTGGATTGATGCCCTTGAGGACGCCATATTAAGACACTCGCAGCCCTCCAAGGTGAAGCAGCCCGTCACTACTCTAGTGTACTACTGGCTGTACTGGGGTTACTGGGTACTTGTTTGATGGTATACAGGGTCAGTCATTGGTTCAAAAGTGCTGAGTGCTCCTCTCAATAGCCCACCCCCACCCCCCAAAGCATATCATTGATTCACCTCTGATGCGTCGAGTTAATTTTATTTTGAGTAGGTCTTTAATTCCAAATATATGGCACTATGTACTTGAAGAAACCATGTATCTTGGTTTAGAGTACTGGAGTACTGAACTTGCCTGCTTGTGGTACTCGTTGTGACAGTGAGTGTGTGTGGCTTGTCAGAAGTGGGGCAGTCAGAGGTCAGTACCAACCACCCTGGATTTTGAGCAGAAGCTGGCAGAGACTGATGCCTACCTACAGCTTCTGATTGATCAAGTCAAGGTGAGCTCCAATGGGGTCTTGCTTGTGTGATTGCTCATTGGCATAATGTAATTAATTCACCTGATACTCTTGAATAAAAGGTCATTATTAAAGCTGATTCAGTTTAATCTGTGGTATGATCTCTTCTAAGAGCAATGTACATCGTGATAGAAATTTGAATACGTTAATGTCAATGTGTATAACTGAGGTCTGTGTCACTGGGTTTCACGATTAGCATGACTGGCTTAGCATGCTGGTAGTTAAAGGGTTTGTAAATGTGTTAGGTTCTCGAGGACAAAATCAATTCTTGTGAAAATGATACCTCCAGAGAAAATGGCAATCCCATACGAAGCACAGCAGAGGTAAACCCCAAGTATAACCGACCCGACCCAAATCTCTCATATTATTTCCATTGATCATCACATTCTGGGTGATAATTAGCCATGTTCATAGACCTGCTAATTCTTTTCTTCCTGTTCTTTGTTCCCAGGCTATGATAGAGTCGGTCAAACAGAGCATTGTCCTGCTACAGATCACCAAGGTATGTATGCCAGTGTCAATCAGATGTCTGGCTGTTGATTGCTAATGTAAATATTGTCGCTCTCTGTTAAGCATTATTAACACCTGCATTTATAGTTTTGTAGCAGTTCTTCTGGGTATGACAGCCTTTTGTATAGGATGCCCACATTGGAGGGGGTACTTTACATAGCAACCTTTCAGTGCGTTCATTCCATGAAAACATTTTGACCCTTACATCCAGTATTTTCAATAAAAACAACATATCTTTTGGTATTTGAACCAACGCTACCTGAAGAAAAAAAGACACCCTCACCCCCCTTTACCATCTCCGTGATTACAGTAAGGAACGTGTTTCAAAATTAATTTTTCACTTTTAAATTACTTTTAATGGTAATTTAGAATGCCTATTGTTTAATCTTTCCTTGGCTTGCTACAAGATGACTTGACCCAGATAATGACCCAGATCATAACTTGGTGTCATTCACCTGACCCAGATCATGACTTGATGTCATTCACCTGACCCAGATTATGACCATTATTACCATATGATCAGAGTGGTCTGGTTATGGAGAGCTGGCCTAAGATATCTTGTCTGTGCTATCTTTACAGCCAGAGACTCCTGCTGCTTAGCTAAGCAGGTCCCTTCAATCACCTTGTTCTTCACCTCATAATCTTCATACAACTTATGGTCTAAAATGTCAAACCCCAGAATTTTTAAAAGGAAAATACTAGGTTCTCAATGGGGCTTATCCGTCATGTATGCATCGAAACCTCTCAAATTGTGTCATGTAAATAGTGTTTGTACTGAGTGATCCCAATTTTTCACTTAGAGTTCTTAATCTTAACATGCTGCATGTGTCGTTCCTCTCAGAGTTTGATGCTGTGTACATAGTTGTACAAGTTGAACAAATAAGAAGGGTGTTGTACGGTCGGAGCATCATCGTAGGATGCGACCATCTGTGGTGTGTTGTCAGACCGTTGCTGCTGTCTATTATCATGTGTATGACAATGTGTGTGTTGATATAGCATACCATTATAGAACAGGTGATAGAGAATCAACATGCAGCCTCTCTCCTACATCCTGTAAGCACACATCACCCTGTCCCCCACAATGCTTTACTCACCCCCGCTTGTTCATCTTTAAAACCATGCTTTCTGTCATGCATGTACCATTGCCTCTTCCACTCTTCTGTGTTTTCCAATCCTTGGAGCTGTTTTTCTTGTGGTCTGCTGTCCTCATTTAGACATTACATGCATCCATTTAGACTTTTGTCATTGACATAACTACCACATGAAGATTCTAAACTGAAAGTTCTCATGTGGACAAACGATCGACCTGAAATCATTGTTGCCTTCCACAGTTGAAGCACGTAGAAGTCATCTTCCTACTGATTTGACTTTTTTTACCTTGTAATAGTCTATTTTGGCCATCAAACTGGCTGTATCCAATGTCACATGCATGCAAGTGGTATACTTAGCATGGTAATGATCATACTATTATTATTAACCAGCCATAATTGATTACAATTATTTTTTATTTCAAATCGGTTTTTGTTCATATCACGTCTTTAAAAGACTGCTTGTATGGCAATATCTGGTGGAGCAAACAGCGAGAATGATTGGATATAATCTGGTTTTATTACCTCTCCACTGGCGATTTAACTGCTGTAGCAAGTCTGACAGCTTCCCTTTCTATTTGCTTTCCATATTTGTTTGGTTGTGATCTCTCATTGCAGCTTTATGGATGTTATTTATGATGCATTAATAGCCCAGTAGTGCTGTTAAGCTCTGGCATGGTCTCATTCCCCAGTTGTTAACGGTGATGTCATTCTTATAGTTTTATTCCAATGTAAACATTTACTGATATACAAATCAAGGAACAAGTGTTTCAAAATTTATCTTTTACTTTTTAATTTTTGATGGTAATTTAGAATGTCAATTGTTTAATCTTTCCTTGACTTGCTACAGTAAGATGACCCAGACTTGGTGTCATTCACCAGACCCAGATCTTGACTTGGTGTCATTCATTTTGTTTTTCAGCAAAACTTGAGTGATGCATCAGTGAAAGGACCCACTATGTCTGCTGTGTCCACTCTTACACTGGACGTGCCCCACCATCCCAGAATTATCTGCCAAGGTACCTATTGTTCTAAGTCCTCATCGGCCATTATGTGCCTATCTGATTGATACAAGGTGCTATCTATGATGCTACTGCTGCTCTACGTTTATGCATATATGGATGTCCATTTGCGGTGTGGAAAGTCATAATCTTATCTTATCTCACCTTCTCTGTTGTCCCCTGTCAGGTGACGACCAGTCCCAGTGTGAGTCGGCTTTCACTAACGGCCATGAAGCCACTGACGTGGCCTCCCAACAGGACCTCGGTAGGTCCTTGTTTACCTGTAGAACATGGCTTACTTTATTTGAATGGATCAGCCTACAAGCCCCCCCCCCTGTACCTGAAGTTGTGTTTGTTTCAGACGGTGTGTCTGTTGGACGGGAGGTTACACCCCCCAGTACTCTGTCTGGGTCAACGTGGCCGGAGCAGTCGTACTCTAGTAGTGAGGATGAGGACTTCTATGATGCTGAGGAAGGGACTGGGTGAGGGTTCTGATACAGAAGCTGGATCTAACATGGATGCTGTTATAGTCGTTCGGCTTGTGTGATGTGCTGTGTCATGTGTGATGTGCTGTGTGTTTAAGGAAAGGGAACAAAACAGTAGAAGAACACAAGTCACCCCCCATCCTCATCACGTCACCAGACGACTACAATGATGGTATGGTGAACCTTTTGCCATCTCAGTGTTGCTCTGTACAGCGGTGGCAGCTCAGTAATATTTCTTATCAAAACACAATGCCAACTTCAGTGTTAGTACTGTTGATAGAATGATCATTTCAATATTTTAAACATTCCCATCACGTGTTGACATTTTGCTCAATATAACTTCTGTCATTTTTGTGACAATAATTCCCAAGATGTTGCACCTGTTTCAGAACTCTATGATGTGGTTGATGAATCTGACTGTAAGTTCATAATTAAATCTTTCGTCATAAAAACTGGTATATTGGGCAGTATTATCACAGACGAAGGTCATTCTTGAGAGTGTCCAGTGAGTTACTGCGATTGTGGGTGGTGTGTGATTGTCAGTGGGATCTCTGGACCAGCATGGCAGCATCATCACACATCTCCTCTCTCAAGTACGAATAGGAATGGACCTCACCAAGGTCGTTCTGCCGACCTTCATTCTGGAGAAGCGTTCATTGCTGGAAATGTACGCTGATTTCCTGGCGCATCCTGACCTCTTCTCTGAGTGAGTGGCTGCTTTGTGATTGAGGAATAGCGTGCTGTGGGGTTTCAAACCCTATTCAAATGTCAGTGTTTCTTCCAGTATAAGATTAATAATGATTCTACCTTGAATTAGGGCTGTACCTAATTCAAGCCCCACCCCCATTTCTTCCTACTGGTCGCCTCTCCCAACCTCACCTTTAAGTTAGTTATGTGCGCCCATAAATGCTCACTACCAGCTCTAAAGCTCTCTTGAATGCCCTATGCACTAACAGACACCAAATTACCAATGCATGCTCAGAATAAACTCCTATTCTGCTCATGAGAACAAAGAATGAGGCTCCACACAAAGGACCTCAAGTTTTGTCTGCCCCAAAAAGGGATGCGGAAAACTGCGCATGCTCACAGTTTGAACTGCACACGCCTGGCTCGACTGACTGACTACGATAGGAGATTCAGTGGCTTGACACACAACCTTGCCTTCGCCTCAATAGTGTACTAGAATGTGATTCAACAGCCATTTCTGTCAGCAAACCATCTTTTGAATGACTTTTCACTATATTCAATTAAGCTACCTTGTTGTAAACAAACATTTTGTCCTAGACTAGCTACCTTCATATCTGGACCAGGATTCTGTACAGACAATAGCCTGTAGGATGGACTGTGTATCCGTGTTGTGATGAATGTGTTGTGTGCAGGATCGCTGACCAGAGCTCCCCGCGAGACCGCATGGTCCAGTGTGTCAAATGGTACCTCTCTGCCTTCCACGCTGGCAGACGTAGCCAGGTAGCCAAGAAACCCTACAACCCCATCCTCGGTGAGACATTCCGCTGTTTCTACCGCCTGCCTGGAGAGACATCAGAAGAGTTGGCAGAAGACGGCCCTGTACCGTGGTGTACAAAGGGCAATGTGTCCTATATCGCTGAGCAAGTCTCCCACCATCCCCCAAGTGAGTCCTCATAGCCGTCCACTGTGTTATTTCTGTCATGTGGATAACCTGTATTGCACACCACACACCTGCCATGTCTGCTTCAGTATCAGCCTTCTATGCTGAGAATCAAAAGAAACGTATCTCTGTGGACGGGTACATCTGGACCAAGTCCAAGTTCCTGGGGCTCTCTATTGGGGTACATATGATAGGCCAGGCAGTGATATCAGTGATGGATCATGGCGAGGAGTACATCATAACGTTCCCTAATGGCTATGGCCGGTGAGCATTATCTGTTACATGGACCCAGCTGATGTCTTGGATGTGATAGTCTGTGTATGTACATTGTGTCATGTTGCCTGCCGTGAACCAGGTCCATCCTCACCGTACCCTGGATAGAGCTGGGTGGCAAAGTCAACATCTCCTGTGCTAAGACAGGCTATACTGCTACTGTGGATTTCCACACTAAGGTACCACCAGGCAGAATCATCTCTATTGCCCACCCCTATGCAGTTGTCATTATAATCTGCTAAACAACTTGTCAAGAATACTGGCATCCTCACTGTTGGAGGAGGGTTCTTTGCGTGGATCTCATGAACATGTTGTGGTTTTCTGTATGATATATCAGCCTTTCTATGGGGGCAAGAAAGATCAGTTGACAGCCGAGATCTACGCCCCGAATGAGAAGAAATCGTTCTGCACTGTGAAAGGTGAATGGAATGGCATCATGTGGGCCAAGTATTCCCAGGGGGTAAGTGACCACTTGGATACTGAGGCTGACTCTGTTTACTTCATTTCTATCTGCATACCAATGTAGTCCGATCACCATGTCATGAATTGATGCCCCTCAAATGTATACCTCCCATTATTCACCTCTCTTTCTACTAATACTTTGGAGGCTTTGTGGCTGATGCATTGATGCCCTCTATGGTTTATGTTTACCTTGCTACTATGAGCTAGCTTTGACATGTGTCTGTCATCCTGTGTGTGACAGCTGACTCAGAATGAGGTTTTTGTTGATACAACCAGTATGCCTATCATCAAGAAACAAGTCAAGCCACGCACATCTCAAGCAGAGTTTGAGTCTCGTCGGTGAGTTGTCGAGATCCATGACTTACTTCACTCGGTATGATTCTATGTACCAAGTCTATTGCATCGTAGCACAAAAGTGGTTTATACAATCACAGGTTTTGTTACAGGCAAAGAGTACTTGTATATAATATGGTAATGTGAAGCCCCTGTTGAATATGATGTGTGTGTGGTGCAGCCTGTGGCAAGATGTCACCTATAACCTGCAGGTCAACAACGTGTCTGCCGCTACTGAAGCCAAACACAAGCTGGAACACAGGCAAAGAACGGAGGCCAAGGAGAGATTGGAGGCAGGCACCACATGGGAGACCAAGGTGAGTTAGCTGTTAGCACTGGAGGGGGGTGGGGAGGGGGGGCCTGATGAAGGGTTACATGTACATGGTACATGAGGTTGAGTTCTCCATGAGACACTACTTTCATCAGTTCTATAATTGAGTGGATATATTAGATGATTGGGGTGATCACGTGACAATGTTCTAACGTTCAAACAAATGTGAATTGGACTTGTGTATGGTTGCAGCACTTCCATGAAGTTGGAGAGCATTGGGTGTATGACAACCCACTGATGAAGCGGCTGGAGAGCTGACCCTCATACTGGTGGCTATTTAATCGCTTAATGGACAGTTGACCCTCATACTGGTGGCTATTTGCTGAATGGACAGTTCAATACTTGGTGGAATTAACTGTAGAATTTGAGGGGGGGGGGAGGGTGTATTCTGGCATACATGCCTTCCATTGCTCTCTCTATGCTATGAATATCTAATGTTTTTTCTTGTCAGCCTGATTAAACCTTGAATGTATTTGTGGCATATCACATGGCAAGCATTGTGATATATTGATTTCCTATGACTTATGAAGGCTATTTGGAACATAGTGCAATGTTTTCTGTTCATTTGACTCAGTATGGCATGTTTATCTCGGTTGATCTTCTTGTTTCTGATTGGGTAACAAGCTACGTAACATCTTCCTGTCTTATGCCTTTGTATACTGTTCTAAGTATACCTTAGCGAATGTAGTCTGGTGTGGCTGGCCCAAGCAAAGCCATGCAGCCCTCATAACTGATGCTATTGGTAATTAAACAGTGTTAAAAATAAAGAAATGGTGACATTGTATTAAGACTATGAAGTGCAGTTCATTCTTTGTTGTATTTTGTTGATCAGAGTCTCGTAGTTCAGTGGTTAGATCTGATGGGATACATTTCATCTGATAAGTCAAGATAGCATAGTGTGATAAGAAAAACTGAAAATGCAACATGACCAGATTCTAAAAGTGAACTCAAGCGGAGATGCTTTATTGCAATATGTAGCTTACATCAAGAAAAAGAAAACATCTTTATCTCAACAATTTTGGAACAGCCATCACATTCACTCCATATCACAGCGTGCATCTATCAATAAATAACTGAAGACAAAAACAGTAATTTAGACTACATGATATCTGCTTCACTAACATTTATCAAAGATTAAAATGAAGGCATACCATGTCAAGGGCCTCATTTCTGCTGGGGGCTATTTTGTCAAATCATTAACCATGAAATTAACATCACATTTCGTTATGACCTAAAACTACAATGCAAAACTAGGCAAAATAAAAAAAGTTGAGCAATATACTGACATAACAACATCAATCAAGCAGTGCTTTAAAAAAACAAATGGTTTTCACTCAGAAGCATAAATCTGTTTAACAAGTTAGGAACCAGGTTAGGGAGCTTTTCCTGTTCCAAGCCCTCAGGGGCAATATGGAGAACCACCTCACAAGACTAGCTACAAAAACAAAATGAGTACCTTTCAAACTTACTTATCGTTTTATGAACATTTAATTCATATCATTACCATGACATAGACTTAGCTGTTGAAGGCCGTTTCTTTGCATCAGGAGCTATGAGCGAATTGATACTACTTTTATTAGCCCATCTTTTCGCTTCAGGGCGCACGCGTGCTGCTGGACGCCCGGATGTGGGCAAGTTGCCGTATTTGTTAAAGAGGTTATGTACAGTACCACGACCTCGTGTGGCCTGCGCAGCCCCTTCACCTTTAACTCTGGGCTCTGGACGATTACTAAGAGGTAGCTTGCCATAATTAGCAATTTGATTTGTGAGACTCCCTCTATTCTTGGTGTAGATGTCTTCTGCCTCCCCATGAACCCTGGGTGCAGCAACAGGGTCACCTAGTGCTTTACCTTCTAGGACGAGACCAACCATTCCCTTGCCCTTGTTAGCATTATCAGCAGCTTCAGGGCGCACACGGGGCTCTGGCTTAGGATTACTGTAATTACTATTGGCACTTGTGTCCAACACTTTTGCCATATAAGTTCCTTTTCCCTTGTCAGCATTGCCCTGTGATTCACTGGTCACACGGGGAGCAGGCCTTGCAGAGGCATATGATCGGTTGGCATTCGTGTCCATGATAAGAGCCATTGTGCGACCCTTTTGCTTCCCAGATATCTCCTCCCCTTCACCCCCTTTAACCCTGGGCTGGGGCTTTGGTGAAGCATAACCTTTGTTACATTTGGTATCAAGAACCACTTTCATTGTTCCATGACGGCCTTTTTCATAGTTCTCCTTACCTTCACCAGAGGGCACTTTGGGTACACGAGAAGAATAATAGAACTGATTCCCATTCACGTCCAATACTTTAGACATTTGGCCCTGGTTACGGTTGTATATATCTTGTGTTTCTGGTTTAACACGAGGAGGGTTTCTTGGTGATGAATAATTTGTGTTGCAAGACTGGTTTAGGACGAATTCCATTGAACCTCTTCCGTGCATGAGGTTTTGTTCAGCTTGCGATGACACACCAACGCGTGATGCTGGTCTGGGAGTCAAATAGGACTCGCAGTACTGTGGCTGTAGAACATTTGCCATGGCCCCTCCCTTGTGTTTGCTCCTGTTGGCGTCCATCATTAGGCGTTAGTCAACTTAGTGGCACTTAATGTTCGCGACAACCACCTGTTCTCGACATATACAAATTCAACATTGACAAATTAATTAAAATTACGTATGTAAGTTTAAAGAATAAAAATACACATAATAAGATATAACAACATTGTACACTTAAAGTAACTCAACCTGGTTAGACGGACGAACAAGTTAAATATGATATACGGAAATCTCAGCAGGACATTTCACTCCATGACGACCGCGCAACAATATTGACAAACGAGCTCTTTATTATTCAACCCGCGATAAACAGGAACGCCTTTGACATATTGCGCTGCATAAATCCATTGGTAAGTCTTGTATTCTTTTTTGAATAACAGATTTAGGGAATGACTACAATTTTGTTGGACCACTCTGGAGCGTTCTGTGTGGTCTTAGAATCTGTCACAGGACTAGAAATCGTAGTGGCGTTAACAATAATGAAGAATGCACATCAAATTCAATGAATATACCCCCAACAACGGACCTCAGACTAAACAATGCAACTGGATTTGTATATCTATGCTCAACTGCAAATTAATAGATGATGAAGCACAGAAACCAAGAAGGAACGTCATATTTTAGACCATATTAAAAAAACAATAAATACTCAATACTATTAATGGTATAGTGTCAGAAGTCATGTTTGGAGCGGTTGAACTTAATATGAGAACGGTCAATGAATCGACTATGAAGATATATATTCGATTCATGCATTATCAATTCCGCACCTCCCCCATCCCTTTCACCCGCACAAGTCTCTGTTTCAAATGCTCACAATAATGGCCATACTATTTTGTCAGTTTGCCATAATGGCGTTGGCCGAAACTTTGAGCGCTTTAGATAGACCATTATAGCATGTGATAATGATGATGGGATCATATTGGTCACCAAATACCTGCAGTATCACGTAAGCCTATCCGCCTATACCACTTCTGTGAAAATTATTTCCCTCGCAATATTTCTACACGAATGAGTAGGGTTAAGCAGCTATATTGATGTGATCGAAAAACAAAAAATAACCAGTCACCGATCATCACATTTGGCCTCCTTCGAACTAATTTGAATTACTATAAAATACAGAAACAGAACTGTTGTGTTTGGCTTTGTGTCTTAACCAAAGAGTTTATAGCTTCGCTAAGAGGGCTCACTTCGAGTGGAGCTGAGGTGATCGCTTCCCTAATTATAATACATTTCAATCGTAAGGTGGCGCTACCGTGACACAAACAGAAGCACATGGGAATACTGGGCTGACGTCACTGCGATTGATGAGAGCGGGGAAAATGTCGTTTCGCACAGCCTTGCCACTGCCAAAACACGTTGCACAATAGGCTTATGAATAGCGAAAATAGCAAGTACACTTTTTAATAAATGGCATCTTTATAAATCACCCGGTCTGGGGTCATGTCCGCTCTGTGGATGGTAGTTTTAGACTGTCAATATCTGTCTGAAGCGAGGGAACTGGCCTGGGGTTGACAATAACATTTTTGGCATGTCAGGGGGATGTGTTTCGGGCGAAGAGTTTGTGGCTATGCTAAGCTGCGTGACGGATGTCAGGCGACCAATATGAAATCAACAAAAGCACATGAGACTGTTGATCCAACGTCTCGGGGCTCGGCGGCTGTTAAAGATATGTAGTCATCTGATTGGTCGAGGCGACAACGGCTTCAAATTAAACAGAGAATTCCACGTACCTTCAAGAGATGCTATGTGACAAGACGCTGACGATAACGCGTCGGCTAACAGGTGGCGTCTTCGCATATTTCCTCAGGAGGAAGGCTCAAGTGAGCGCTCTCAGCGAAGCTATAAACTCTTTGTCTTAACCTCCCTGGGACCAACATATCATGTTAGGTGAGTCGTAAAAATCATCTCAAGACAAACACAAGAAGCAAAAGTTATTAATTTATTGAGTGAGGAGATAATGATCGATAAATGATCGCACACAAACTGGAATCACAACCAAGAGAAAGACTAACCCCTTCATGTGATAAATTGTATGTATTTTATCCAAACATAGAGTATGAACGACAATTTAATCAAATAATTAATGAAAGCACGAACAATCCTAGTTCCTTTTAGCATTTTTATAACATTTAAAGGATTCATCATTCATTTCTAATTGTCTTCGTGTTAACATTGCACCAGACCCTAATATCTTTGCACGTTCAAAGCAAAATACGGTCGCTTCTTTCTTAATCATTCTACAGTATACCATAATGAAACTCATTATTAGTAACCAACCAGAAAGGAAAATGATTACATTAATGAGGATGTTATCGGGGTTATTGACGTTGACTACTCAAGTTGGGCTTATAATTCGTAATCGATTGCGTCATTCACCATAGTTGTGCACATTTGTAGCATTCAAGTACTACACATTGGTTTCTCGGGTAAAATTACAATTCAATACGGGTGATTAAAAGATAATCTCAAAAACATACCACAGAAGTGGTAGGTTTCCAAAAATAACAATATTTTTAGCTTCATATTTGAACACATGCTGAACTGAAACGATAACACGTAATAATTCCCATGCGGTACCTACAACAGTTAAAACAAATAAAACACCATCAAAGCCAACATATGCAAAACTTAGAATGGCGAACAAAATAAATCGGAACATTGCACTACATTTTGACAATATTTGGATCATACTGTAGATCATCACGATGTTTTATCTGCCGGATGTGACTGAAGTGATGACGTAAGATCCAGTGCCATTGCCTGAATCATAATCTGGATAAGTGATGGGTAGTCGACCTGTAAGTTGATTGTTTTTCATCAAACCAATATCGGGGTACCAAGCAGTGGAAAATGTTTCATAAGCAGTGTCTCCCATTCCTGTTATAAATGATGACGGAGCTGTGGAGTCATTTATCTTTGTCTTGTTGTTCTTTCGATATTGACAAATGCCAACTCCAACGATTATTAATGCTAGTAAGATAACGGCAAACACTATAATGAGAATGACTGTAACGAGTGTCTGATTGTTCGACTCGGTAATCTCATTTTCACAATTCGTCCCGAATGCGTCTTCCGGACAGCTGCAGAAATAGAATCCATTCCCATCTGTGCATGTTCCACCATTTTGACAAGGTGAACTTTGACACTCGTCCACGTCGACGCCTGTGACAGAAAACAGAATAAGTGGATGCAGTATGACGGAGAAGATTCGACGAGTGACTGGATAATGGCGTACTGATTGAAGCATACATGTTCGAGTCTGTCAAATCGCACATGCAAAATGGCATTATACACTTACATGCACTAACGCCTTTATCAAACTATTAGTTTAAACGAAAGGAAATAGACATTTTCATTATTTCCAAGTTGCACACATGTATATGTTGTAGTTGCTGACCACTCTTATCCAGCAACAAAAACTTTCAACAAATACTTTATTGACACCAAACTATGCACTAAAAATTAAACACACAGAATCTTTGTCATTGAAGAGCGAAGATTTAAGGGGAACTAAAGGAAAAAATGACAACAGGTGAAAACAAATCACGACTACAAAATCTAGAGATGCTCGCTTTAATAAAACAAAAAATAAATGTTGTGAAATGCAAACTAAAAGTATGCCGTGGAAAATATGTATGGCAATTCATAGGAAAAATGTGAAATAACTCAAATAAATGAGAAGTAAGGATTTAAAAAAAAAAACTTTCCGAGTAAGTAGCATATGTCCACATGAAGCCAGTTGTAACTAGGTGCATTGACGAAAAAGCGCAAGTGGATACTGACTAACTACGTGTAGTCTGGGTAATAAACGTCAACACATTCGTGGGTGCAGTTGGACGGAGAGCAATATGTGGAAATGAATAAGTGAATGAATATGATTATGGTACCATGTCAACAAGCAGTAAGTCAAGCATCATTTTTGAAGCAGCAGATAAGTTGATAGGAAACAGAAGTTTGAATGATCATTGCATTTGATGCGATCGTGAATATGAAGTCTCCTTTTCTAGACCAAGAGTCTGTACATTGATACACTGACACACGGATACACACTCTGCTCACAGCTGTCGCCGGAAAAGCCCTCGCCACAAATACACATGTTTTCCACACAGACACCTCCGTTGAGGCAGCTCCTACTACCACAGAACGAAGGCAGCTCTGTGGTAGGGCGATCAGTATGCAGCCAGTCATTGGTGCTTGGGACCGCATGAGAGGGCGCTACAGGCGATGACGTAGTCGATGATTTTGTTGATGTAGTGGTTGGGGAGAGAGAAGTGGACCCTTCTGTGTTTGTTCGGACCAGTGTAGTGGGCCTGTCTGTGTTTGTTCGGACCAGTGTAGTGGGCCTGTCTGTGTTTGTTCGGACCAGTGTAGTGGGCCTGTCTGTGTTTGTTTGGGCTAGTGTAGTTGGCTCCGATGTGGTTGTTTGGGCTAGTGTAGTGGGCCTGCTGTATTTGAGCTTGAGTAGTGGGCGCTGTTGTGGTTGCTTGGGCAAGTGTAGTGGACTCGGCTGTGGTGGTTTGGTCTAGTTTGGTATGGTCTACTTTGGTCGTTGGGGCAAATGTTGTTGGTTCTAGTGCTGTTGTTTGCTCCATTGTAGTAATGGACGCTGTAAGTAAGTTGCATGGGACAGCATTGTTAACACGATTGCTTCAATACACAATTTTCTTAATGAAACACAATGTGTTACAAATAAGTTAGCATAGTATATTTAAAGAACCTTCGTGAACCTGGAATAAGTTGAGTCTGATATGGCTTCGAAATGATATTACAATCATAACAGAACAACAACTGCCAAAATCCAAGTAACAAAAGACAAGCATATAAAAAGCGGATCAATTGCACGACCTTCCACAACGTTCAAGCATTACTGAGGACTCATTCAGCGCATGCGCAAAAGTGACCAGGCAAGGTCAGCAGACGCAAGTGAGGTTGCATCAAAGGTCTTACCAAGGCATCAGACCAGCTATTCCCATTATTGCGCAACGCTGGTCGGCCCCATTACAATTACACAATAAGGGTTTATCATTTTTAGGTTTGGCACTAAACTATGACAATGGTCATGGTATGCCTAATTGATTTGCCATACGGTCCTTAGCGTATCTATAGGATCATAGCAAAAGCCAGCATCTCAGAAGTGGCTTAATGGCAGGCCAAGTTTTATAATTTGATCATATCCATTAGATAACAACTTACTTATAATACTGAACTTCGAACCGGTGGACTGTCGGTATAGTGAGGCACACGCGCTGATAGTAGAAATAAATGGAGGCGAAATAGTGATAAGCTTAAATTAGCCCTCCCGGTGTTGTTATTTGGTCTCATATTATGAGGGAAATGTAAGCTAGCCGTCCCAATCTGGATTTGGGTCTTTAAGCAATCAGCAATCTTGACTATGCGTCTGTGGTTGGTCACGAGATTTCATCAGTACAAAAGCGGGTGTGGTGAGACCCTGAAAGTGCTTATTTTCAGTGGTAATGTGAACCGTACGATGGCACTATCATAGTAACGGGCATCCTTGGTGGGTCACAGTGTGCTTCTATTGATTTGATGGCAAGGTATCTCTGTACATGGTGACAAGAATCATTAAACGGATGCACGCTTGTCAACATATCACCGCCAAGGAAATAGCCGGTCGATTGAAATATTAATACCAATGATTTGGCACTACAGCAGTATAATCGGTCTTGGTTGTCGTGCTTCTGTAGTTGGCACTACAGTAGTTAGTGCTTCAGTGGTTGGTGCTTCAGTGGTTGGCACTACAGTAGTTGGTGCTTCTGTGGTTGGCACTACAGTAGTTGGACAATCTCCAGCCGTGGTGGTACTGTCTCCTGCAGGTGGAAACAACAAGATATCGCTTGAATTCTTCCTTAAACCCTTGCATTGATCCTAATGTGAAGCACACCCATAAAACACAAACACCTAGACACTTACAGAATATCATCACTTTTTACCTGTCGTAGAAGTGCTTCTCTGTGGTTGGCACTACAGTAGTTGGTGCTTCTGTGGTTGGCACTACAGTAGTTGGTGCTTCTGTGGTTGGCACTACAGTAGTTGGTGCATTCTCGGTGGTTGGCACTACAGTAGTTGGTTTGACCGAGTTTCTGTGGTTGGCACTACAGTAGTGTGGTGCGTCTGTGGTTGGCACTACAGTAGTTGACCCCAAGGTGCGATCTGTGGTTGGCACTACAGTAGTTGGTGCATATCAGTTGTGGCAGTTGGCACTACTTAATTAGTTGTGGTGATGGTCTGTTTGGTTGGCACTACAGTAGTTGGTGCTTCTGTGGTTGGCACTACAGTAGCTTCTGTGGTGCTTCAGTGTGGCTTCTTGGGCACTACAGTAGTTGGTGTGCTTCTGTGGTTGGCACTACAGTAGTTGGTGCTTCTGTGGTTGGCACTACAGTAGTTGGTGCTTCTGTGGTTGGCACTACAGTAGTTGGTGCTTCTGTGGTTGGCACTACAGTAGTTGGTGCTTCTGTGGTTGGCACTACAGTAGTTGGTGCTTCTGTGGTTGGCACTACAGTAGTTGGTGCTTCTGTGGTGCTTCTGTGGTTGGCACTTCAGTAGTTGGTGCTTCTGTGGTTGGCACTACAGTAGTTGGTGCTTCTGTGTTTGGTAGTTGGTTTCTGTGGGTTGGCACTACAGTAGTGTGGTCTGTCTGTGGTTGGCACTTCAGTAGTTGGTGCCATGTTCTGTGGTGGTTGGCATACAGTAGTTTGGTTTCTGTGGTTGTGGTTGGTGCACTTCAAAAGTTGGCACTTCATGCTTCGGTTGGCACTACAGTAGTTGGTGGACTTTGGTTGGACTACAGTAAGTGCGAAGGCACTACAGTTCAGTGGTGCTTCTGTGGTTGGCACTACAGTAGTTGGTACATGGTTGCAAGAAAGTTAATTGGCCACTGCACACGGAAGTTATAGATTACAGTAGTTGAGAAACACCTCAGTTTTGAAAACTACAGTAGTTTGCTACTCTGAAATATTACATTATCTGTCTCCTCACCATTTGATAACTTCATAGTTGCCGTATTGTCCTCAGTAGTTGTCATGACGGTTGTGGGACTTTCAGTGGAAGGCGCTTCAGTGGTCAATCAGGTACACACCACAAAGTTAAAACTGCCATGCCATCAATTTATAAGAACAACATTTGAAAAATTACAAAATATTCAATTATCTGTCTCCTCACCATTTGATAAGACGAAGGCCGTATTTCCTACCCCGTAAGACGAATAATTACCGTCAATCATACACTCCACACGGAAGTTGGAGCCAAGATTTACGGAGAACAAAACCTCATTTGACAAGACCTTGTACCTCTGAAAGAAGCCATTATTGTACCTCCATTATTGTGACTCATATACGCTGTAGTTTTAGTGAGGTTGGTGGAGGAAGAAAAGGCTTTGCACGACATCACAACAACTCAAAACTGGCAGTTTCCAAAACGACCAATTGAAGACATTATATCACGAAATCAGCGAAGTGAGAGCAAAAATAAAAGTCGTTAAGTCAACTCACCACACACATGTGTATTGTGCGAGAAAATGATTCATCAAAGTATGAGAGCAACAGGAAGTCGCCATCGGTGCTGCCATCTTGCGAGTCCAGCAGATCTCCGCTCCACATGGCAACACACGTCAGTTCGCTGTTGTATGGCTGTCCTGCACAACACAAAACACGTCATCCATCAAATCAAACACTCACCTCTCAGGTTCCATATGCTTGCATATGAAACGAGCTACTATTTACTTTATAAGGTTTGTCTCTATGACGAAACTCACCGTACGAGTTGGAGTTGACACAGGACGTAGTTGTGATTTTGCTGCCAGCCACGCTAGCTGTAGAAGCCTGGTTGCCGAGGCATTGATTGGCGGCGGTAGTCGACGAGGAATGTGAGAGATAATACGTGCCGTTAGGGAACGGACAGTCAATGGGTTCCGGTCCAAGGTTAGTCAGGTTATATGGCTCTGTTTGTAGAGGCAAGGGTAGCAATGTGTTAATAAAAATCGATTTTTCATTTATAAAAACATAAGTTTATAAAACACCAATGAAGTATATAATAGCGAAATGCTGTCAACCTTGAAACCAAACTTCAAAAAGGTTCTGAGCCATGAGGCGGTCCTCGCAGACATCCGCCTGGGCCTGGTCTCCTGAAACACAGCAGATTAATAGTCGTAGTGACAAGCACGCAGTTCATCAGCTGAATTCAACTTCAGCTTTTAGTGAAAGTCAGCTTGATAGCCCGATAGCGGATATGCTAAGTGTGTATTTGGGAAATTAATCTTTCAATTAACCTTGACCCAAGTTGATTTCTCTGTAAAGAAATATGCCGGGTAGTAGGTCAATAGTTTGAAGACAGCGACGAAAATCGGCCGTAGGTCTGTATTCTACCGAATGGTAGAGATTGATACCGTCATTGTAGAGTGTCAGGCAGGCGAATGATTCTGTGGAGAGGAACACGGACCGAATAAGATTAGCTAGCGCGTGAAATAGTGAGGATACGGAACAAGCTACTATCAATGTAGGATTCACATGAAATAAGTTGAGGGTGAGGGTATGAAGGCGATGAGCAGCTAGCCTATAATGATTGGGTGATGCTCAACAGTGATATTGTCTGGAAGCGAAGAGAACAATAAGGCCAAGCCAGTGTACGTACGCAGGTTGAATGTTTCGCCCAAGTAGTACTCCAAAGTGTCATCAGTGAATGTATTATGGAAGATGAGATTCAAATCTCCGTAGTACGCCATCCACCATTTCGTCATATATCTTGTTGGGTATTGACAATCTGTTAGAACAAACACGACATGGTTAATGGCACAAGTTACGGAACAGCTCAGTAGTGTATGGCTAGATAATATTAATTCCCATTTTACCGGTTATCAGTTGGTTCAATATTATTCCTTCTGTTGTCATGGCAACAGTTGTCATGGCAACAGTTGTTGGGGCCTGGGTGGAGTCTGGCTCCGTTGTCTCAGCTTTGGTGGTTGGTGCTGCGGTATCAGGGGCTGGCGCTGTTGTGGTCTGCGTTGCTAACGTCACTGAAACAAACAAACAAACAACAACAACAACCATCAGATACAGGAGTGCGGGTGGTGAAGTAATCAAATGTCAGTTAGTTATAAAGCATTCTTCAACAGCCGAATGTAAATGATATCATGTAATGTGTCGAAGATGACTGAATCATACTAGAGCATGGATAAGCTCTATGAATAAGTCACAAGAACCACGTCCAAATGTCAAAGCGTCATAGAGACATGAGATGACGTCAGCATCAGATGAGCTGCAGACACTCACGGCTAAGTGCTGTGTATGTGTCAGCCTGGGCGGTTGCGTAAGTCTGAACAGGCTGACACTCGGGTTCTGTCATCATGGAAATGTCTAAAGTCATTTGCACTGTTTCTCCCTGTACAAGGTACCGCTGGAAGCAATCAACACAAGGAGTAAAAGGTAGGATAGCAGTGATGTCAAGATGTGGGGTTATTAACATTGTGCAGAATGTATTGCCCATCAGATAAAGGTGTACTAACCACGCAATAGAACAAGGCGTTGTCATTGGTGAAGTCCCCCAACAGAAGAATATCTCCATTAGCTGGCCGTTGCATCACAGAGCCCGAAAGGACGCCCACGCAAGTTAGCTGTGAGTTGAGAGGTTTAGCTACAAACAATATTAGCTCGAGAATTAAGAAGAATTAATTACCACAGCTTATTTTCACGTGTTCAATTTCGTATAATACTCGTTAATGCATGCCAGTGTTACTTAAAAGATGTATGGATGGAAGCGTGGGGTACAAAATGGCCACTTATTGGACAATTGGGAAATCAAGAAGATGATGATAATTTTTGACTGACTGTACTCAACGCCACCCGAGTAACACGAGGTGATGTTGAATGAAGAGCCCTGCACCGTCACTATCGATGTGACGTCACCATCGCAAAATACTGTACCACCGCTTGCCTCCTGATATGTAACCGTGTATACTCCGTCCAACATTGGACAGTCGACACCAACGGCGGATTCAGAGAATGGAACTGCAAAACACACATTGCACTGGTACTAGAGATATGTAGAGAAACATCCGGGCTCTGTAGGGTTATTCCAGTCGATCAAATTAGATCTTCAGTTGTAGAAACCCAACGTTTGAGATTATTTCTTAACAATTGGTAAACAGTAGACTTACATTTCGGGACCCAAACTCCTTTTTGGACATTTGAAAAACTATCCCGGCATCCCTCTGCTGAATCGACTGAAAGTATAGTCACGTCACTAATTGGTAGTTAGTACCTTGCACATGGGCTGTATTACAATCGCCTCAAGGTCTTTGAAAATAAGCATGAATAAAATGTGTATGTGTCGAAAAATCTCCGAAAACCATAACATATAAAATATGATTTCCCATGATTGCAACAAACCTGGTGCTTACCCGAGGAACCTTCTCTGTAAAATAAGGCTAAGTCTGTCTTGATGGATTGGACACATAGCGGCTGCCCGAATGAAGTCTGTATGTTATAGAAGAAGCCGTCCTCCAGCAAGCTCTCGGTACATCGCATAACTATACAACAGCACACGAACCAATGAACTCATCTGCATCTCTTACAACACACGGACCAGTCACATCAACTACCTCCCATACAACACACGGTCCAGTCACATCACCTACCTCCTACTCAACACGCGGACCAGTCACATCACCTACCTCCTACTCAACACACGGACCAGTCACATCACCTACCTCCCATACAACACACGGACCAGTCACATCACCTACCTCCTACTCAACACACGGTCCAGTCACATCACCTACCTCCTACTAAACACAAGGACCAGTCACATCACCTACCTCCTACTCAACACACGGACCAGTCACATCACCTACCTCCAACTCAACACACGGACCAGTCACATCACCTACCTTCAACTCAACACACGGACCAGTCACATCACCTACCTCCCATACAACACACGGACCAGTCACATCACCTACCTCCCTATACAACACACGGACCAGTCACATCACCTACCTCCTAATCAACACACGGACCAGTCACATCACCTACCTCCTACTCCAACACACGGACCAGTCACATCACCTACCCTCCTACTCAACACACGGACCAGTCACATCACCTACCTCCAAATACAACACACGGACCAGTCACATCACCTACCTCCCATACAACACACGGACCAGTCACATCACCTACCTCCTACTCAACACACGGACCAGTCACATCACCTACCTCCCATACAACACACGGACCAGTCACATCACCTACCTCCCATACAATACACGGACCAGTCACATCACCTACACAATACATACGAACTGTGACCATTCACTTTCATGTTTCATACCAACCAACCCGTATGAGAGACTTTACAAGTATACGACGGCGAATGATGTTAAGGATATCAAATCACGGAAGATGGTGATTAATCATAGTAAGTTGTTACAAATATCCCGGGCTTTCTCTGCTTACCTGTTTGGAAGTTACTTGTGAGATGTTTCCATATAATCGTGGTTTGTCTGTATTCGAATGTGATGGGTGACATATCGTTCGAGTAAAGACCGAAGTAAGTACCTTTGAATTCATCGGGAATCTGACACACACCTGGTCCGGATAGGGCCAGGGTAGCATAACTTAGTCAGCTGGCCATTCATACGTCAAAACTTCCCGTTCAATACTTACAGTTAGATAAATGGGATAATATATCCATACAATATTTATATTAAGCTTAATTGGATGATTTATCCATACAAAATTCATAGTTAAATGGATGGGATGATTTATCGATTAAACTCACCACAGACGCCAGATACCGCCTGCAAGCAACCAAATAACAATGTTTCGTGAGTTAAGTTAAATGCATTCAGCGTGAGAACTGAACTTGTATATTATCGTGACCGTGTTTCCCCGAAGCAGAGCTGTAACAAAGCATTCTACATGGATATACCAGAACTTAAATGCAATCGTACATGCCAAACTGCGTCAATATCTGGTTGGATTCGTGACAACATACTCATGCCCAAACACACGATTACACGGGCACCAATCACGTCAACTCACCATTAGTGCTATAACGAGGACACTGGATGTCCATCCTAGCGTCATGGTGCTCCCTAGCGCCTCCCTAGTCACTCAAAACAACCAATCGACATGTTAATTGGGCTCCAAGAACAATAAATAGCGCTGTTATATTCTCAACACACTTACTTGTTCCGTGTAATTGAGCGTAAGTATTAAAAGCCCATACGCATTGAGGTGGTGTAATCAGTTCACTTAAACGGCGAAGAAAAGGGCGTTCCTGCAAGTGCATGGTCTAATGCTTATAGCGGTACAGACACGTTTATTGGGGTTATCGAGGTGAGGGCCTGAGTAGGTCCAAAAGTATGGGAAATGACAGAACTTCCTTCTTTGATAGGTCGAGCGATCTCATACGGATTGAGGTTAACTTGCCTTTAGTGTGCTTCTTGTTGGCATCGTATTTTAAGAGCCTTGTACCCCTTTGGAAGAAGCTGATGATGTTACGGTCATTCCATAACATTTCCCGCGATACATTTAAGCTTATTCTTACAAATGACTTGAGACAGCTCTGTGTGGAAAAACTCGTGCCGTTTGGTGGTTGTGGGGTGGTGGGAGGTGGGATGGTTGACTACGTCACCTATGGTCTGCATGACATGGTTGCTGGGCTTGGCCCCAGTACCGATAGCAAATAGGCATCTTGTCATAAAATGCCACACCGCTCACGATCCGCCGGGTATAGGTCAGCATGAGGACTCTAGGGATGCCTCCTTAGGTATAGGCTTTGAATGTGATGGAAAGTAAATATACATAAGGTATATCACTCAATAATTTGCTGGCCAACAAAATTAAGATTCTTTGATATTGACTCCAACATACCTGTGCTGCTTAGAATGCATTTTGGACCACGACAAAATACAACAGAAGGGGTTTTCAAAACACTTTCAAGGTATTCATTCATTTGTTTAGTTAAATAACCATCAAAATTGTACAATATTTTAGGTAAGGGCTCCGATTGCCGTGACGATGGCATCACTTACTGTGACGATGGGTACCACCCACTGTAGGGATGGTACTTTTACGATGTCATCGCTAACTGTGGGGATGGTACATTTAACTGTGACGATGGTATCGCTAACAGTGACAATGATACCACTTATTGTAACGACGGCATCGCTAACTGTGACAATGGTACCGATTATTGTAACTATGGTCCCGTTAACTGTGACAATGCTACCACTTATTGTGACGATGATATGTCTTACTGTGATGATGGTACCACTTATTGTGATGATTGTACCGCTTACTGTGATGATGGCGCCCTGTCAGATACAATGCGGGGGAGGGGTCGGGTGCTACTAATCTAGATGTCGTTACATAATAGCACATACGAAAGTCAAACTGCAGTTGCTCACTCGATTACGAAATATATTAGCAATCAAGTTAATTTGAAATGGTTGTTATACCATGCCAGAAAGCTTCATCGGCTGTGTTGGCCCATGAAGGAAATGTCCAGAATATCTCCCTGCATGGCCTTATTTAAACTCACACGGAGAAAGACGTTGGCGCTTAGGTCGTGCTCTTTTTTTAATCTCAGTGTGGCTGAGCGCGATTACACGGCAACACAGCCAACTGGGAGGCCCCAAAGACATGGCATGGTTCTCAGAAGCCAGTCACGGGTCACAAATCTAGCTTTTGACCCTCGTGACACCACTCACTAATATGGGTCGATGTTGGACAACATGGGTGGATTAAGGGGTGAAGTGATGAGAGGTGCCGTAAGGTTGCTGATTTGATCTGCGTAACCAGACTCGTCATGCATATCGTCCAAACAAACAAGAAGTCCGCCTAATGCGTCACAGCCCACCAGTACAGGTACGCATGATCAAAGGTTTCTCACCCACCCAGAGCTCATTTGATATAAATGGCTGTTTCCTCTTTATAATTAAGAAACATACAGCGAAAGTTAAATGCTGCTTTGAAAATTAAGATCCGACAACCACGAGAATTAAGAAACTATTACATGGTATAGATTTAATTAAAGCAATACAAAAGTATTGCAAATATAAAATTCGGTGATTTTATTACTGTTTGTCTGTTCCCAAGATCTCTCTAAAAATTATGACAGATTTTGATTAAACATTCAGGAATACAAATACCAAAGAGGCTAAAACAGATTTTGCAAGTTTGTCTTCATGGTTGGAGAAGATATCGACCACGACTGCCCGGGATCGCAGGGGTGTGGGATCTATCGATCGCTCTCCATTTAACAGTGTTCAGAGAGCAATTGGATAATGATAGCAATATCAAATGCCATGCCACAGAAGGGCAGCTGTACGATTCTCGAGGATAAGACGTAGGTTTTGCATTATGATAATAAAGTCCAGGTGATTTATGAATTGCAGAATAAGCGCGAATCGGTGTAGAAACCCTGTTCATAGTGAGATAACAATAGTGAATATCAGCCGAATGACAATAGGTTAACGATAGTGGTAGCGGTGCCATGATCGCACAGCCGAGTTATGTTAATAACCATCAGCGCTATTGAACATCTCAATTTGCCATGGAAAGGAGAGCAATGAGATTTCGTGGTAGCCTGCGGCTGATCGTCGGATTTAGGGTATTTTATTGAGGTATTGATGCTGGGGGACCGATCGATTTGATCACAAGGACGTCCGCCGTATTATTACGACCCTCCACTTGTTGATAAGATATGCGCCTCTTTCTTACATAGCATGCGAAACGAAATGACGACGGCTGTCATTTATACAGTTAGTTTTACGATGAAGGAAATCCCCACTTACTGTATATTAGTACAAACGGGTCAATTTTGAACTTAACATTACTGTCCCTGGGATTATCATTGGCCCTAAATGCGAACGAATCGTAAGGACTTGTTTGATAAGAAAATATATTCATATTGATGATGATTGTACATAAAAATTATCGCATATTTTTCATAAACAAACCCCCGTGAGTAACTAATGATAATTTTGAATATTAGAAAAGAGTGGCAGTAGTCAAATCGAACAACATACCTTCAGTTGAGGAACAGGTTCAACCGATACACACTCTAGAAACTCCACGTGTACAATTCTATATCAGTGGACATGGACACGTGAGTTATAAGTGCTACTAGAAACCCACAACATTATCCACAGCATTCCCAAAGACGATCCTACTTTTTACGAGGGAATAAGTCTGACGTTCGCGGGCGTTGCCCTGAAAGCACGAGGGGTCTCATTCGCCGTAAAAGAGCGTGCCTGTTTGCAAGATAACTTAAGCGAACCGCGTTCGTTGGTTAAGGAGGGGATGGCTTTGTTACCTACTATTGGCTGTCAACAAAGCGGCGCGCGGGGTGAGGTAGAAGTCCGAGGCGATCATTCGTTGATCGCGTTCCTCCTCGCCGCTCGCGATGACGTGAAATCAACAGGGATAACGCTCCGACAGCTCCTCTATGACATCATGGTCTATATCGTGGGGTCGATCTCTTTGCCGAACCATTTTAAAGTTAATCGCAGTCTTTAAGGGAGGGAAACCAGCAGGTATTGTTAAACCAGTCGTGGCCACATCTCTTTCTTTCGGAATTCTATCAGAAACGCAAGGGAAGTAATATTTAATCTGCGATGCGTCATACTTATGAATAAGAACGAGTTACACAATAGCGGGCATAGAAGTCGACGAGTCCCCTCCCACGCCAAGTGGGACAACACGCCGCAATAAGAACTGCTATTCGTGCAGCGATTACGTTTTTCTATATAAAATAGTTAAATCATTGGCCACAAACAAGACGATAGTTAATTTATGCTTATGGAAGTTTATAACATATGGTATATGATACAAATGATTATTGGAAAAAGTTCGTGTTGGCTGAGGTGTTAATTGATTTAAATCCATTGCCTTTATTGCTCGAGCGTTATACAAAACTTAAGAACGACCACTTGGCATACATAATTTGCAATATGGAAAGGTAAATGAGCGTCCAATGACCTATATTGAAGTTGTGTTTTACTTCCGATTCGTCCGTATATCTTATATAAACATAACCATATTTGGCATATTTAAACGGATGTGCCCCCGCCACATTGGAATCTCAACTTAAAAGAGGCCTTTAAGACACTAAAATTGAAAGGTGGATGCGTGGTGAGGCGCGATGGGCTGAGATATTCTCACAAGCAGTTCACCACGGTCTGTTTACCAATAGCTCCGTGAAGGGCTTGGTTGGTTCTGCGCCGGAGAAAGAAGTCAAGGCACATGAGGAAAACAACCGACCACTAAACGATAGCTTTTATCCATTTATTAAGTGATTAATATATTACAAATAAGTTGCAAATGTACCAAAACAAATTGTTATTGGTGTGTGAATCAGTTCAAGTTAGCGGACTATTTATTGATCCAGACGTAAATGCTAATTCACTGTGTTATAGAGGGCTCCTACATAATCTGATTATAAAATAATCGGTGAATTACGTGTTCTCCATATACCTAAGGCAACTGTGATGTTAAGTCACATAAATTGATATTAGCAGCATAAAAAGTACAAACAAGAGCTGTACTAGGCAAATATCCGTACTATAGTGAAAATGTCTTGCTGAATATAAGCTTAGGTTATAAAGATCATTTGAAGAATAGCACCTTAAAACATACATCACCCATTATAGCAATAACATGTAAATATGGTTGTTGCGGAGACGGGATATTTTGAAAGTTTTATACTTAAAGCATTCAAATCAAAAATCTTCGTCCCTAACAAATCTAACCCAAACAAGCCACCGAAGTTAGAGTAGTTCCGGATAAAAAAAGTCGATTGGGGAGAAATTAAATGGCAGCCATCATTAAGACAAAATATATCGCTGTTTTTAACTCAACCATCGGCAACTAGGGTAATCAGGCCCTCGTTTCAATAACAATGGGTTCCCCTTTCAGAAAAGCCATGTTATGGTACGCCATGGCTGGTCTGCAAATGGAAGAGCTACAAGACGAAAAGGAATCCGAGTTGTCATCATAAATGCACGCTCGTGTATCCTCCTCGGGACAGTTGCCGGTCGCGTAGCGCGCGCAACAGAAGACACAGACGAGGACGAGGATGATCGCTGTCAAGACGACCACCAGAACGATGATGATGATTTCCACGTCGATATGAGTTTCAGGCACGTCGTGCTCCAAGCAATACTGCCCAGCATACCCATTGTAGCACACGCACGTGTAAATGCCCTTGGAAAGGTCACAACGACCTCCTGCTTCCTGCCAGGTGGCGCCAGCGTACCAATTTCCGCACTGCCTATCTTCACATTCCGAGTCGTCTTCATCACACAACAACAACAAAATGTAATGGTTGGCTGATGTCTTAATGTAATTTACACGATTGTTTCATCGCTTTTACTCCACCATCTCAGGTACCATTGGTTGTACACAATATCATGTGATTATAATGAATTGAAATGATCAATAATTATTACTTCGAGGTGTTTTACCATTATTTTGAGATTCCTAATTTTTTTCAAAAACACTAGTAATGAAAGCAGTCCAGATGCCTTACCATTCAAAAATATTCTACTCTGTAACTTCATGCTTTAGGAAAGAAATAAGACCTAGACTCACTTAGCAACAATGATTATACATACCCCTCCAATGATAGTACCATTCAACAGGGCACTCATACAAGGGAGCGCCATTCAAGTCGCTTAGCTCCCAACTGCCGTCCTCGATTGCTTGCCCAATGATCAGCACCACTTCTCCAACTCGCATGGCATCCGGGTCGTTGGCAGGTAGAACATCGAAATCAAGAATCATAGTGTCTGCCAGAGCTATAACCAAATTACATGGGGCTTACATCGGTAGATAAACAAATAATTGAGGACATAAACTAGCCCTAATTAATCTACACTTCAAAGATGGGGAATTCCTTAAAATACTAACTCCAAATTATATCCTCTATTGCTGCAACTTAGCTACGAACTGCACAAATCAACAAAGAACGAAAAGTTGACAAACCGTCCATAGGGTTGGGGACAACCCGCACATTGTCAATCCGATATCTGTCAATTCCGAGCATAGCTGCTATTTTTCGCCCCAAGTCTTCGGTGAAAGCGTCCTGGGTTCTCGGGTCAACATGATTGTCGTATCTATTGTTGAAGCACACCTGGACATGCTCCAGCAAGGGGGAATAAACGACGTTAATTTCCGTAGTGGTTCCGGTAACTCTTGCTTTTGTGGTCCGCCTGGTCGTACTAATGGGCCTGCCTCTTGTCGTGGAGGAAGGAGGTCTGGTTGTCGTGGTAGAGGTTGTAGTTGTCGTGGAAGTGGGAGGTGTGGTTGTCGTGGTAGAGGTTGTAGTTGTCGTGGAAGTGGGAGGTGTGGTTGTCGTGGTAGAAGCTTGTGTTGTAGTTGCTACGGGTGTGGGTAATGTGGTAGTTGCTACGGGTGTGGTTATTGTGGTTGTAGCTACGGGCGTGGTTATTGTGGTTGTTGCTACGGGTGTGGATAATGTGGTTGTTGCTACGGGTGTGGATAATGTGGTTGTTGCTACGGGTGTGGATAATGTGGTTGTTGCTACGGGTGTGGATAATGTGGTTGTTGCAACGGGTGTGGATAGTGTGGTTGTTGCTACAGTTGTTTGACCTGCGTTCTGAGCTGAAAAAAAACATATCCTATTATTAAACTGTTACTTTCACCAACTTCCTTGATCACAATCAATTACATTGCGCTACAGTTATTACAGCTCGGTACGAATGATGGATTTTGTGCAACGCTGCTACTCCTTCGTACTTCAGTTATGCGAGTTATAACGTAACACTAACGAACTGGTGTCAATTTGCTCAGTCAACAGTCAGCCATACATATATTAAAACAGGGTTTTTATGTTCGTTCCCGACAACGAGCATTGTTCAATTGAATTTGTTTGCGTCTTCCGTTGTTAGCTGTGCAAACCATTTGTTGAGAAGTCAGGAATCGACTTACCGTCACATGAGCCTGGTATCTGCAAACATCAAGTGAATCATTCGTTTTAATGACGCCTGATATCACGCTGAGGGGGGAGCGATGAGGTATGAAGTAAAGGGCTAGATTATATCCCATGTACATTATCTTACCTTGGTATAAGATCACTGTTGCATTTGTTCTTAATGTGATTCTATATATATATATATATATATATATATATATATATATATATATATATATATATATATATATATATATATATATATATATATATATATATATATATATATATATATATATATGCATATATATATATATATAAAGGAGCGAGATGAGCGAATAAACAGTTTTAAGTAATCCTATGGAATTATATTTCAAAACCTCTTGGACGATGAATGCTGTAAATGATAAGCAGAATAGGAAACCTACCAGTAGCAGGACGGTGCCCATCGTGGCCACTAGATGGAGCCATTCCATACTCTGCACACATAACGTTATAAATCACATGACTCAAAACGACATATTGTCAAAGCGATATGGGCGTTTCATCAACTAGTCGCTATTAGAAATCGGGGTAATTTTAAATATTACTCAAAGGTATGTACAGTTGTTAGTATTATTGCAAGCCACCAGTTCCAGATGACCTGATGCCGAGACCCTGTTAAAGGCCTAGCCCAATTTACCCGTTGTTAAGCGCGCTGGCATTACTCATTAGGGAGGTACCCCCTTTATAACCTCATGCATGACGCAGCCATCAGTCGACCTGGCCACATGAGTATTGACATTAACCTTGATTGAATGCGCCTTCTAGCCTTCAGTGTTTAAATTCAAAGAAGTGTTACAATTCTACGCTGCTTTCATAATATAGAACTGAATCAGATCGGGAATCAATAACGCGTTAAGATCAGCGAGATGTACTTGTGTCTTCAATGGTGCCAAAAAAAAAATGAAATATATAGTTCCTTGCGCCGAGCCTAGCATACGTTAAATCTCATAAACCACCACACATTTAGCATGCTGGAAGCTGTTTCCTCCTAAGTGCATATGCGTTATTTTGATTGTTACAAAAAGCGTTTCAGCTTTCGCAAATACGTGTACAGTATTCCAAGCCAAAGTATATTCAGAGAAAATTCCTATATTACTCATCTTTGTTGAACCTCTTTATTGCGTCAATGTAAAAAAAACACAATTTGATATACTTGCCTTGTTGTTTCCCTCCTCAGTTTATTTGTTCGAAACTACAAAAGAACTGCCTCAAGTTGTTTGTTTACCGTCCAAAGGGATATGTCTGATGGCACTGGAATGTCATTCAGTTATAATTGTTCCAATACAATTATTCAATCCATAGTTTGCTGCAGGTAATCGCTTGCTTAGGACGCTTGCCCTTTCTACTTAAACGCTCTGTACATTAACAGCATATCTTAACCTTGCATGGGTCTGTATCATTCATTAAAGCCCAAGTCTGTCCCGAGTGCACCCCGCCCAACTATCACGGAGCTCAATCAGCAACGGCTGTTTGGTTGTTATCTTTGAATCTTTATTCTTCAATGTGTATAAAGTTTGCAACGCGAATATTCATTGCTCTACCAAATTGTACTCTTTTGGATTATATATTATTTTCAGGGTTGATAAAAAGGTTCATATCTGCTATATTCATTCATTAAGCCGAAATAAAATTTTGAGTATGATTGTACCCAACGTACCCAGTCGATTTGACATCAGATTTATCAATCGCCGTGTCTGCCCCTTTAAACCACAACCAAACCCCCAAGAGAAGCCTTACACTTCAACCACTGCTGAAATATAAATAGCTAACGTCTCTGAAGACCGTGCGGGGTTATTTTTTTCAGTCTACGTGAGATTCAGTATGGTTACACATGGTCGCGCTCGATAGGGTTCCGCCTAAGATTCACCCCAATAACACACAATTCACGGGGTTGGGGGGGGGGGGGAGGCCGCCAGAGATAGCAGAGAGCGTGGCGTGACCAAGTGAAGGTTAGAACAATGCTGATCACAGTGCAGGTGAAATCATAGCGTATCTGGTGTGACGTGGACGGATACAGGTCCCACTGTGGTTGTCGCATGGCCATTGAAACACATTTTCGAGTTCGGTCTAGCTTGATATTGTATACAAGAGTCCAGATAGATACATTCCAAATGATCCCAGTTTTGACACAAATGAGGTCTAATAGTAAAGTTTCAACACATGGACATTATGATGACTGTTTTCGTGACGTCACTGGAGCTATTATATAATGTATTGTGGTTTTGCTGAAATTCTTTTCAGTATTGAACTAAAAATCAAATGAGTTGATATTCTGCCGCACCTACTGATAACCCCGAATGCGAAAACCAGTGATGTCACGAAAACTGTCATCGAGTATGTTGGAAAATAATTGAACGATGACATTTATAAACGCATATAAGACAAACCGATGGTTGTCTGTTACTGGTATCATTGTAAAAGAGTATGGCAAAGCTACGTTAAGCATTTCATTTCTCAAATGACAGCTTTTGTCCATTTATTTAGTGAATGGTGTATTACAAATAAGTTACAGATGCACGAAAACCAATTGTTGCTGGTGTGTGAATAATTCACTGTGTTATAGAGGGCTTCAACATAATCTGATTACACGTAGACGGTAAGAAGATGTGGATTAATTGATAAACAAAACTACATGATCTCCATATACCCAAACCATAGTGATGTTAATCACATAAATTGACATTAGCATCATAAAATAAATTTGCATAGCGAAATAAACGTACCTATTGCTCATAAAGTGACAAAGCCTATCTGAATGTTAGTGTAGGTTATAAAGATCATTTAAAGAACAGCACCTTAAAACATAAATCACCCGTTATAGTAATAACATATAAATATGGTTGCTGCGGAGACGAGATATTTTGAAAGTTTTATACCTAAAGTATTTAAATCTTCGTCCCTAACAAATCTAACCCAAACAAAGCACCGAAGCTAGAGTAGTTCCGAAAAATAATTAATCGATCCGAAAAAAAATTTAAAGTAGTAACCATCTTTAAGACCACACAATATATCGCTGTTTCTCACGCAACGATGTGTAACTAACATAATCGGGCCCTCGTTTCAATAACAATGGGTTCCCCTTTCAGAAAAGCCATGTTATGGTACGCCACGGCTGGTCTGCAAATGGAAGTGCTACAAGACGAAAAGGAATCCGAGTTGTCATCATAAATGCACGCTCGTGTATCCTCCTCGGGACAGTTGCCGGTCGCGTAGCGCGCGCAACAGAAGACACAGACGAGGACGAGGATGATCGCTGTCAAGACGACCACCAGAACGATGATGATGATTTCCACGTCGATATGAGTTTCAGGCACGTCGTGCTTCAAGCAATACTGCCCAGCATACCCATTGTAGCACACGCACGTGTAAATGCCCTTGAAAAGGTCACAACGACCTCCTGCTTCCTGCCAGGTGGCGCCAGCGTACCAATTTCCGCACTGCCTATCTTCACATTCCGAGTCGTCTTCATCACACAACAACAACAAAATGTAATGGTTGGCTGATGTCTTAATGTAATTTACACGATTGTTTCATCGCTTTTACTCCACCATCTCAGGTACCATTGGTTGTACACAATATCATGTGATTATATTGATCAGCAATTATTATTTCGAGGTGATATTCCTATTTTTTCAAAACAACTAGTAATGAAAGCAGTCCAGATGCCTTACCATTCAAAAATATGCTACTCTGTAACTTCATGCTTTAGGAAAGAAATAAGACCTAGACTCGCTTAGCAACAATGATTATACATACCCCTCCAATGATAGTACCATTCAACAGGGCACACATACAAGGGAGCGCCATTCAAGTCGCTTAGCTCCCAACTGCCGTCCTCGATTGCTTGCCCAATGATCAGCACCACTTCTCCAACTCGCATGGCATCCGGGTCGTTGGCAGGTAGAACATCGAAATCAAGAATCATAGTGTCTGCCAGAGCTATAACCAAATTACACGGGGCTTACATCGGTAAAGAAACAAATAATTGAGGACATAAACTAGCCCTAAATAATCTACACTTCAAAGATGGGGAATTCCTTAAAATACTAACCCCAAATTATATCCTCTATTGCTGCAACTT
>CM067350.1:52918997-53108997 GCA_034190875.2 Urechis unicinctus | reverse complement strand
GCAGCTTTCGCAAATACGTGTACAGTATCACAAGTAGAAGTAGATCAAGACAGAATTCATATGATATTCAGATAGAACTGGTGTTGAACTGAGATTTGTTTATCTTGTTGAAAATCTTTATTGAGTAAATGTAAAAAAAAATACAATTTGATATACTTGCCTTGGTGTTCCCCTTCTCCGTTTATTTGTTCGAAGCTACAAACGAACTGCCTCAAGTCCTTTGTTAACCGTCCAAAGGAATATGTCTGATGGCAATGGAATGTCATTCAGTTAGGATTGTTCCAGTACTCGCTTGCTCAGGGCGCATACCATTTATACTTAAATTACATCATTAATGTCCAAGGAGTGAACCCCGCCCAACAATCACGTAGCTCAATCATCAACGGCTGTTTGGTTGTTATCTTTGATGCTCTATTCTTCAATGTGTATAACGTTTGCATTGCAAATATTCATTACTCTACCAAATTGTACTCTTTTGGATGATATATTACTTTCAGGGTACACATCAGCTGTATTCATTAAGCCGAAATAAAAGTTTGAGGATGAGTGTACCTAACGTACCGAATTGATTTGACGTTGATGTATCAGTCGCCGTGTCTACCCCTTTAAACCATCACACAACTTCCACGAGGAGCCTTATACATTAACCACTGTTGATGTTATAAATAGATAATATCTCTGTAGACCTTTTGGGTTATTTTTACGTGATGTTCATTATGGTTACATATAGTTACGCTCGATTGGGTTCCGCATCTAATAAATATTGTTACAATCTAAGTAATAATTTTTTCAGTCTACGTGAGATTCAGGATGGTTACACATGGTCGAGCTCAGTGGGGTTACGCCTACGATTCGCTCCATCCACGACATGCTATTCACTGAGGTTGCTTGGGTTCATCGACAAACCTATGTGAAAAGCTTGTGTGCTGAATACCTGTTCGAATTCGGTTAATGTAATGTATAATTGGTTAAAAGTTCCATGCCCATCAACCATATGGATGAAAATGTCTGCTGGATTGAACACAGTACAGCGCAGAGGGTCAGTATAGGGTCCTGGGTTCGAATCCCAGCTTAGACATTTGCACCTGGTCCCAAAGTTGCAACAGATGGTGATTGAATCCGACGTACGATCCTGGTGTGGTGAGAGAGAGGTGTCCAAATACCGGGCAACCCCCCCACCCCACAAATGACAGAGAAATTCTGTCGCATTTACTGATAACGCCGACTGCGAAAACCAGTGTACGACGGGTTATACATTCGCATAATACCTTGTACGACGGGGTATGCTTTTGGCCATTTTGACCTTGTACGACGGGTACGGGTTTTCGAGGTCCCGCGGCACACCCCTATCCAGAATAAGGCCAAGTGCCCACCCCCCCGGGCGGGGGGGGGGGGGGGGGGGGGGGTAAGTCTCTATTCCTGTTGACATCCGGCAGTAAATGAGTTAACCATAATGGTTAGCTCCTTTATTCGACGGATATTTAGTCATCTATATTTAGTCATCTATGTCATAAGCTGGCCATATTGATCATACAGAAAGTATTTGATAGATTAAATCCCGGGCTGTTTACATGCCATGTCTGAACAATATGCCGTGAATCATATGGTATCAAACATGATATAAAATACAACTTCAAGAAGAGTGCTGTGTTGATATGCCGCAACTCTTTCACTAAAAAAGTGGTATTTCCGAATTTCTCAATCAATGGTGATATAATAGCTGAAGTAGATAGTGTTAAGTATTTGGGTCATTTATATGTAATGATCTCCGTGATGACAAAGACATTTATAGGCAGTGCCGTCAATTGTATGCACAAGGAAATTTGCTTGCGCGTAAATTTCATATGTGCTCAAACAATGTAAAAATTGCTCTGTTTCACTCTTATTGTTCTTCTTTTTATACATGTCAGCTCTGGTGGAACTACAGAAAATCTGCTATCACTAAATTACATACTGCTTATAATAATGCATTTAGGATGTTGCTGAGACTGCCTCGCCACTGTAGTGCTAGTGGAATGTTTGCCTATAATAATGTACATAGCTCCCATGCTATAATTAGAAATCTCATTTTCAGTTTTATGCTAAGGGCTGATATATCACTCAACACAATTGTACAATCAGTTCTTAGATCTGATATCAAATGGAAATCAAGAATAAGAACTCACTGGATGAGATTACTCTATGTTCACTTTAATCATGTGACCTAATAATTCATGCTAGGCCATCTTTTTTTTCTTTCTATGTATGTTTGTATATATGTGTAAATATAAGTTTAGATTTCTAGTTGCTATGGACCGCATATAAAGTTATACTTTGTTGTTGTGTCTGAAATAAAGAAATAATAATAATAATAAATAATTAATAATAATACAGAAAGTATTTGATAGATTAAATCCCGGGCTGGCTATCACAAACTAATTATAAAAACCCAAAATGAATGAGGCGGGTGAAAAACGTTCTCAGGAATTCGTTGATGCCGATGATAACGAAGGAGATGATTGGATCGGCCCAATGCCAAGCGAAGCTGTGAAACCTAAGAAAAGAAAAGGTGACTTTATTTGATAAATGATGGGGCCATTGTTATTGACAATCAAGGGAAAGTTTAGGCGGGCGATAATTAAGTTGCGATGCGATAGACTTACATGGCATTGTATCCTCGCCGTTTTATATTTTTTAGTAGATATGCAATCATGTATTAAAGTTCCTCTAAACCCTGGCCGCGGGACGTATGTATGTTCAGGGCATTGAATATTATGCGTCAAAGAACGAGAACATGCACTGAACTGACGCTAGGCAAGGCACTCGCCCCTTGTGTTTTCATGATCTGATGCCACCTGAGGTGCCAGGGGCCGTATGACAGAATCTTTGAGGCTATAAACAAATATGCTCCATCTCGCAATGCAAACAAGGGACAGTTTAAAAAATATGCATTTTCATATCCATAAATGTCTTATCATCAATTTTTCCTAGCGTGCAACAACAGTCTTACTCGTTTATTAACCAAATCAACGAAATCCAACACAATTTTTTAGAATTGTTATCCTACATGGCTGCCGTGTGAATTGAAAACGAGACTGATATCACAGCGAATTATCTAGAAGTAGCAGCGTGTTGAGTCTGCGGGTTGATGTCGAGTGGAGGAGCCAGCATACTGTTTCATTCTGCAGGTGTGAGTATTACAATGGCCTGTATTAACTGCAGGAGTCCCTTTCTGGAGAAGACTTCACCCTCATCCCCAAGACATGTTTCAGGGAGAGATACATTCAAGAGTAGAGCCTAAGGTTTGTGCAATGAGAGACCGCGAGTTTTAATCCGCTACCCAGCAGCACGGAGGAATGCGGTCCCTCGTCTGCTCCCGGTGGTCAAATACACACGGTTTACATAGAAGATTGCGCAACGTCGAGTCATACGTTATTTTTGATTGAAACCTTTTGAGTTATATCGTTGATAACTTTGGAGAAAATCATCATTTATGGATATGTATGGCCTCTGACCTTACAACAATAGAAATAGAGCTGAAGAAATGAAACAAGAAGCTTAGCGGAAGGAAAATTTAACTTATTAAAAGGTGAGTTGTAATCGTTTGGCCAGGATCCCTGTCCCTTTTCTTATTCATTGTTTTTACACTATTTTGTCACCCCTTCAAAGTTCAATCAGATAATCTGTTGTTGAGGGTGTTGCCATTTTTTCTGCAGGCATCACCACACCAGAGGGAACCAAGTACTATACCAGGGTTCGACACTAACGGTTATCCGCTTGCCCGGGACAAGTCATTTGGCCTGTCGGGCAAGCAGCTAGTCCAGTCATCTTGTCCTGCCGGACAAGTGATTTTTATGAGCCAGGCCTGCATTCCGCGGCGCCGGGATAATAGTTTCACACTGAGCGGGGCCTTTATCACACGGTCAGTGAGAAGCAGGCGCGCGACTACCGTCTTTAATTGACTGCGTTAAGTAAATCCGATCAATAGATAAGAGATGACTGTCTTGTTGTTTATGGTTCGAATTAGATTTTACGCAGACGCTAACAATGAGATACAGTGCTGGGACACATTATGTTTGCTCATGCTCGGATTGTCAAATTTGATACGGCTTGCGGAGCAATTACCATGTAGCGCAAATAATTTAGAACCGTAAACAAAATATTGGGGGTTTAGCAGTGTTTAGGGCACTGGAGTAGACCTGAACCACATCAAGCACGGATTTACCATGACTTTCAGCAGTACATGAGCTTGGTTCGAGACAATTTTGACAGTGATCAGAATGAAGTCCACTATTTGATTCAATTACACGATGCAACGGTTATGTCCCGTATAGCTACATTTCTATATATCCTGAAAGATATTGTAGCTTTCAACGAGTGTTGTCTAGATTATTGCATGTTTGTAATTTTTCTGTGATAAGGTGCCAGACACGAAAAGAATGCTATGTGGAACGAAGAACCTCTTTTCGCTTAACGTGCTGTTTTAGGACACTTTACAGTCCTAGATGATACCAATTAAGAGTACAGATAACTTACGATATTACATGCTTGTAACTCAACTCACGCAGGAAAAGAAGGAAAGCATTAGTTTCATATTTAGTTACTGTATATATAACCATTTATTGTAAAAAAAATACGCGTCCGTTGTCTACTTGTCGTTTGGCCCTAGCATTCTCGCACCGATCTGGCGTTTCTTAGTATGCACAGACCAGTGTCAAAATGTTATTCAACAGCACATAATCAACGCTATTTTCAAATTATGTTCTATAGATGTCTTTATGCGTGTCATGTCAGAATTTGATACAAACTTAAAGGTACTCAGCGTTAACCTGCAGGTTTTCGGTAGTTGTTTTTCTAACAAATTTCTCAAAACTAACATGATATAAACAAATGTGCGCGCCAATCTATGACGCGAACATCAACGACCACCTTGACATCGCACGCGCTGCCAGAAATGACGTGAGCTGACAGTGAATGCCACTCACCAACCCAGAGGGTCACAAAAAAGTACAAGAAAGGTAGACAAGAATAAGAGGGAGTGCAAATTATTGCCCACATGGAAAGATACGTTTCCAAGGGTGGACTTTGATGAAGAAACGGGTATGTTCTGTACTGTACTGAAATGCTGGACAGATTGATGGCATTATCTATTTGTGGTCCAACTACAGAAAATTACAATGCCCAGCGGGCTGTTCAGCTCTGGCTGACAGGATCAAAGCGGGTTAGACGTAACCAGGGTTTGATTGTGGATGTTTAAACTGTATGTAGTACTGTCATATTTGTGAAGTTATCATTGTAAATAAAATATCAATAAACTGATGTTTCATACAGCAGCGTTTCTTATTAAACATACTGTAATAAAATTACTTCATTGCAACTAGAACTTTCCAGATTTTGCGTATATAAAAATTACACGTTTGGGACAAGTAAAAATTAGGAAGGACAAGTAAATGGACCAAGCACTTGTCCTACAGGACAAGTTGGTTAGAAACCTTAGTGTCGAACCCTGTATACTGATTGATTTTTTGTTGGCTCCCCTACCTTGCTTGCTCACCAGATGGTGTTGTGTCTGATGACCTGGTTGATGAGGTCAAGTACCCTACAGCACCAGGGACAAACCAGTCATTCCTGTCTCAGTGCCATACCTGGTCAGTGTGAACAACCAGCTGACCCCAAACAGCCAGGACGACTACTTGTACCAGACTAGGGGCCCGTTGTTTTGAACAAAGCGTCGACTTTGTCACCGCTTGTCATGGTGTTTACCTCTTAAGAGCATTGAGATTGTTCCCTGTGACAATGACTTTATTTCTGCTATTATTGCAAAGTTGGTTATTTTTTTCAGGGACAACATCAAAAATGCTGTGGTTGATTCCATGTATTTTCACAATATCTGTTACTGAGTTGTGTAGTCTTGTGCACTGATTTCTTTTTTTACTTTAATAATTATTTACCTGCACCTCTAGTTGCATATCATCTGCAATGGAATGTATAATAAACTCTTAGACTTCAAAGTCTAAAGTGTTTTACTTTTTTTCTGGGTTCTTTAAAATTACACGTTGTTTAGGTTTTGAACAAAATTTCTTGACGTGCCGTATTTTCATGCTGAAACTGAACAATAAAACAATACTGTAGTAATAGAAACAGTCATCGTGTCATTTTGTGATATAATCTATCATTTGGTCAAAAATGTTATGGCCTGGAGGGCTTTTGTAAATATCTGTGAGATGTTTGGGATACGCCACTTCAAATTTGGGTTGGTAAGTACTCGTTGAAGGAATTCAGATGTTCATATGCCTTGAAGACAGGCCATTCTTGTTGCTGAAGCAAGTGCGAGTGGCAACCAACTCTCACCAGCAGAGGTCCACAATGCTCACAAGTGCTATTTGCAAGCAGAATAAATTACAACTTACTTTGCTAAGTAGAGACAAATGTATATGCCTTTTGAAGTGATAAACACACACCTCTAGTTGGCCATAGGGCGCTTACACTGCTGCTGTAACAGGCCACTCTGATGGCGTGATTATCAGCTGAAGGGCTGCCAAAACTGGCCTATTCTCGATGCTCTCCAGTCGACCATTTATGTGGTTAGTGATAGATTCAATGCGGTGGCGGATGCTGATTTTCTCTTGCTAGATGTTTTTCTTTGACAGTTTGCAGTTAGTGGCCTTTGTAGGAACCATCATCTACCTAAGCTGTTTCCCCACAAGCCTTGACGGTGTGCTCAAAGTGGGCTCATGTAGATGCATAACCTTTTAAAAAGGGGTCATTCCTGTAGACTGCAATTCATTATGTATATAAACATATATATGACCACAAATTACACGATTAATGAATGTGAGGCATAACTTCATTCACTACTACTCACTTTAAGATTTGCTGGCTGGAATTTTGTCTCCCATTGCATCAGCTACTGCCTGAAGATCCCTCATCACTTTGGGGCTCTTATGATAGTGCTTGTAAAGAACCATAAGGACTTGATGCATGTTGACAAAGTCTGTGTTGTCTTTATAAGCATCTGCAGCCTGTTAAATACGAAACATTAATGTTTAATATATTTGGCATTCAACTGCCCTGGTTATCATAGGAGAACATTTGGGTTACTTAATATAACAGCTAACAGTTAATTAGTCATCACTTTACTTGATTCAAGGCGCTGACATGCACAGTGTATTGCCACTATGTAGTTGTTAAGACCCTGCAGTCCGGACACAGCACTATTTTTCTTACCAAGGTTCACTGCTGCACCATCGCATCCCACACCCAACCACCATGGATTGTCAATCCAACAACAACCCACACCCAACCACCATGGATTGTCAATCCAACAACAACCCACACCCAACCACCTTGGATTGTCAATCCGACAACAACCCGAGCATAATTAATTCCAATTTGTTAACACTTTTGTCACAGCGCATCCCCTTAGGTGATCAAGTGTGCTAGCCATGACATCATCATAAAAGTATGCATGCCTTGTCTGATTGGTAGTTGCCCACCATGGATGCGCTATGTTCAATAGTCGCTCCATAGTTGCCAAACGTTTATCTGACAAAGCTGATTGTCTATTGGGCCTTGCATGGGCTCCATTACGCGGTACATTTCATTCCTCTGCTGATTAGCTGCTTAGCATCGCTTGTGGGACACGCTCACAGTGTGACTCACCAGAATATACCCGCAGTACGTTGTTGACCCTTTAAATTGACTACTTGTCTTGTCAGACTGGCAAGTAACGCAAACCATACTGAAAGCTTAGTCATACTCCACCCAATCAAAGAGGTCTTTCTATGAGGGCAAAAAGTGCCTTTCTCGCTTGCTTTTGTCGCACTTTTGTTGTGGAATTGTCCTCCCAATCTTTGTTTTTCGCCAGAAGGCGATAGTGTAAGACTTTCACAGGTCAATAAATGAAACATTTCTTCTGAAGCAACCAACTCACCAACTTAGTCGCACTAATCTACACCACTTATGCACATGAATCATTTGCCAATTATTAGTAAACCAACTAAAATACACATCTACTCAGCTTATAATATCCTACATAAATGGGAAAACTAAATGGATTCCAATCTCATCAGTTGGTCATAGCAGTTGTATTATTGAAACTGAGGTCATATTGGCCCTTAACATATGCTTTGTGTCTTTTGTGCCATCAGACACAGCATGACACATTGTTTGTACATTTTGTTTGTTTTATTCCCATGAACATGTTACAGCTGTGCTGTTACTCATGGCATTTTTAACCTTTTAAAACTGCAATAATGATTTCTCTGACAAATTGTGACCTGAAACAATTCTACTTCATTTTTAAAATTTATATCTTTTATTGTATTCTTGTTATATTTCTTGTTGTGTTGTGGTGTTAATGCAATTTAGATTATGAATCGAAACCTTTTATACAGGTAACATTTTGTTCTGATGTATGTATTTTACCATAGCTAGTGGTTTTAATAAATTATTATTATTAATATTATTATAATTACACCTAGTTATCTGATGATGGCAGTCACTTAAATAAGGTGAAACATATAAGGTGACACCGTACATGACTGAGTTAATTACTAGCAGTGCAAGAACTTCACACACACGAAACTGGCATATGGATGAGTGCTGTACGGTAACTGATTACACACTGGGCGAAGTAATTACCATGTCCGGTCGGCCAAGTAACTTGGCACCCACAAGCAGAACCACCTTTCCCAGGCAAGCGGGCAACTGCTAGTGTCCAGCCCTATCTTGCGTTAAATCTTTGGTCTCCAGTATTTTATGATCATCTTATAAGAATTATTATGAATAAAACATTTTAAATTTGCCCTTTTTATTGATGAATCATAAAACAAACCATGAATAAGTGCTGTTTTTAAAGTTAAATGATTGTGGCACTATTAAGGACCATTTTCAACATCATCTCATGATATCCCTTTACTTTGCCCATAGAAAGCATGATATTAAGCAAGACAAGTCCTGAACAGATTTTTCTAAGACCAAGGGTTAGAAAAATTCTACGGTATAAGTTATATGAAAACATTAATGATTTGTTTTATATTTACTGTTTAAAGTAGATACCAGATTACTTCTTGCTGCTGATTTCCACACCCTTTAACTTCAGTATACTGTGACTTACAAGTTTAGCAATAGGAATATTTTGCATTCCATATGTTACAATGTGTGTTTGTTTTGGTGTTTTCTACAGTTCTAGCCTACGAGCAAGTATACTTGGATAACTTACCCAGTGCAGAGTCGTATGAAATCAGTTACATGCATCGGGATATTATCACACACTTAGCCGTGACCAAGTAAGAGTGCTTGCTTATTGCCCACCGTGCATGTTGTTGTATCATGAGGCAGTGTCACATGTTGTTGTATCATATTGAGGCAGTGGCACATGTTGTTGTGTCATGTTGAGGCAGTGTCACATGTTGTATCATAATGAGGCAGTGTCACATGTTGTTGTGTCATATTGAGGCAGTGTCACATGTTGTATCATATTGAGGCAGTGTCACATGTGTCATATTGAGGCAGTGTCACATGTTGTATCATAATGAGGCAGTGTCACATGTTGTTGTATCATATGAGGCAGTGTCACATGTTGTATCATATTGAGGCAGTGTCACATGTTGTATCATATTGAGGCAGTGTCACATGTTGTTGTATCATATTGAGGCAGTGTCACATGTTGTTGTATCATATTGAGGCAGTGTCACATGTTGTTGTTCCTATTTACGGATGAGTTGTGGTGTTTTTGTAGGAACCAGTTCATCATAACTGCTAGCTGTGATGGCCATGTCAAGTTCTGGAAGAAACAAGAGGATTCCATCGAGTTTGTCAAACATTACAGGAGCCACATTGGTGAGCTTGTCTGTGTCATGCTCTGCAGCCGACACACAAATGTTCTTCCATCATCTTCATGCTGTATTGGCCCTCGCTCCTGGTGTATTGTGTACAATGTCTGACAACAATCAAGTTGAACCTGCCATGTGCTGCTTCCTTGTACAGGCACAGTAGAAGACCTCTCTGCAAGTTCAAATGGTGAATTGGCCTGCACTATCTCAAATGACAAGACTTTGAAGGTTTTCGATGTCATCAACTTTGGTTGGTATCCTTTCAAAACTGACCTTAAAATCAAATGATTATCACCCATTGGTGAATGATTCTGCTAGTCTGTATTTATAACCAAGCTTCAGTATTAAATGAATTGTGAATTGCGATGAAACACTAGAAGGGTTATGCATTGGTGGTACAGACATGATCAACATGATCAAGTTGGGATACACACCCACCTGCTGTTGCTGGATATTTTCTGCCGGGGATCCAATACATGCGGTAGCTGTGTAAGTTTTATTTAATTTTTTTTCCATATATATATATATATTGGCTGATATGTTTTCTTTATATGATTTTGAGTGCATGTGTTATGAAACAAACAGGGCAGAGGCTGAGACAAGTGTAATGCGAATATATGAAAGTGGAGGCAGTGGTGAAGTCATCTATACGCTTGATAAGCTGCACTCTCAGAGTATTCATCTGATCAGAGTAAGTCTACATCAACATATCAATATACTTAGATTGTTGTATCAGTGTTACTCCATCTCACCATGCTTATATCATCTTATCGATTTAAGTTTATCACACCATGTTCATATCACTGTATCAGTGTAAGTATCACATCATCTAATTTAAGTCTATCACACCATGCTCATATCAATAACCATTTTATCTTGTTAACCGATAACTCATTTACTTTTTGGTTTGTATGTAGATCACTCCACTTTCAACTTGCTATTTAGTATTTATGTATGGAATGTTCAAGATATATTCATGCTGTAAAGACTTAACAATGGATGTTTTTTGCAGTACAATCCAGTATTTGATGTGGCAATCTCGTCTGACAAATCTGGGATGTTGGAGTGTTGGACTGGACCTAAACATGATTATAAATTCCCCAAATGTCTCCAATGGGAATACAAAACTGATACAGATCTCTACGAGTTTGCAAAAGTAGGAGACTGTTTACATTTGTTGTTGATCATCAATAGGAATATCGTCTGTCCTGTCTATACTTGTTAGAGTGGTTTGTGGCATGTACTCTATAGGCTACAAGGAGTGGTTTTGTGTGTTTGAATTTGTCATCATATTGTGCTAAGCTGGCTTTATCTCAATGTTCCATCTGTTCTGTACAGGTCAAGACTCTGGTGATGGATATCACGTTCTCTCCTGATGGTAAAACCATGGCAACCATATCAACTGACAAGAAGGTAAACAGCCTCCCCAATCTCTATTGAATCTCATCACTGTCACAAAGAGTTATTTACTGGTAAAAATATTGCATTTATTAACAAAAATGCAGCATGTACTCAAGCTGAGAAGACCATGGGTTTTTCTTTGTGTATATCTACATCAACTGCTGTGCTTTGTTTGGTGTATAAAAGGTTCGTGTATTTAAATTCCTCACGGGGAAAATGACAAAAGTTCTGAATGAATCCCTTGAACATCAGACAGAAATTCAGCAGGTAAGATCAGAAGTTATTTATGATGAGTTAACCTAGATAACTGGGTTCGTCCAGGTTTCCTATGATACACAAGCCAACAGACTGTGTGTGTGCATTGACAGACCAAGTCCCACTTGCCTAACATGGAGTTTGGGCGGAGGGTTGCCACGGAGAAGGACTTGGCCAAAGTTTCTGCCTATCATTTGAGTAATATAGGTGAGGTTATGTTTGAGGTCATTGAACCTGTGTAGATGTAGAATATCATCCCAAGAAAAGCATTGAACATATGCATCATAAGTATCAAGATGGTAATTTCAAGATTGTGTTACTGTTTTCATTGCAGTGTTTGATCAAAGTGGAGAGTTCATCCTTTATGCTACCATGATGGGGATCAAAGGTGAGGCAATCTAAAGGAAGGAACGTTGGGCTCCCCTGATATCATCCTCGCTATGATCATTTCATTTTCAAACTGACCTTGCTGTGTTGTACTTGCAGTGATCAACCTCTACAGTAACAAATGTTCTCGCATTCTGGGAATGGCTGAGAATGCACGCTTCTTACATTTAGGACTTCTTCAGGGGACCATACAAAAGACGGAGGCTGCAATTACAGTTGAGATGGAGGCCTCCAATAACCCAGCCCTGATGAACGTCAAGAATGATCCCTGCTTGTTCTGTACCGCCTTCAAGAAGAACAGGTTCTATGTCTTCTCACGGAGGGAGCCTGGTGAAAGGACAACGTGAGGGATACTTACATGGATTACAAAACTTGACGGCTTGGGGACCATGTCTTATTTGCCATTCAGTGTTTCTGTTGTGTAACTGTTGTTTCATGGTGCTACTGTGTTTGTGTAGAGGAGACCAGGACAGAGATATCTTCAATGAAAAACCTTCTAAGGAGGAGCTGGCATCTGCTACTCAAGTAAATGGGGCTTTCTTGGTGACCAAACAAGCAGTTAGAAACCAAGACTTGATGAAACCTGGTTATAAATACAGGCGAAACTGCAACTTGTTCCAGCATAACAGTATATTCTACTAAGTGTTTAAGTTTCTTCACTGACTAATATTCCTCTTCCTGTTATGTATGCCATTGTGTTCAGGACATATCATACAGGCGCATCTCTGATTCAGCCATCATCCACACTAGCTTCGGGGATATGCACTGTAAACTCTATCCAAAAGAGTATGTTTTATTTGTGAATAGAAATTGAATAAATCACAATTTTAAGTGTTTATATCAATGACTGTATTTACTGGATATATTTAGTTACTGTTTTGACATTGATCTGGGTCACTCTAATGTTCACGCAGATTTGACACCTGGTTCAGTGATTGGTGTGTTTTCCAACAGGTGCCCAAAGACGATAGAGAATTTCTGCGTCCACAGTAAAGAGGGCTATTACAATGGACATTTATTTCACCGTGTCATCAAGGGGTTCATGATTCAAACAGGAGATCCACAGGGTGAGTAGTTTATCAGCAGCTCTCATCTTACAGGTATTAATCATCAGTTAATTGCTCTCCCTGTGACAGCTGACAATGTTTGGGTTGGTTAAATGCGGCTTTGGATATGAATATGCTCCCGATGCTCTATACAAGACAGTCTATACACTCCTGGGCAAGAGGTGTGGCGGAGTCTAAATCACCACATGATTAAAGCAGATGACCTTTTTTCTTGACAGAACAGAGAACTCTATAGCAAATTAGGTGTTGGATAAGCAAAATACCAGACTGGAGAGTTTACTACTTCTTGAATCAGATACTTTTTAACCTTAATGTGGTTTTTGTGAATTCTTAAACATCTGTGTTTTGTATTTGCTTTGTGTACTGAACAGGGAATGGGACAGGTGGGGAGTCTATTTGGGGCAGCGAGTTCGAGGACGAGTTCCACCCGAGTCTCAAGCACGACCGACCCTATTGTCTCAGTATGGCCAATGCTGGACCCAATACCAATGGATCACAGTTCTTCATCACTGTATCACCCTGTGTGAGTAACCATCTTCAGTGCCATATTAATTTCAACCAAGCATTCAAGCTCGGATAGATCAGTTTATTGATTCCTGATGGCGTTGTTTTATTTGGAAGAAGAAACTGCAATCCAGAAAATGTTTCTATATTATACTCGTTTTTGTCCCCTACAGCCCTGGCTTGACAACAAGCATACAGTGTTTGGACGTGTCGTAAAGGGAATGGAAGTTGTGCAGAACATCTCAAATATGAAAACTAACCCAAAAACGGACAAGCCACATGATGACATTTGCATTATCAGCATTTCTTTGAAGTAAAACAGTTTCATTCATGCTATTGAGAAAAGCATGATCTTGAAGATATAATTTAATGACTTTTATGAATAAAAGTATTTATTTTTACATTTACCCGAGACCAATTATGCTATTATCTTTAAGCAGATTTTATTGTGTGCCGTTCAAATTCTCTTTTGGGTATCGGATTTTGGGACCATGAAATAACTACTAATTTCTTTCTTCTCTGAAGCGTATATATTTGTAAGGTGGCTCCTTTGTCAATTGTTTTGTCTATAGCTTCTCCACCTCAATGTTTTAAATTTGCCCAATTATATTTGGATGCTTAAATGTCTGGGGTCTGGTATTGAATTTCCAGCATTTAGATTTAGAACTGTTATGCCGATTTGAGTGTTTTATGAGAGACGGGTCATCTCCAGAATTTTACCAAATACGATTGCTTCATTATCATCCAAAGGTCGTCCGAAAGGCCTGCAGTCTATGATAAGGATGTGTGTGTGATGGAACTTGCAAGCGTTTGCTCACTGTTATTTTCTACAATCCATAGAACCTGCACCAGATATTCAAAGCAACTTGGATATGATCAATGTTAATTCAACTAAGAAGCACAAGTCATATGATCTTCCAAGAAACTAACATTCAGAGAAAAATTCATATTATTATGCATTGTAAATATGCAAGCTGTTTGGTATCAGTTTAATCAGCCTGGGTTGGACAGTGATATGGTTATATAGCGTCCTGCAAAGATTATAATTCTAGTGGTCCACACTTAATATCAAAGTTCTGTAGCTGCGTATCTATATGGATTGAGAATCGGAATGAATATATTGTCACCTGTGCTATTTTGGTTACCCGCTGTGGAGTGATTGTTGATCAATTGTCACATTAACAATGGGAAATGGCTTTCAATCATGTCAGCCTCATGTTACTTCAAAACATACATGATGCCAGAGATGTTAACTTTCAAAATTTATCTTGCTGGATACAATCGCCTTTGAAGAAATCTTGTAAGACAACTTACTCAAATTGTTGATAAACATTCAAAGATGAGAAAATTATTTTTGTGCACATTGATCTTGCATGACATCATAAGATCATTGGCTTCGAACACTGCAGGTAATCAACAAGACGTCCTGCAGGACCACGGTTTAATTTTCCGTATAATACTGACTACAGCACTTGAAGTCTTTGAAGACAGTTATCAAGACCTATCAAGAGTGATGTATCATCCACTTTCCACTACACTGACAATGACAAGGAGGCCGATTGTATGTCTAGAAGGAAGTATGATTATAAACAGGCAGATACACATTTCAGTTGCATTTAAATTCATTCATTGAACAGACCATGTCCTTCGATTTAGATAGCAAGGTAGACCTTATTCTGAATATAAATTGGTGTAGGTGTGGCAATGAAAACAATACCCAGGTTCAAGGACGATCATATCCTCCATTCTCGAGGCATGAAACGGAGGGAAGACGAAGTACCTGGCGCCACCTTTTGAGCGAGACAATAATAGCGGAAGTTTTCATTGGTAAATACGAGCATGCGCGCTCGGATGTTGTAAATGGGATGGCAGCGCGATGAACTGACGGATTTTTAGAAATAACCGGATCTCTGGGTCCATGGCGAACCCAAACAGCGTCGTTGAGAGATTCTATATAATCTTTGAGACATTTCCAAGGGCTCGGCGTGTTTTCAAAAACGTCAATGCTCTGAAATGGGGTTTTCTAGTCAGTTAGTGGCTCTACCCCGGGGATGTTGTCAGGGATCGTCCGTCCACTGGTCTGTCACTCTGTGTCATTTTATATGATGATCCGAACCCCGGGGTGGATTGTTTGTGGTTGCTGAGCCTTTCGATATTCGAAGGAAAGGGTAAACAGAAATCCAATTTCTTCTATGTGAGTGGAGGATTATATATATTTCAGATTACATACAGAGCAGTAAGTTAACTACTACTGTGGACTCGTTTTGCAGTGTCCTTTTGAAGCAATCTCATTACATATTTACATGAGCCTCAAGTGATGCCGTGACCAGAACTATAACCTAAGTAATAGAAGTTCGAATCAATCTCACAAGGATGATTTCACTTAGGTTGTTTGATAACCAGAAACAATGCCATTACTTCAGTTGATGGACTAACACATTCAAAATGTCATTTAAAAGGAACAAATTAACAAGAACTGACCAGGTACGTGATGAATCTGAGAAGAATCCAGTACGTGGACATGCACTTTTTGTGCGATTCATGGAGAGAAAAGGGTTGGGAGATACCGTTCGCTATTTCCGTGATGATATGACCCTGGGACAGCTGAGGTCAGCCACACCCCGCGACCTAATGAACAAGTATGGCATTCTTGATCCTGCAATTCGGGATCGAGTGATGCGCATCATTGATGAATCTCACAGAGAAGATCAAAGTGATACAGATGTAAGTATATTAATACATACATGATCATTTTGAACTAATAACCACATGCTTTCGCACTATGCCTTGCTTTCCCATTCAGATTTTCTGCACATGACGACCATTGAAAACTGATAGCCTTGTACAGAAAGTGTATATTATCAGTAACCAATGATACATGCCTGTCTTTGTCAGGATTGTATTGTTCTAGTTATTCTCACTTGTCACTATGAGCACATCAGTTGACATTGAATCCATGGGGCTAATGTAATCATTGATATGGTATGGTGACATTGACTTCCAGCCAAGTTTTGATTCTCTTGACCCTGGCCTACTACATGCACATACTTATTCTCCAATAAAACATATCATATACACACCAATGAATATGCAAGCTTGTATTCGAGGTCAGTGGGCTGAATTTGTTTATTCATTCAGTAAACTTGAAGACCTGTCACTGATAAGGTGAATAACGAGTCATTGGTCCATCACATTAAGCATGATAACACTGTCATGTTCAAAGTGCCAAACTCAGGAGAGACTTTAAGGTCATCAAGATGTTAACTAAACCAGCCAAAGCACCTCTCCCTAGATATGGTTATTTCTAGGTTTGAGTTATCTATTTGACTAATTTGTGGTCTGTGATTTGGATTTGATAAACATGTCTCACAAGGGTTGCTTTTGTGTCTGTGGATTGGTTTGAGAAGCACTATAAAGATAAACTCTACTTAAGAATAGCTAAGGAGATGAGCTATACAGATTATTGAAATAAGTACTTTGTTTGTGATAGGCAAATTTTACCATTTTTATTGAATGTAGTTATTATTAAAAATTTTACTAATATACATATACCTCAAACATTTCAAAGAAAAGTACACTTTGCTTTTGGTGGTTGTATAACGGAGAATACACACTGGTTACTGTGCTAGAGAAGTTCCCATTCATTTGATAAACAATTGGGTGGGTCTGAAGCTTCAATACTCGGGACACCTTCTACTCCACTGCCTCTGTGGGATGAAGTAATTCAATGGCAGCTTCTTATTATATTCTTGACATTAATTATAGCATGTTATGTTGGTAGCTTTATCAAAGCTTCTAAGCCTTGGAGCTGAGTAGATTATCCTTGTAAGATTATTGACGTGTTAGTATTACACACGCGGTTTATCAGGCAACATTGATCTTAATGCCGGGAAGTTAAACCCGATGTCTTACTGGTATATTTTCTGCCTAGAAATCAACATTGTTAGGGGGTCCACTCTGTAAATCATATTATTTCCAATCATTGTCATTGGGTTGAATCTGATAATCCCTGGCATTGTACGAGGGGCAGGGTGCTAGCTTCCACCCCATTTCCTCACCCTAGGCCCAGCCCCCTTTCAGTCGTTCCTTCAGAGAATTTGTTGTTGGACCAGGTCAAGGATGGAACAACCCAGCGACCAGGTCAAGGATGGAACAACCCAGCGACCAGGTCAATGATGGAACAACACAGCTGTGGATTATTCGGCTGCTCATTGATTTCTGGACGGTTTCAATGTTATGGCAGTAAGCGGTATGAAGGTCATTCCCCCCAGGCTTGTAGATTAAACTGTGAGGATTGAAAATACAGGGTCTGTGTGTAATCCACCATGGATCAATTGGACGTACATCACTGTGGTCAGTGTCTCAAATGCAGTATGAATAAATGCAATATGACCCTGTTTCATTTCCGGCAAACGCTTAAGGACTATGGCATGTGAATTATGGGCTGGGATAGCTGGGCTGGAATAGGCGGGCTGGTGTGGATGCGGGTTGGTGTGGATGCGGGCTGGTGTGGATGCGGGCTGGTGTGGATGCGGGTTGTACCGGTACTTCGGTGATATCTGGAGGAGGGAAAGGGTTAATAATGTTACAATAACAGTCTTGATCAAGACGAGCTGGTAGGCGGCTTGTGTCTTGTTAAGCATCACATGGAGCTATAACAAGTCGACCAATGCTTGCCTCCATTTATTCCAGGCTGTAACAAGGAGTGCGGAGGATCACACCGGGTCATTTCTCTCTCCTTTGTCATTCTTCTGTTGCGAACTGATAACACACGTGCGACTGGTAGATCTGTGTGTATGTATCAGCAGGCTTCTGTCACCTTTTCCTTTTTTCACCTGACAACGCCTGTTCCCTCTCATGTTACACTGTGCATATCTCTGTGGCCATGAGTGACCTGTCTGCGCCGTCCTTCTACAGGTTCATCATGGTTCACGCACACAAATAATCCCAGGCGCACTCTCAAGCTAGATTAGCTCCGGTCGAACGGTACGTCTTGTAGGGCTAAAGCTAGATATGCTTTCAGCTACAAATACATGTGTCATTCCAGTGCACCAAAGTTTAAGCAATCTGGCAGGCAAACAAAACTTTTACTGGGCATCAGGTGTCGATTTTGTAATTACAGCCATCATATGGTCATCCGATGATAAAAACTCTTGCTGTATTTAATTGGACATTTGGGTAGAGGTGGTTTTATTAGTGTATTACCAAGTAATTTGAGGATCTGACGCGTGTTAGTTGAACCGGAAATCAACCCATTGCTATGGATTCTGGGGGACAAGCTGGTATATCGATCGGTTCCCGATGCCAAGCTTCTGAACGCCAATCCGATTCAGGGCGCCGAGCCGCTATCTATATACAACAAGTAGCAGATAGATAGTGGCTCGGAAGCGGCTCGGCGCTCGGGAACTTGGCATCGGGAACCGAGCGCCTGTGGGTGTGTCCGTGTGTGGCGCGTGTGCTCTTGTGAGTCAGACAGGACGTGATAACCCATGGGGATTAGCCGGCCACAAAAAACGCGTTGAACACTTCCTTCACATTGTGACAACTGAATACCTATCAGAATATGGAGTGCACATCAGACGCCAACCCTAGATTATTGACACTCCGGTAGTACTTGAATGCACAAAGAGCTGCATCATGAGGTGGACTAACCAAAATACAAAATCAATACTAAACCGATCCCGTAAATGGCTGCCATGCGTCGATCTTATTTCAAGAGCGTAGCCATTCGAGCTCTTTATCTGGGTGTTTGGGTGTGTGTGACCCCCGCCTCTAATTGACGAATGTCTACCTCGCTGTGCGTCATTGGTGCCACCTAGTGTATTAAAACAGGGAAGTTGTATTCGAATAAGTGAAAGGATAATCGGTCATGCTTGGGCGACAATCCATGCTCTGGTATCCAAGGACATAAATCTGATAAGAACAATAACGCAGGGAGTTGAAAAAATAACCAGCCCGAAAGTCGTGCGTGTTGGTCTCTTTGGCCTCACTGAGTAGGCCGCCTGGCGCTTCCTCTTGCTGGAATTATTAGTTTGAATGTGAAACAACTCATTTGTTGTTTGATGGGCACTAGACGTGAGAAACAACGGGTGTTTTTGAACTCGTCACAGGGCGAAGTGGTTATTAAGGCGAACCCGATGACAGTGACTCATGTACTGTACATGCTTTATGAGCCCGCTTCTTCCTACAGCCATCCGGGCCCGGACATATCGTCCATCGACCGCGGCGCATGATCTGCTAATTATTATGCATTATGAATCTCCAGGCGGGTAGTGGTTTTTTTTTTTTTTTGCCTTGCAAAACTGTACCGCCTCTGCAGAATACCGTGTACCGTGTGGCACCAGCGCTGTTCTATTATTGAGATGGAGGTATAGGGTCCACACTGCACAGGATGTGGTCCTCGCATACGCCCACCTGTATGATGGCTTGTCACTGTGGTTTAGGTGATAATAACCTTACTTTGTAAATGTGCGCAATGCACTGCGCAATTTCCGACACTATAAATGTCGACAGCCGAAGTAGGGATCTATTCTCAGAGACGGCAGCTCCGCGTAGCGACTTTAAGTCTAAAAAGTGAAAACTTTTGGTTTCCTAGTTGCGGTTGCCTAGCATGCTGCTCGTTACAAATATGGGTCTGATCAGCCTCTTTAAATTGGATACCGAGTCGGCAATATATGAGGCTGTCGATGGAGGTTAAGACCTACGAAGAATGCTCTCTGCAAAGCGTAAACACCGAGCCGACTGCCTGCTCGCATGTGCACCCCCACAATCCATTCGTCTCTCTATCAAGCTAGGAGAGGCCGCGAATTCATTAGCCAAACCTGTCAAGGTAAATCATAAGATTAGCCTTGTGACTGTTGATCGCTCGCAAGGAGCCTAACCAGCTAAATGTGATAGTAGTTGTTGTTTTGAAGGGGCTAGTCCTAGTGCCGCCTGTTGTAACACAATGATGGGCAACATGGCCACCTTCACCATGTAGGGTACCTGGTAGTTAGACCAGACGTAGGTGAAGCCGCCGCTTCTTGTGCTCCTCTCACTGTGCGTGTGTTAGTTGACTAGCAGGTGGGGCCAAGTCGTTCGCAGAATACTTCCTTTATTCGTTGGGTTCTGTCTGCGGGAGAGAAAAAAGCGCCCCGTGTAACAATGACACCCCCCCCCACCCCACCCCTCCTTGTCGTTATTCCAACTGGCCGCGCTGATTGTTTCCCGAACATTTCTAGTGCAATGTTGCCCTAAAGACAGCATATTGACAAGGTCTTTACAATGCCGCTGGGATATCCTTGCAATGTTACATACCAGGGAGCCGAGCTTTTGATGAACGATGGGGCGATTGATCAATCACTGGGATCAGAGCCCATGTTAACTTGTCGAATTCGCATTCGCCAAGTTATGTTGGTTAGTCGCATTTGTGGCAATGTATAGTGCGCTATACTTGAGAGTGCCACTGAACATAATGACAGGTAATCTCTACCTCGTACATACTGTACGGTTAAACCAACTGAGGTTTGTAGTGTTGTGAACCTATTGTCCCCATGGAAGATTGATTGCCACTTCTATTTGCCCAATTAGGCGTTTTTTAATGTTTGGTATTCACATGGGCACGTCTAGTGAATTGTGGTAGGCCGACGAGGCACTCCGCGTAGTGTTCTAAGCGCATAGACCGCTCACCATCCCCGCTGAGCGCCTCGCTAAGTGTCTATTGCCAGCACAGCCAGCCCGTTACCTCAGCAGCTTAAGCAGAGCCTTAGTGCTTAACGTTTCTCTCCACAGCAATCGTGTCGGCAATCACGAACGGTTGTAGTTGTTTATTTCTCACCGTGATAATTCCCTCCAGTGATGTTTGGGAGATGTGTTGGCGGGCTTCATATGGGAGTGCTTGGTATGCGGTGAGCACCATTTCGTTATGAAGAGGATGTATGCGCAAGGCGGACGCTTTACCGCATCATCCACTCCTTCAGCCTCGCCCATATCCTGGCGTCTGAGGTCAAATTCTTCTGTAACTTAGACGTTCTGCGGTGTATACCGCGGAAATCACGTAGTATTATACACGGTTTTATAATAACACCAATCCCCGACGCAACCGCTGGTATTTAACAAGACGACCAAGGATTATGTTTTACAAGATGATTGGGGACCCATTTTTGGATAAGTGCATCACCAGGTGTTAGAAACCATAAGCTCTCGTTCGGGGATGAGTTGGCTTTGTCTAAATGAGAAGCCATGTGCTTGAGACCAGTGCGTGCATATGCTTGGAAGACAGCTTATTGGCACACCCATATTGGCGCTCGCTATATCCTCAGAATTTCCCACCTGAATTGTCTAGAAACTCACTAAGTGCTTGTGTTAATTTTGAGGCCGACCGAGTGCCTCCGTTGATCAATTGCGAGCCATGCGTTAATGCGACGCACGAACTCAACAGGTGGGGCGCTCCTCACCTCAAAAACGAGTGCTATTTCCACAAGAAGCACATTTACATTTATGGACATGTTTCGTGCATCGAAGACGCTTACTATAGCGGAGAGTGGCCAGCCTGTCAGTTATTTCCCCAGCAGCCGCTCCTCGCCGCTTACTATAGCGGGGAGTGGCCAGCCTGTCAGTTATTTCCCCAGCAGCCGCTCCTCGCCGCTTACTATAGCGGGGAGTGGCCAGCCTGTCAGTTATTTCCCCAGCAGCCGCTCCTCGCCGCTGACAAGAAATAAGAACATGATCACGCGGGGTTTGCCTCCATGGAATTGTCACCTCTGATTGAGTGTCATAACGTCGTGGTCCTCTTCATCCCTGCGGACGATTGCAATTACCTGTTGCGGTTGCTGAGGGTGCAGTAAGTGAGGTGAGCTACAGCCCTTCTCCCTCAATAAGGCCTCGGTTTTCTCGTCTCCGCTGCCATCTCCGTCCTGTATACCATCTGTCCAGTAATGGAGTGTGTCAGGATGCGTCTTGTCATTTATGCTCTGATGCCGTCCGGGGGAGAAGTGCGCCGCTATTGCTGCTGCTGCTGCTGCCGACGCGCCGTGCAACGCGCAGCATGATTCAATGCGCCTCCACGCAGCCAGTCAGTACCTGACGTTCGAGGAAGCTGCCTGGCGTTAGTTTGACGGACGGCGATGTCTTGCCGAGTCAGAGGACCTTCCCTGAGATGAAAACATGTGATTACGCGAGACGTGCTGTCAAGGTCATAATTGTTGCATGACCTACAGAGGACAGATGTTCTGCCCATTCCTCCTTGTGAAGTTTCAAGTTCTTCAGGTATTTGGCGTCAGTTATTCGTTGAGCTATCGTAGTAGTGTATGCCTCTAGGAAATCTGGAGAATGCAGGTATTTCCTGGTGAGTTTATACTGGCAGGAATCTACTGTGGATATTGACGTCATTACAGTTAGTGACGTGGGTGCACCATGGAAGCATTCAGCACACCTGTGTTCAGCCAGGAGTAACCCAACCTGAAGTGGCAAGGAGAATCCCTCTGATTCATCATGGGGATTATTGGAAACCTATATATCCTGGCTCACATCGTCTACCGCCAAGTTTTCGACTATATTTCGGGATAATGGAATCGTTGATTTGTTGATGATATCAAGACCTTGTTGCAGTTGATGTGTCGAGTGATTGTGTTTGTGTCAGCTGGCCCCCCATTGGTTCATACGGGGTCGTATATCTGATGAGGCTCTTAATCTACGGTCAATTCAGCGCACATGTTCGCGCGCTGAATGATAGCTATTATTGTCGTATGGAGTGCAGCTGAGGTATATTGTATAGTATGCAGCTGAGGTAGAAGGGCATTTGATGGACGTCGCTTGTCAGGGTTGTATGACATGGACTATGTGTGCTGTCAATGGACACCACTCACGCTACTACCTCGACTTCATGACGACGCCAGGCGGCTTTCATGTTCGTATTTCACCCTCCACTTCACCTCGTCCTCGTCCAATATCAGCTCCATCCAAATAACTATGATGCGTTCTGATAAGACCACGTGACTGATATTTTTTTGTTCAGCTTGATGTGTTTTCACAACGAGAAAGTCTTTCGGAGACCATCGCTCTGGTCATATCTGTACTAATTGACTGCCAGCATGTCAGCCACACAGCGACGTCGACAGAACAGCTGTCCCTCATCGTCTAAAACCCTCCAGGCTTTGTCCGAGCTGTGTCCTGTGTCCGGCTCACAGACGGCCCCAGTTCTAGGCTCCAAGACGGGACAGCCGAGTGGTCAGTTTTTCATTTTGTGCGAGGACTGCAGTACGGGGCATGTCCAGTGTCTGGCCAGTGTGGACGGCGAGGACACCAGCACTTCCTCTTCCTCACCCTGCTCACCCTCCGCCAAACCCCCTCCCGGATTTCGCCCTCGCTCGAGGGTAAGTATTAACGATGTTAGTTATACCTCTTTACTTGAAATATCGGGTCATTGCTCTGAGAAGGAGGCGTTCGTGGGGTAGCATCCAGCAATCTGAAGCCTTCTCGTCGTTTACGCACTGTCGCCAGCCGACTAAAGAATATTGGAGCGCGTTGTTTTCTGATATTTCTTGGCGTATTCGATTGGTATCCTGAGCGGAACCCACACCCAAGCATCTGCCACTTCATATAAATCTTTAGAATGATGTGACCTTGGCGTGGTTAGCTTGCAATGCGCACCACGCCAGCTGAAGCAATCCGCAGATGCAATGGAGCAGAAAAAACTGATACAGCGCAAGATGACTCGATGGTTAGCTCCCAACTCTAGGAACCACCACCATCCTACAGCAGCTAATCGGTCAATGAACCACCAGACAATCACATTTAGTCGAGTTCCGCGTCGTGTATCTAATGTTGGCACCAGGTCGGTACGACCGAGTGGTCAGTTATTCATTGCGCGTTCTTCGTGGACGATGCAGACTATTAAATGATGTGGAATAGGAGGTAGTCGGTTTTCCCCCTAATTAGATCATCACACAGTGTTGCAACCTATACCTGTTAAATGCTACAAGGTGGCGTGCTGAATGAACTATTCAGTACTCACCCATCCCAGTGTGAGGTGATTGTACATGATTCAGTACTCGCCCATCCCATGGTGAGGTGGTTGTACATGATTCAGTACTCACTCATCCCCTAGTGAGGTAGTTGTACATGATTCAGTACTCACCCATCCCATGGTGAGGTGATTGTACATGATTCAGTACTCACCCATCCCATAGTGGTGTGATTGTACATGATTCAGTACTCGCCCATCCCATGGTGAGGTGGTTGTACATGATTCAGTACTCACCCATCCCCTAGTGAGGTACTTGTACATGATTCAGTACTCACCCATCCCATAGTGGTGTGATTGTACATGATTCAGTACTCACCCATCCCATGTTAAGGTAGTTGTACATGATTCAGTACTCACCCATCCCATGGTGAGGTGATTGTACGTGATTCAGTACTCACCCATCCCCTAGTGAGGTGGTTGTACGTGATTCAGTACTCACCCATCCCATGGTGAGGTGATTGTACATGATTCAGTACTCACCCATCCCATAGTGGTGTGATTGTACATGATTCAGTACTCACCCATCCCATGTTGAGGAGGTTGTACATGATTCAGTACTCACCCATCCCCTAGTGAGGTACTTGTACATGATTCAGTACTCACCCATCCCATGTTGAGGTGGTTTTACATGATTCAGTACTCACACATCCCATGTTAAGGTAGTTGTACATGATTCAGTACTCACCCAACCCATAGTGGGGTGATTTTACATGATTCAGTACTCACCCATCCCATAGTGGGGTGATTGTACATGATTCAGTACTCACCCATCCCATGTTGAGGTGGTTGTACATGATTCAGTACTCACCCATCATATGTTGAGGTGGTTGTACATGATTCAGTACTCACCCATCATATGTTGAGGTGGTTGTACGTGATTCAGTACTCACCCATCATATGTTGAGGTGGTTGTACGTGATTCAGTACTCACCCATCCCATGTTTAGGTGGTTGGACATGATTCAGTGCTCACCCATCCCATGTTGAAGTGGTTGTACATGATTCAGTACTCACCCATCCCATGGTGAGGTAGTTGTACGTGATTCACTACTCACCCATCCCATGGTGAGGTAGTTGTACGTGATTCAGTACTTACCATTTGTTCATATAATTGTAAAATCTTGAAGGTATTTTAGTGGCGCCTTCGTGCCGAATCATCGATTATTGCCCGATTCAGTGTCTTATGAAAAGCCTTAAATTTTTGTTTACAATAATATGCCAACAACGTGTCGAATATCCGCGCATGCTCAGATCGATATCTTCAGGTATTATCACTCAGGCTTCGGGTTTCTGCTGGTGCTTACTACATGCTTATAAGGTTATTTTTCTGATCCGGTAAAAAAATATAGTAATTACGGAGTTACCTGTCGGACTCGAATGTGCCTCTAATGAGCCACTGCCCACTTTGCACCAACCCTTTGCCCCCATCGGGGTGCTAACACCCGCCGCTCGGATGTTGTTGTTGTGCTAGAGCGACTTAGTCGGCCAGTTGTTACTATAATTATATCCTCACATACCTGCTGTTGCTGTTTTGTGTTGGACAGAGCGCGGTCCTCTTTTTCTTCTTTTGACCTTCTGTTGTGTGGATCCCCACTTGCTGTATGTCATTGTTCAATTAATGGATAATAAAAGCTCGAATTAGCAATTTATACTCGGCCGCGGCCGCTGAGAAGATTGAACGTCCGCGACTTATTATGCATGTCATATTTGGTGTGGTTCTTATCAAAGTTCAAGAGCCGGCCTCGTGAGATCCGTCCTATTGCGCATGTACGGTTGATCGGTCGTATGCTCTGGTGGTGTGATGAACTGTGTATCCGTTTAGTACCAGGTCTAACTTGAGTTTGTCAATCTCAGCGCTCAGGCGTATATCATCTGTGACTTGGCATTAGTTCAGCCTGTTGTGTAATCGAGTCTAGCTGTAGAGATTCGTCGACAATGCTATCACGGCGCAGTCCCGTGGGAGTCTACGTCGCAAGCACACCCGATATCACTTATCAGCGTCTGTTCAGAGCGAAATGCACGACTAAGTATAAAAACCAATTTTGATTGTGTTCGCATGAAGAGTCAATGTCAATTGAGCGCGCCTCTGGTTACTATATGGGAGTAGTCCTCGGCAAAGAGGCCGTGTACGAGAGGACCGCCATGGCGGACGACGCGGATTCTAACGAGCGTCGTGTGAACGACGTACTGAGTCCGAAAGGTCAGCTTGAGACCAGGTACGAGCAGGACAAAAGCGACGCTAATTGTGGATCTGAAGACGGGGAGATTGTCCGGGAAGTCTACCGGCCGACACAAGATGAGCTTAGTGTTAAATCAACTAACAGATGGGTTCTCGCACGGGCTGACGCCGTCGACAAGGACGATGACGACGACGATGGGGAGGATAGCGACGCTGCCAGCCGAGCTCGACTAACTTCCATGTCGAGTGTTGCGTCCAGTAGCATTCAGGAGCTGAGTGGGTTCGCCCAGCGCAGTGCTCGATCTCTAAGCGTCAGTAGCGTCACCAGCGACGGTAGTCACGCCGAGTTCCAAATCGGCACGGATGGCGAGAGTGGCGATGACACTCCGTCACTCTCCCCTGTCCGATCCACCTCTCCGAACGTCATCCACTCACCCGGAGCCGGAGAAGATCCCGGGGAAGGCGGCTTCGGACTCGATGAGGCTGTGGCGATATCCATCGCTCGCGCGCTGGGGCGGAGGAGGTCCAATATTCTGTCCGTAGCTTCGTTGTCGCGAATCACAGAGGGTGGCTCCGGCTGTGTTCAGGTTAGTAGTGCCAATCGGTCAAATTGGTGATCGATGTAGGGTTATGAGAGCGGCAATACGACCAGTGTTACTTCAAACGATACCACCATAACTCAACGTCACAATCAATGATGCATGCATTATAACTCAACGTCACAATCAATGATGCATGCATTAAAACTCAACGTCACAATCAATGATGCATGCATTAAAACTCAACGTCACAATCAATGATGCATGCATTAAAACTCAACGTCACAATCAATGATGCATGCATTAAAACTCAACGTCACAATCAATGATGCATGCATTAAAACTCAACGTCACAATCAATGATGCATGCATTAAAACTCGTCGTCATATATCAAAACACATCGTCATACATCAAAACACATCGTCACCATCGGTGCTGCGTACACTAGGAAGCGCCGAGACCCATCGTTTCCACCAACGCCTGACGAGCGCTCCGTGGGGATCCGACACCATCTTTGTAACGACCCCTTATCAATCGGTCCCTATTATTAATAATAACAGGACTGGAAATCAAAACCACATGTTTTTTATATCAAGAAGTTAAGCTTAATAATGATCATAGTTAATACCAACTTAATATGAGATTGTAAGCTGTTTTCGTGAGTACCTTACGAGGTTTAATCGTAAATACCCTTATCGGTAGCGCGGTTAGTAAGGCAAGGGTGAAGTGGTTCAGAATGAGGATCATAAGGGCCTGGGTGGTCTTATTGATCTAGTCTTTCTCAGCACCAACCTAACTGTCATGATGTCTACACTGGTGAATACACCTTTGTTTGTTGCGAAGACCAATTTTGTAGCGCATGACAGCTGTCAACTACATGGCACATACATCAGCTCACCCACTGATGGTAACACCACACAAGGCGTGCAGTTGTTGTCATTTGTTGAATTTGGCCGAGGAAGCGGGTTGGGATGACGGGGTGGGGAGCTTATTTATCATCTGGGATGGATCTAAACTATGTCGTCCATTGTTTCCGGACTATACGCAATCTCCCACTACTTACTCGTGATTATGCCCCTCCCCCCCCCCCATCACATAGTATTACGTGGTTAATGTTGTGTTGCCTGGCATGGGACGATGAACATATCTAGTTGACATGTGGCCATGTTTATCTGTATGCTAGTGACAGCTGGTGAACTGTGTGTGTATGCCGACTGAGGTTATTGGGTCAGCCATGTTGCTGTGATGTTGTTTACCAATAAGCCAGTATCATCTCCCCTACATGGCTGCCACAAGCAAGGTCTGTCTCGCCGACAAGCTCACAAGCTTCTCCCTCAGACCCGCTTTACAGACGTGTTGATGACGTGAGGTATATGGTTAAGTAGGAGCGTGTATACACTTGAGCACTGAGCAGGGTGTGTGGTGATGCCGGGTGTGTGGTGATGCCGGGGGGGGGGGTGTGGTTGACACACTGAGCAGGGTGTGTGGTGATGCCGGGGGGGAGGGGTGGTTGACACACTGAGCGGGGTGTGTGGTGATGCCGGAGGGGTGGTTGACACACTGGGGTTATGATTACATTACCGGGTCTCACTACTTGACGACGGCTTTATGGTCCGGTGATAAATAGGGTATGTTGTCTTCCAAACGCCACACCATTATTGTCATTATTACGGAGGCGTCTTTGAAACCTGATATGAAGAAGAGAACAACCGTTCCTCTGTCAAATCAAAGACAAGGGCCTGCTTTACTGTGTGCTGAGATGTCCTCATTTTTTCGCATGTACGCATATGATGTCACTGGTGTTTTTATTGTGAACGAGCACTTGCGTGCCCCGGAATGAGACACACGAGTTTCCTGGGGGGCAGATGACTTTGGGTATTTATGATAAATATGTATAGACGAAGGTCAAGTGGTAATCGTACGGACGAACCAGTCGAGCTGACTAACATGTAGGCGCTCGGTAGCTTGGCGTCGGGAACCGAGCGCCTCTGTTCCACTTCGCCCCCCCATGTCTGGTATTTCCCACATGTCCTCGATCACACATCCTTTTGCACTTGGTTCTGTCTCGCCTTCGTGTGAATGCAAGCTGTATTCGGGAGGTGACCTGTTAGAGTCCACCCCAATACGACACACAGACACACACAACACCAACACATCATGGAAAACACGCCTTGTCACCCACATAGTCTGGCTTATGAATAAATCAGACATACATGGCAGACGGCTGCTCTCTGTGTAGTGATCGCCTCCCCCCCCCCCCCACACCCCATTATCCCACGTATGAGATGACCTAGTTACGCATTGACTTATCCAGTCCCTGGTCGACTTATTACCATGCGCATCACCAATTTCCTGGTTTATTGATCAGAGAATCCGTGGATTGACTGATTAGCTAACATTTCGACTTCGTACATTAACTTTGTATTGTGATAGTATTTTATTAATCTATGGATGAATTGAAAACGCATGTTATGGCCTATTAAGACTGGTGACTAGCGCGGCGCCCGCAGCTCCAGCGCTAATGAGGAACCTTATGTCCGCCCTCGGTGATAACGAGTGTGGACCGGGATGTGTGCCGGGTTAGCAAGAACACACCTGCCTAAGACGAGGCACTTTTTCATTGTACCTCTTCGATGAATGTACTGGGGAAATTCCATGAAATGGAAGTTTTGATGAATATGCGATGAATAGTGGAGTTCGAGCGGAATTGAGATAGCTTTGATCACACTCACAGAAGCTTGGATGCGGGAATCGAGCGTTGGATGCGGGAACCGAGCGCCTGTGGCTTTGATAATGATGTGCAGTCGTCGTCAATCGTATTGAAAAGTCAACTTAAATATGTCATAGATGTACCAATGGAGTTTGGTTGCCTCTCCGCGGGCCTCGTGTGGTTGATTGGAGCCGAGAAACACACCGTAGTTACGTGGTTCGCTTGTCCTTGTACGGTCCCATGTGACTTGTGTTACTAACCGCTCTTCAATTCGCTGGTAATTGTCTGTGGAAATGTAACAGAATGTGACAAGTTCAATGTCGCTTCATTGGCCGCGGTCGTTACTCAAGTAGAATGACGAGTTTGGTCTGTTTAATGAAGTACAGCAGTTGTTCGAGTCTTGTCATCGTTGCTTACTGATATATTATGAAAGAGCATGGCTTGGTGAATACTAATATGACGGCGAGTTGTAGCTGTATGTGATGTGATGTGTGTGTGTTTGTCAGTCGGACATCGGGATACCCACATCCCCCGTCACCCGTCTCCAGCAGGCCTCCGCCCCCCTCACAGGTAGCAAGTCCTCCTCTCACCTTGCCTCATCAGCCTCATCATCTCACCTGACCAGCCTCCCCCGCGATGATCACCCCTGTCTCGGCCTGCCTCGCTCCATGCGTCTCCTCAACCGCACCCTGTCTGAGGACACACGCAACAACCCGCATCTCCGCCGGGACTCGTTGCCCACCGCCTCTCCGCTTGCTAGGACCGCCCACCTCAGCGCCTCGCATATGAGTAAGTCTGGTTGACCTCCTCTATGAGTAAGTCTGGTTGGCCTCCTCTGTGAGTAAGTCTGGTTGGCCTCCTCTATGAGTAAGTCTGGTTGGCCTCCTCTCTGAGTAAGTCTGGTTGTCTCCTCTCATGAGTAAGTCTGGTTGGTCTCACTTATGAATACCAAGCCTGCTTTAGTTGAATGTGAGTAAGTCTTATTGGTCTAGCATATGAGCAAGACGGTTGGCATCAAGTATGAGTAAGTCTGTTGGCCTCTCATATGATTAAGTCTGGTATGCCCCACATACAAGTAAGTCTAGTTGACCTCAGTAGATATGAAGAGAAAAGATTTACCTGATTAAGCAGCTGACTTCTAGGATCAATGGGAAAAAGGGGGTCAATCTGCATGGATGTAAATGAATAAGAAGTTGGTTATCCTAGGGCATGTCACCACCAACTGATAAACTGGACCAGGCTATTCCAGCCTTCTGTCTTGTTGGAGGTCTGATTGAGTGAGAGTATGTGCATATGAGTAAGGCTGGTTGACCTGGCATGTGAGTAAGGCTGGTTAGCTTGGTGTGTGAGTAAGGCTGGTAAACCTAGCATATGAGTAAAACTGGTTAGCTTGGCATATGAGTATGGCTGGTTATCCTGGCATATGCATAAGACTGGTTGACCTAATTAATTAGTTAGTTTCAATTAAGTATTTGTAATTTTGATTGAGATCAGAAATTCATATAACACTACATCTGTTGTTAATTAAACCGGGTCTCTATCTTAATGACATATGCAGGTGGTTACCTTAGCTACTGGGTCCCATATGTGGTTATAAATATGCATGGGGATTATCTGGGTGGCTGTGTTTATATCAAACTGCACCTGGTTTTTACTGTGTCCAAGGCCATTGGTACATGCCTATTGTGGCTTTGTTGTAGTCCAGGTTGTGTACTAGTCAGGTCAGATGACGTGTCACTGGCCCATCTTTTGTGTTGATGGAGCCCTTGATCTACTTCGTTATCTTACCTGTTGTTGATGTTTCACAGGTGTGCACACAGCGTCTAACAACAACAACTCCCATCACACTCTGGAGACATCCAATCTGAGGAGGATGGGCAAGTCAGGAATGGGCAACTCTGCCCCAAACCTCTCTGCCAGTGTGGTGAGTCTGCCTGCTGTGTACATACCTCAATTCCCGTCATGAAGATGTATCAATCGTGATGTACCATGTGTGATTTATCATGCATGATTACCGTGCATGATGTATCATGCGTTTTGTACCCTGAGGATGTACCATGTGTGATGTGTCTATGAGAGCATGGCTTCTATGATCCTCCATAAGCCTGACTGCTGTGTCTCTTAACACTACCATAACCCTCCGCTTGCTGTGAAACCAGCACCTGTCTCCATGCGATGTGGCAGATTAATGTCTTAGTGCTGCCATATCACGTATAGGCCTCTTACTGCTGAGCCTTGAGCATATGACCTCACTGTATATACCTCTAGATTCTCTCCTGCTTTACTAATAGGTTCTCAGGTGTTATAACAAACTAGCCTACATAAACATGAACAAGCGCCTCAAGAATATTGCCCACAGCAGCTGTGTGTGTGCGGGGGGGGGGGGGGGGGGGGGGGTGTTTGGGTGGGGGGATGCATTTGGGTGATAATGTATGTGGGGACTTATTGATTGGCATGCTTTGTGGATGCTAGAATACAGAGGGGGGTTTGTCATGCTGAATCAATGACAGAATAAGCCGAGGCAATTGGAGTCAACTGGCCACCTGTTTTCTTCCATCAGTGTTTTCTTCCATCATGTTCAACTTAAGCTCGGTTGCTCTCAGTAGTTGACAGCTGCTTGTCCAGTTGACAGCTGAGCCAATACTTGTCATGTGATGGAATCAAGGGTCCTCATTCGAACAGTTTTTCCCCTGTTTTCTTCTATCTCTGGTTGAGGGGTCAAGGTTATTTATTAGCAATCCTGAACACCTTGTTCACTGTTCATTTATGCTGGGTATTTATTTAAATGACGAAGTTCTCTTTGATGGATAAATGAGGTCCATTTCTGTGATTGAATGGTTGTATGGTAGAGCTGCGGTTGTATGGTGGAGCTGTGGCCATTCTGGGAGCTTCTTTGGTGTATCTGGCACTGCAGGCTGACCATCAGCAGTGAAAGGCACTCCTCAACACGCCTCATCTTATGATCCCATCCCCGAATTATTGCTTTCATTATTTACTTTTAACGATTGGTGTGGCTCACCCTCTCCATCAGCTGTAGGTAGGGTATGGTGGGGTGTTCTCTGTCATTCCTTGTTACCCTGACACGAGGAAGGCTACCTGTTAGACGAGGAAGGCTACCTGTTAGACTCAAAACGTTCCTCTTGTCTTGCATCACTGCTGTATTAATTCCTCCTTTAAAAAACTTCATGGACAGATTCCCTTCTGCTTTGGGATATAACATCTTTAAAATAAAGTCTAATCTCTTCCTAAGCCAGGCACTACTAGACATACAACGCTGAAAACTGGCAAAGTTGGAGGGATTATATCAGAATATGATGGAATTGTGCATGCGTAGTTACTGATCCCAATCGCCACTCATATGTATTGTTTTGTAAACAATGTTCAAAGGCTGTTTTCCAAGCGCTGATATCAATGTAATTATCCATGCTGCATCTTTAATTGCTGCGATTAGTTCAAGACATTGTTTATCTGTTCATGGCTCATCCCAGTCACAAACAATCCATTGTGGAGAAGCATGCCCACTGAAGATGCATTGAATTATTCGGTGATCATTTTAAAACCACCAGTCTGCCTAAGTAAATGTTAAGATATAGGTGAAATAGAACAATAAAAGAAACCAAAACAACAGCACGTTTCCAATAACTGTTTCTAAGCTATTTGGCTGATATAAACTGTGAAACAATGTAGTAACATGACATGATTGTTCCTTTCAATTGACACTTCTCTGGGATTTTTTGACATTCCAATCTTTTCTGTTTTTGTTTAGTTGCAAAACCAACAATAATTTTACTGTCCTTTCTTGGTAGTTATCATGGATAATATGTCCCATTAAGGTGCCTTGAAAATAGTCTGTATTTATAAATATTTGCAAACCTGCAGTGACTGGGCTGGGCAACTTTGCATATGCAATTCATTCATTTTCTGAAATAACCACTCCAATTTTCTGATATAACCTCCGCCTGCTTTCTGCTTCAGATGTATACTATTGTCTACCATGAACCAAATGTGGTTGATTTGTTACCTCTAAACGGACTGTGCACAGGCTATATAAATAGCCAGGCTCACTGACTGCAATCAACTTGACCCATGTCATTTCGAAAAAATAGTGAGGAAGGGGTCATGTTTTTTTTTCACTTTAGAATTTTGCTGTTTTTAGACTTAATGCACCTTAAAGATTGCCTTTTTGTTGTGCGATAGAATTGACCGAAATGAGAAGGCTTACTTCAGGTCCCTCAGATGGTTGGACAGACATGCCGTCTGGACGAACTAGTGAATGTGTGCTAGAAGTGTGGTGCTAGGGAATAGGTCAGGGAAGACAGAGGGCTTAATCATGTTAATGAGAATACTGTGCACTCTGGTGGGGATTCCCCATTTCTCTCTTCCTTGCCTAATTGATGCCTCCCGGTTTATCTATAAAAGAGCATGCTTTGCTGCAGCTTAACGTCTTTAAATTGAGCCTGCCTCATCATGCATCATACCATCCTATTTTCAAGACTTCCGTCAAGTCAAATATCAGGGACATGATTGGGAAGAGCCTGTGGTGTGAGTTGGATGGTGTGCAGTACCTGGAAGGCTGCAGACGAGGTCTCACCATTTTTCTCTCATCAGATCCAATCTTTTGTGCCTGAGCTTTTTGACTACATTTTCCTTTTCCTTTCATCAACATTGCAGTTACTGAATAGTATCCATTTTTCCCATTGCATCCAATTAACTAACTGAACATTTCTGATCATTTCTTAATTGTTCCCACCCCAGAGTAGTCTGCTACAAGCATACATGATCAAGGTGGAATATTTAAGTACATCTACTGGAGTGCAGATGTACTCCAGAATAAGCCCGCTTCTCCTCTTTCCGTTGGCCACCTCCTTGATGGAGTTGTTGCAGAAATCAGTGCCGTATTGAAACGTTATTTGCGCTTGTATCTCATTCCATTCGTAATTAGCTTTGTGAATGCACTCAACCAACTACGCATCCTGTTACCCTGATAACACCAATTTTGCTCTAGCAATATCATTATTGCCCCAGCAACACCTCGGTTGCTGGCGATGGCCTTCTGTTGACTGTCATACTAACTGCATGGCCAGCAAGTGTTTTCACAATGCGAAATACTCCTAAGCCATTAAGTATTAGCAATAACCGGGGTACTTACTGTAATGGCCGCTTGTGGTCGGATGCAAGCCGAGTTACTTAACAATTTGCCGCCTTCTGGTGACGTCAACACTTCACGATAGGGTGAACAGCAATGGTTTGGGTGTGAACTGATCTATTCAGTAGCCTCCACTTACTTTGTGACATAATGGAGAAGGGGACGGGGGTGAGAGGCATTGTGTTCTCTGCCAAGTGCTCTTTTCTGTGAATCGCCGGAGGTTTTGTAGACAGTTAATTAAGCTGTATACCTCTTTGAATCCATAATCACTGAACGAAGCGTTATGATCTAATTGTGTGCTGTGGAGACATTATGAACTCAACTTCGTGTAGCTAAGACCCCGATCCCCGTGCCGTGTCATAGATACGAACAGATAAGTTTATCTATCTTGGTACTTATATCTTATAGGTTATCGGAGCAGCCTTCAGGTTGAGACCTCGTGTTGACTGGGCATGATGGGTATAGCCGTTGGCTTGCCACACTCATTCTTGGACAAATGTTTACAATGGCCTCAATCCAATTATTTGATGAAGAGTTGTCGCACATTATTGGTAAGTTCCTTTGGAAGGTTGCATCCAGCGCATTACAGGTAGAGTCAATCAATGGTCGACTCCTAGTCCTAATGCCCTAGTGTGTCTGGTGTTAGGTGGCGCTCACTTCCCGATGTTAGGTTTCTGGGCGCCGAACGGATTGAGGTGATGGTGGAGACTATAGGTTTGGTTTTGGTTGGTGACTATAGGCGTGGTTTCAGATATGGGTAGCGACTATGGGCGTGGTTTCAGATATGGGTGCCGACAATGGACGTGGTTTTAGATATGGGTGGCGACTATGGGTGTGGTTTTGATTGGTTTCCGAAAGGTGTTGATTGTCAGAAAATGGAGTTCTTAAAATATTCTTCTTCACTCATTATGGCTCTTCAGGTTTTTAAATTGTGCAATGGTGTTTGCAATATGTACTGGTAATTATCACTTGCCGTTGTCACGTCAATTGTATTTAGATATTAGCGCTGGTGTTTTTAAGCGAGAATGAGTGATATGTAATCATTAGCACCATATAAGGTGTCCGGGTGTCAAGTTGGGCGATGTGATTGCATGCTTTCCCTGTTTTCACGTTGGGTCGGTCTCACCCACTCGTCATAGAGTTTAGGAGACATTGATTCAGTTGGCTCGGCTTGTTCGGAACAGTAGTGTTACTGAACACTTACTCGCAGGCTCTGATAACCACCGGTTGTTCAGCATCTGTCTTCAATAATCACCGTGCTTCAATCTGTTCTTTATACACCTCCTCTCATAGTCACAGTGAACTCTGACCTTAGCTAAGGCTATGGGCTGGTTACGTAACAACTTTCTTCTTCTCTCACAGCACTGCTATCGTGTCGTTAAGTTACCGCAATCGCAGGAGGATAACGGTGCTGATTGGCACACCTCTATGATAACACACACTAAACCTGACTTGGTGAGCACCTGCCATTGTGTTGTGAAGTTAACACCACGAAGTTAGGCTTGCGCGGGACCCGTCTTCTCGCTAACTAACTGCTATCTTTATCTTCTCAGTAGCTGTGGGATACTTCCTCCGTGTCTGACGTGTTTCGATATGTTTGTCTTAAGAATTCACAGAATGCATTAAGGATGTGCTAAATATGCCGTGAATACATTTGAGATCTGATTGAGTCTTCCTAGCTCGGTTAAAAATTAGCACAATGGCAGATGTCGTCGTGTGCACATTGCACTTAATGACGCTAAGGATGTGTAGAATTCTTGTAGTAGCCCCCTATTGACATATTGATCTAGATTCCCAATCTGATCGCTGCCCAGGATGCCGAATGCCTGCCACTGGCGATCATGCTCAAACGAGGAGCTGATATAGCCAGGTTTCGACTGGGCGCTGACCATGCTACGCAATTGATGGCCAGAACCGCAGGTCTTCAGCATAATTCGGAGGCCATGGACTGGCCTTTCGTTGGAGGCGATGAGTCGGCCAGTGGTCGTGAAGTCCTCAGTCCGACCGCCAGGCGGAAATGCGGTGTAGTGGAACAGTCGAGCGGTCTAAATTTGGCCGCTTCTGTAGTGGGGGCTGGCGAGGAAAGCGTGGCTAATGACGTCGCACAGGCTGATGACGACGAGGTGGATGTGTGTGGACGAAGTGAGGAGTCTTCTTATCCCTGCTCAACAGCTGGGCGGCGTGCTGCGATGTGCTCGAGAAGTCTGGCACTGGATATAGCCGACGACGAGGAGGAAGAGGTAGCGAGCGATAATAAGGTGAGATTCCGACTGGGCAGTGTCGACAACGACGAGGACCTCTCCAGTTCTGCCTCTTCCCCCTCCACCTCACGCACCGACACAGAAGACGACTCAAGGCGCCTTCAAGCTACGTCAAGGGGCCTGACCAGGGATGGTGAGATCATTCGAAGTCATGAACTCGCTATATTGGATGGTGGTCAACTAGAAACTAAAGGTGGGAGTATTTCGAAGGGGACCTCCTTGGGGAATGTTGACGAGGAAGTGGATACTGATAGGTGTAGGGCAGGTAGTAAGCCGACATTACGTCGCGCCAACTCGAGCCTCTGTCCCAGTGTATCCCTCATGCGTTCTGTCTCCATGGATGTCGAGTTCTACCATGCTAACGTCGCTACCAGGGGGCTACGGACGTCGAATAGCTACTCCTCGTTTGACAGCAACACGTTGATACGTCCGGAGATCACACAGGGTCATCGGCGATGTCGGCGGCGACCAGCTTCCATGAGGGAACTGGGCACGAGGGCCAGTGAAGATGAGGGACACTCGATTACGCGTCTTAAGGTTGGTGGTCTAAGCTGAATGGCCATATGAATAGAGCCCGTCAACTCACATGTCATCAGTGCGTTGTTTGACAGCTTAGCTAGGGATGTCGGTGTGATGATGTGTGTGATAGTGGGGGGAAAGTTGGGGTCCCCATGAAAGTGGTGAATGTATGGGTCCAGAGGAAAGTTAATCAGGTTACTGGTGGCGATGAGATGGTGTTGATGGGTGAGGGGGTTGGATGTTGTAAATGGTGCTGATTAGGGCTGATGAATACACCAGTGTTGCATGGCAACGATAGATGATATCGGGCTTGTGGGGGTCAGTGCGCACCCAATTTCAGACTGGGAAATCTACATGATGCAATACATATCTTATCATGAGCTGTCGGGGACGAATCCGCTTACCGCGGCATACCCCCGTGTAAACTACAAGTGTAAAAGCTCGGAAGCTTGGCATCGGGAACCGAGCGCCTGTAGAGTAAGCGCCCTGCTGACACTGTAGGGCGCTTACTCTTGAATGACACAACAGTATTAATGGCTGGAGTATCACGTTAAGCTCATAGCTAAGCTAGTTACAACGTCAGCTAGCTGCATTAATCCCACGCGCATGTCGCTTGACAAACTGCTATACTTTAAGTTCACATCTTGGGACACATTAGTTACTCGCTGCACAACATTTACCCCTGGTTATGTTCACTTACCCCTACCCCCCCCCCCCCCCCTTTCATACACCCGTGTATCTTCGTATCTTTGACGCGTAAACATTTATGACAGATCGACTGTCGACATTTTTCAGTTGTCCCATCGTTGTCGGCAACCTTATCTCCAGTGGAAAAAAGTACCTGCCTATTGGGGCTTCTCCCGACGGGGAAACAATAGTTAGTGTTCGAAGTGTTTTACAATTTGCCGCTGAGGTCCACAGCTTGAGGTCGCTCGCTGTAGGCCAGACAGTAAGTACTCTCCATGAGTTCTGCTCGTTGAAAAGCGAATGCATGCCAATGTATACAGGGGGTAGCATTATTGCCCTCTGCCGACAGCAAAATGTAGACGGTGGTTTTGCTCGCTGGTAGCCAGGCCTCTACGGGAAGATACTAGTGGAGCTGCTTCGATCAACTCGATATTGAGATGAATTCGTTGCCAATGTAGTCGCTAGTGGACAGAGTTCGCTAATGGTTGCCAGGCACCAGGTTTGAACCTATCTGTGGCGCGGTGTGTGAGGAAGTGGGTCGGCCTAATGGGACGTCTGGTATGTAGGGAGTGAGGTTGGTTGGTGTGTTGTGTTTGGCGTGGGAGTCAGGTAGATGGTCCGGGGCGCCTTTCATACCCTGTCCGTCTTCCCTCAGCGCTAGGTCTGTTCGAGCATGGCGCTTATCTGCCCATAGCGGCCACAAGCAGCCAGCGTCTGTCATGGTAAGACCCCGCCATCCTCATCCCCATTGTCGTTCACTGTTACTTCTCCCTTGTTTGTTTGTCTCGTTGTGCATGGATTATAAGTGTATTGTGATTACTCTGTGAATATTATCATCATCATGACTAGAATATTGTCTTTCTGGTTGCAGAAGGAACTCAATGTGAACTCGAATTCACGCCGTGGGAGGTAAGTGCTATGAAGGATGCTGCGTATTGCATGTCATTTGATGCGCAAGGTGACCATATCGTATCGTCCCTTCTGCATTGGCGCTGCTAAACTAGCAAGTAGCAGAGAGTGTGACTGTCCAAGATTCTGCCTGGATTTGGCTGCCGCACCAAGGCTTTCCCCGTCTAGAACTGCCTGTGTGTTATGATAAGGCCATCGAGCGAGATGCGACGCGTAGAATCAGCCATGGTTATCTGTCTTATTGCCTCGTGGAGTAGAGGATTTAGGCTGTCTGAGAACTGTTGTCCACTACTCACGTATGCCTCACACCTGTTGCGATTCCCGTCTAATACGCGTCAAGTAGAGCGGCGTTGTTGACGCCTTAGAAACGTGCAGGAGTGCGGGGAGGTTAGCTGTGTGTTTACCATGGTGCTGCGAATGATGTGTGGGACGAGAGGAATGTTTTCCGTGGCTGAGTGTTGTGGTGTAAGGTAGCTGTCGGTACTAAAGCTGCCCAATGCCTCGATCACCCGCGCGCGCTCACCTGTGAAGCCTCTGCCACTTTGTCTTGTCGGAAAGTTAGCCGGCAGTGTTTCCGGAACTGTCCTAGATCTTGTTCGATTGAGTATCCGAGGTGGTTGTAGGCTGGTGTTTTGCAAGGGTACCTAGATGATAGCTGCCGTTTGTGTATTGTATGAGCGTGTATGTTTGAGTGTGTGTGAGTTTGTGAGCGTGTATGTCTGTGAGTGTATGTGTGCGTGTGAGTCGGTGTGTTGGTGGGATGGGTGTTTGTACATGCACGTGCATATACACATGAGTCGGTGTGAGAGATGTTCATCTGAGCCGTTGGTATGTCTGTTATGTAACAGCCTACACCGAATGATTGTGTTATCAGCCCCATCCTCCCCCCCCCCCCCCCCCCCCCCCCCCCCATCCTATAGACGGCCACATCTGATGAGCTTAATGAAGACGTGGCGTGTAACCAGGATGAGGCTGCTTCATGCTCACTCCGGAATGTCTCTCATTAGCACGGGCTCATTCCACTGCATGTAACAGCAAGAAAAGCCGCCTACAGGCGCTCTAGTGGCCCGCCGCGCCCCTCTTAGTGGATGTAATGAGCGCCGTATAGTAGGTTGATAGGTCCATCTGTGGCTGGTCAGAATGAGTGTTCACTGATGTGATGTGCTGGTTGGAGCCAGTGTAACCACAATGTCTGCTCCTCGCAGCATGTATTGCCCCTTCCCCATAAGCTCTTCTTCCCCAGTGGCTCTACTTCCCACCAAGGGGTTCAGTGTCCCAACAGCGGGTTTATTGTCCCAACCGCGGGTTTATTGTCCCATCAGTGGGTTTATTGTCCCAACAGCGGGTTCATTGTCCCAACCGCGGGTTTATTGTCCCATCAGCGGGTTTATTGTCCTAACAGCGGGTTTATTGTGTCCACCGCGGGTTTATTGTCCCATCAGCGAGTTTATTGTCCCAACAGCGGGTTGATTGTCCCAACCGCGGGTTTATTGTCCCATCAGCGGGTTTATTGTCCCACCAGTGGGTTCAGTGTCCCACCAGCAGGTTCAGTGTCCCACCAGCAGTTTATTGTCCCACCAGCAGGTTTATTGTCTCACCAGCAGGTTCATTGTCCCACCAGCAGGTTCAGTGTCCCACCAGCGGGTTTATTGTCCCACCAGCAGGTTCATTGTCCCACCAGCAGGTTCAGTGTCCCACCAGCAGGTTTATTGTCCCATCAGCGGGTTTATTGTCCCACCAGCGGGTTCAGTGTCCCACCAGTGGGTTCAGTGTCCCCCACCAGGTTGTGTACCAGCAGGTCCCACCAGCAGGTTCATTGTCCCACCAGTGGGTTCAGTGTCCCACCAGCGGGTTTATTGTCCCACCAGCAGGTTTATTGTCTCACCAGCAGGTTCAGTGTCCCACCAGCGGGTTTATTGTCCCACCAGCAGGTTTATTGTCTCACCAGCAGGTTCAGTGTCCCACCAGCAGGTTCAGTGTCCCACCAGCGAGTTTATTGTCCCACCAGCAGGTTTATTGTCTCACCACGGGTTCAGTGTCCCACCAGTGGGTTCAGTGTCCCACCAGCAGGTTCAGTGTCCCACCAGCGGGTTTATTGTCCCACCAGCAGGTTTCATTGTCCCACCAGCAGGTTCAGTGTCCCACCAGCGGGTTTATTGTCCCACCAGCAGGTTTATTGTTTCACCAACGGGTTCAGTGTCCCACCAGTGGGTTCAGTGTCCCACCAGCAGGTGTGTTGTCTCACCAGCAGATTCATTATCATCATCCTTATCCATCACTGCTGTGATAGCACTTAAATTACATAAAATTATGTAGATGTTTTTATTTGCTGATAAGCTATCTTGGCTATGTTGCTTGAACTACTCAGTGGTACAAGGTGAGATCATGGCAGTGGTGTAATGGTTGTGTAATGTAATTAACTCTGAAGCCATTGGGTGACCTGGGCCTATTCTAGCCACCAATAAAGCTCAGATAAGTGATCAGAACTTGCTATCGTGACTAGATATATCCCCTGACCCCTTCTCCCCGTCATTCACGAGTCCTGTTTTGTGTTGGTTCCAGCCGTGGTCATGCAAGAAGATCACTGGTTGTGTCCAACATGTCGCCGACTCTTCCACGCAAACTCAGCTCCACGGTAGCAGTAGGTGAGTCACACAACAATCACTCCATTACGATGGCAGCGTCCCCATCCTGTTTGGTAACTATCACAATCTCAATCACTACCAATTGAATATATTTGTATACTACTTACCAAAGATGGGAGGTGGGGCGGGGGGAGTCAAACTCTGAGCAATACGCTTTGTTATGCGAAGCTTTTTTACACATGGATTTTTACACTACACTTGAACACAAAGCTTTAAACACCTTGCTTTTTTTACATTCTGCCATTAATATTGAATTCATTATATTACACATAGCTACAAACACTTTGTTTCATTTTGCTTAGCCCGACACTTGTGTACAGATACCTTTGACTACTTCACTTAATCTAACAATGAAAACATAACTCTTTTCCACTTCATTTTAACAACAAAGCTACTTACCTTTCACTTTATAAGCTACTACTTAATTTCGTCATCATCCAATCCATCCCATGTTGTGCCAGAAAAAACACACTGCCTAACAGCAGAGCCTCCCGTTATCATTGGTTTTCAAGATACAGACACTTTGCAACTGGCATATGGTCTCTGAGCTTGTTTCAAATTGGGGAATCATCTCTACTTTATTGCACACAGTATTCTCTATATAACCATGGAGATTTTAATTTGCCTCCATTATTTGATCACAGGAACATTGGCACCCTCACATGACAAGTTAACGTGTGACAGAGCTAGGGAAGACCTTTATCAATCATGTGATGTCACACTTTGTTGCCCTATGACAGCTAGGGAATAGCTGGTCACTTCATTGCACCTTGTGGTGTACAAGTAACATCATGTCAACGTACAATTTCCATTTAAACACCTAATACCTGTTTATTTACTATTAACATGATGTCTCCTCGCTAATTTGTTCTTGAGTGGACCAATATTGATCGAAATATTCAAGTTCTTATATGCTCTCATTTTCAGTTGCACATCACCTGAATATTGACAATCACACCTAGCTGCACCCGTCATCACACTACTGATTACATCTTACACCTGTCAGCTGGCACCTTATCACATCTTAACATGTTCCTGCATCTGTTTACTACATCTTACACCTGTCAACTGACACTACACCTGTCATGTGTCATTGTTATTCGATGGATGTCCATTCAATAAATGCTGACTGTGAATTGCAGGAAGTCCTTTGGAGAGTCCACGTACCGCCTCACCCAGTCAGCACCCTCACTTCCCCTTCTCAGCCGCCAACAAAAAGTATACATTATGTATTGATTTCTGCAATCTTAGGGTGTTTTTGATGTTGCGATAAGTGAAGAGTCGTTGAGTCTTGTAATCTCTCCATTATCTGGAAAAGATATCCAAGGAAATAACTTTTTTTATAGTGTGTTGATTTCCCACTCAATTTGGATAATAGGTGATTTATTAAAGCCATTCATATCATAACAAACTGCCCTTTTTTTCATTGACACAATACCTCCACTGTAACTCATAATGGTAATTACCTATTCAGGTGTGTGGATGGAAGAAGATGGTCTGTTGCCTCTCTGCCTTCATCAGGTTATGGAACCAACACTCCTGGCAGCTCCAATGTGTCGGTAAGCTCCAAAGCCTATTCCTGGATTTAGAATTGATGAGGTGAAGGGTTGTGGGGGATACCTATTGCCTCACTAGCATGTGTTGTGTTGGAATCTTTCCCTATCACCTCATGGTATCTAAATAAACAGTACTACAAGCCTCACTTACCGTGGTGACTATTAGGATGATGAGTGCCTGTGTTTAAAAAAATGGTTTAATTTAAAAGCAGTTGAGACATTTGGAAATGTGTTCCTGCATATCTGATCTCTGTGGTTTGATGTGTGGTGGTCTTTAACAGATCCCTGAGCTTTTCAAGGTACCTATCTGGAGAAGAATTTTCACTGTGTGTTTTTGCATGCAAGTTTTCTGTGGAAGATGTTGTGTTGACATTAATGGCAGCTTGTTAACTTGCCTGCTTTTATGAAGTCTGCTTCTTGAAGTGCTATTTATTTCTGTAGTGGTAATATTATAAAACATGCCCCACAAATTTTCCTTTAAGTTACTGCCTTCTATAGTCCTTCTAATATCTTAACCGGGTACCTGCTGAGCCATATTGTGCCTGGAAGCTTAAGTGTATTAATGCTGTTGCCAACTGAAGGCCTAGATTTGATGATTGTTTCAAATGGTTTTGCTAAATTGGGCAAGTTTTCAACAAATGATTGCAATTAGAATTTGTTGTTGTTGTTGTTGTCAAGTGTTCTGCCAACTAACATGTAACATACAAGGTAGCCTTATTCACATATAAGATGTACAAGGTGACCTTCATCACACATGTAACATACAAGGTAGCCTTATTCACATATATAAAATACAAGGTGACCTTCATCACACATGTAACATACAAGGTAGCCTTATTCACATATATAAAATACAAGGTGACCTTCATCACACATGTAACATACAAGGTAGCCTTATTCACATATATAAAATACAAGGTGACCTTCATCACACATGAAACATTCAAGGTAGCCTTATTCACATATATAAAATACAAGGTGACCTTCATCACACATGTAACATTCAAGGTAGCCTTATTCACATATATAAAATACAAGGTGACCTTCCACACATGAAACATTCAAGGTAGTCACAAATAAAATGGTGACCTTCATCCACATGTAACATCAAGGTAGCCTCATATACTAGAAGGTGACCCTACATATAATGGGGTCATCATTCACACTATCTACAAAGGGGTCTCCTTCACACGTGTAATGCACTAGTTGGCCTCATCCACATTTGTCATCTAGATTTGAAGACATTCAGCTGAAATACTTCATTTTCAATAACCTACTTAGTAATTGTAAAAAAAGGAAACAAAATAATTAAGCTCACTGTGCTTATCTGTTTGAATGCGTCCTAGTTTGTGAGGTTCTTATACGTGTTGGTGCTTTAGCTTTATTTTCCATTGATACTTGTTATGGTTATTATTGTAGTAGTGAGTATATTAGATGGTGGCCAGTTACTGTGAATGTTAAAGGGTTGCTGACAGTTTGTTTGGTGTGAATGATGTTGTGATTAATGTTGTGTGGGTCCCTACATCCTGCCCCTCTTTACCTGAGTAGTTTGTCAGCTCCACACCTGTCTGTCATTAATTAGCTATGCATACACATGAATTTCTCTTCTATGTCAACCCATTTGTCCACCTCTTGGTAAGCTTACTACATACTGCTGTGTAGTTCTAACTCTGTGGCAAGTAGACTTTCAAAAGATTCCATCCTACGAGAATTGTTTTTATTCCACTATTTATGAGTAAACATGTGGCTAAAAAATGCAAACATTTGCAAAGTATTAGAGATAATTCATAAAGAGAAATCATGAAAATCAATTGATTTCTTAATGGGTAATATAGTTTTACCAAGCAATTTGGGGGGGGGGGGGTGGGATCCAATTTTCAATACGTTGATATAGTGTTCTCCTCCTCTTGTTCACCATCCCATATCATCCTTTCTGAGCCAAGTGACAATGCTTTCATAAGAGGTAACAATCTGATCAGTATATATCTGTCTCTCTGTACTAGTCTCAGTACTCATCCCAGGAGCTACACCAGCTTCCGTATCAGCCTACACCAGATGAACTCCAGCTTCTGCATCAGCACTTCAGCAGCAGTGAGAGTAACCCTGCCCTGGATGCAGAACAGACCACTACAGGACGACACTCGCCTCAATTCAGGCCGCGTTCACGCAGTCTCAGGTATGTACTGGTCCAAAATAGCCATCCATATTTTGTTCCATTGTCTTTTAAATACATATTTTATGAAAAAAATACATGAATCTGACGAATAAAGACTGTTCTCTCCACGGGCCTGTTGTCTATGTGGTTACAGTAGTCCAGCCAAGTCTCCGGGGATTGACACAGAAACCATGCTGATGAACAACGTCTACAGGGAGAGGTTCCCTAATGTGAGTACTCTAGATATGTTGTTGTCTAGAACTGATGTTTAATGAGGATCAATGGAAATTGTGGTTGGTTATTGGAATTGCTTTTCCTAACCAGTGGTATTACTTCCACATTGTTGCAGGCTGTAGCCCAGATGGAGGACCGACTACAGAAGTTTGTGGATGACCATCGCACCGTGGAGGCCCCATGCCTGGAGAGTGACGGCACGGCACGCTTTGTACACCTACAGGTGGTTGAGATGGCCCGTGATTGTCTCCATAAGTCACATCAAAAGCTTCTCTCGCGTGTCTACTTCTACGAGATGTCGGAAAACCTTGATAAACTGCTCCTGGACGTAAGTGCATGTTATACAGGTGTGTGGCCATTTGCTGCAGGTGATTGTCTTCTATCTCCTTGTAACGGTATTGTATGTTGTGTTACAGTCGCGGGAGAGGTCTCCTCTGGCTGTGTCCTACCTACAGCAGCTACAGCGCCAACTTCTCATCATTGTCTCCAGACCAGCTCGCCTCCTCGAATGCCTCGTGAGGAGATGTGTTATTTGATCAATTACACGACTGATTAATGAGCTGTATTGACCTGTTTTGTTCATTAGGTTGCAGTCTGGTGGTATCAAGAGGTGTCTGCCCTGCATGCTCACTGTGCTTGTGTATGTGTTGTAAGGAGTTTGACCCAGAGGAGTTTTACCACCTGTTAGAGGCTGCAGAGGGCCAGGCTAAACAGATCATCAAGACTGACATCCCTCTTTACATCATCAACAAGCTGGGTCTCATCAACCGTGACCCCCTTGCAGGTACTCTGTCCACTCTGTACGCCTTCTGGCCTCATCAAAATCATCTCAATATATTAAAGAGGGTGTTCAGCCCCATATCGGGCACTCGGGGATCATTTTGTTAATCCATTACTCCGTTTAACGCAGACATAGATAATTCCATCTTTTTATTTATGCCGCAAATTTTACTTAATTGAAAATCATGCTGATAAATCTTCAATTTTATTATTTTACTGGCAATTTTTATGATGTACCTTAGTCATCTCTTTCATTTAGTTGAGTTGTTCCATCGATAACGGTGCCTTCCTAAAAGCATGAACCACACGAATATTAGCTGTAAATCGTTACACGCTCTATAAATACCTTGCTATCAATGTGTATACTTCCGCTTAAGTTTACAAAATGTAGTTTTCATCAAATCTTCACTTATTAAAGTTGTGGGCATCATTGCACAAAAAATTAGACCGACTAGCAGAAAGGGTAATTTCAAACAGCAACAAAAATGTAACGATCTATTTTCTGAGACCACAGTGTTGGGTAGCGGCTGGAAGTCTGACAACTTTAAACTTTAGGTTTCCAAGGTGCGGTTGCCAAGCAGCTTGCTAGGCAACCACGTTGCAAATATGGGGCTGAATAGTCTCTTTAAGTTAAGTTTTAAGCCACTATGGAGTGGCAGTGGCGAGGTATTTCTCACCCGCTCGATGTGTGATTCCAGAGATGACTGATGCCAACAGTATAGACAGTGGTCGACCTGCCACACCTGACACGGATGAGTCGTCAGAGGTAGGCTCGCCTACATCGCCTGCTTACCAGACAACGTTCACATGAGCAACTTGCTCTGGTCACCTTGAATATTCTGTATCTTAATGATAAGTGTTAGCTTTTAAATAGATTTACTCTGACAACATATCCAGAAGACCCAATGTTTAATTGATTGTTCATTCCCTGTGATCAGTTGCAAAGTTCTATGGGGAGTCAGGGCAGTACTAGTGAGACATACCTGCAGCTATCCACCAAGGAGCTGCTGATGAAGGAACCCCCCAAGCTGGAGGACTATGAGACCATCAAGCTCATCAGTAACGGGGCATATGGGTGAGTCAAACTCATCAGTAACGGGGCATATGGGTGAGTCAAGCTCATCAGTAACAGGGCATATAGGTGAGTCAAGCTCAATAGTGACGGGGCATATGGGTGAGTCAAGCTCATCAGTAACGGGGCATGTGGGTGAGTCAAGCTCATCAGTAACGGGGCATATGGGTGAGTCAAGCTCATCAGTAACAGGGCATATGGGTGAGCCAAGCTCAATAGTAAGGGGAATATGGGTGAGTCAAGCTCATCAGTAACAGGTCATATGGGTGAGTCAAGCTCATCAGTAACAGGTCATATGGGTGAGTCAAGCTCAATAGTAAGGGGCATATGGGTGAGTCAAGCTCATCAGTAAAGGGGCATATGGGTGAGTCAAGCTCATCAGTAACGGGGCATATGGGTGAGTCAAGCTCATCAGTAACAGGGCATATGGGTGAGTCAAGCTCAATAGTGAGGGGCATATGGGTGAGTCAAGCTCATCAGTAATGGGGCATATGGGTGAGTCAAGCTGATCAGTAACGGGGCTTATGGGTGAGTCAAGCTCAATAGTAAGGGGCATATGGGTGAGTCAAGCTCATCAGTAACGGGGCATATGGGTGAGTCAAGCTCAATAGTAAGGGGCATATGGGTGAGTCGAGCTCTTACCACTGATATCATGGTTTTGGGAGGAAGGCTCAAATGGATTGTTATCTAGCAAAGCAGTGATCATGTGTTGTAATCTTAGTGAGGTCATTAACCTGATTGTTTCACCATTTGTTGCTGATAAACTGTAGTTGATCTCTGAATCTATGGTTGTGGACTTGTGTGTTGATGTATGTTGTCAGTGCGGTGTACCTGGTACGCCACAAGGAGCTGCGTCAGCGCTTTGCCATGAAAAAACTCCTCAAGAGTAACCTGGTGCTGCGTAACCAGGTGGAACAAGTGTTCGCTGAGAGGGACATCATGACCTTCACAGACAACCCGTTTGTCGTGAGCCTCTACTGCAGCTTTGAAACCAAGGTGTGGTGATGCTCTCTGGTTCAGTTGTTTCAGCCTGCTGCTTGTGTGAGAGATGTGGTCAACTAGCTGGGGTTCACATTCCTCTCTAACGCTGTTTCCATCTCTGCTCTTATTTGTTAAGTGCATAGTTTTGTTTCCCACGTAGCTCAGAGATCTGCACGAATCTGTGGAGAAAAACACCCAGCTAAAAGTGTGCAAATAAATGATATTGGATGAGTGAGCAGATTGTGTTGGCTGGTGTTGAGCTGACTGAGTGCTAATCCATTGTGTGCCTGCATGGGACAGAAACACCTGTGTATGGTGATGGAGTACGTGGAGGGAGGTGACTGCGCTACCCTTCTCAAGAACATTGGTCCTCTGCCACTTGATCTAGCCAGGTATGTACTTACCTGCTTCATGTAATCAGTACACAGCTAATGTTTACATTATGTGGTTTGTGGGTGATGCTGTGTTGTATGACAATTACTGGGGTAATTATTAAGTCCTGTTTTGATCAGTAGATTTGCATTTGGTGTTGTTAGGATGTATTTTGCTGAGACTGTGTTGGCCTTGGAGTATTTACACAGCTATGGTATTGTCCACCGTGACTTGAAGCCAGACAAGTGAGTCCCTCTGAATGTAATACACAGTAATAATACATAGTTGTTTTTTACCTGTAAATGGTTTTGCTGTTGACTGATGCTGACCTTGACCTTGCTGTGTTATCCCAGCCTTCTCATCACATCAATGGGACACATCAAACTGACAGACTTTGGCCTCTCCAAGATAGGACTCATGAACTGTGAGTTATACCTTATCCGTATCATATGTAAATACATTTCTGGGAAATAGGAGTGGTGACGTAAGGCTATTTGGTTTGTACAAATAATGACATCCCTCTTGGCAAGTTGTATTTGTGTCTAACTGACACTCCCTTGCATCCTGCATGCTTTCAGTGACCACCAACATGTATGAGGGTTCTATTGACAAGGAATGCAAGCCCTTCAAAGACAAGCAGGTGTTTGGAACACCTGAGTACATTGCCCCCGAGGTGATCTTAAGACAGGGCTATGGCATGCCTGTTGACTGGTGGTCTATGGGTATCATACTCTACGAGTTCCTCATTGGATGTGTGCCCTTCTTTGGAGAGACACCAGAGGAGCTCTTCTCACAAGTCATTCACGGTACACTCATCAGTGCTCATCTTTTCACTATGATGCTTGGGCAATCGAGCCCTGTATGATACCATTCTTCTCTTGTGCCATGTTATCTTGTTGCCATTAATAGTTGCTCGAGTTGTAATTGATGTTCTTGCGTTGGTTTTGTTCTCTGCATCAACCCTGATCGAGTTTTTTGGTCATATGATAATTAGTCTTACCTGTGTGTAACAGAAGCGATAGAGTGGCCCTTGGAGGATGACTTTGCCCCTCCTGAGGAAGCAAAGGACCTCATTATGCAGCTCATGGAACCTGACCCCCTGCAGCGCTTGGGGGCCGGGGGTGCTGTGCAGGTCAAGGAACATATCTTCTTTGGTCTAGTCGACTGGGACAGCCTGCTGCGTCAGAAAGCTGAGTTTGTGCCATCATTGGAGGGCGAGGAGGACACAAGCTACTTCGACTGTGAGTCCCTCTCATATCTTTATTGGTCGGCTTCATGGGTACGAGCATCTAGTGACATGCCCTGATGTCATGTGTGCAGCGCGCTCTGATCGCTACAACCATGACCTTGAGGCAGATGATACTGAGGATGAGGACACTGACCTCATGTTCCACAGCTTCTCCTCCTGCTCGCCTAGATACTCCCGCGTCTACCAGAAGTTTGAGGAGCTCCATGAGGTGACATTATCACATTTACTTTTCACTTAACGAATGCCAAGTTCCTGAAGATGTTAAGTGCTAAAGCCTTACATCACTTCAATCATTTATCTATGTGTTTTTAGTGTGCTAATGAATGATATATGACAGTCTATGGGGATTCAACGCGCTATGAATCGGCTGAGGGATGTGGGTGTATTGTACTTAATGTACTTTTGTTGTAAGCAGCTGGAGAAAGCAGCTGAGGAGGAAGACAAACATTTAGCTGCCAAGGCTGCTCACAAAGTCATCCGATCCACCAAATCTATGGACCACTCACAACGCTCATTATTCGCACACCCAGGCTCAACCAAATCCCGATCCAAATCGTCCACGCTTCCGTCCAATGTCAAGTTTGATGACGAGTGTAAGCTGGATGGTGATGTCTTTGTCGACGTCATTGAGTCTGCTGATAGACAGAAAATGAAAAGGAAAGACTCTGAAGTGTCCAATATATCTAGTGTGTCTGAACAGTCTGAAAGTTCTGAGACAGACACACCAAGTACACTTAAAGGCTCAAGTACCCCAGTACAGCAGACCAAGCGCCGTTCAGACAGCTTCCTGCTCAGCAAGCAGACAGACACACTTGGGACACCTAGCTCTGCTGAGGAGAGCTCACCAGACACGTATGTTTTCCTCCTCTCATTCATCTCCTCTTTTCGTTTTCATTGTGCTTTATCATGAATTTGGATGTATCCATGGTTACAGGTCTAGTTTCACAGCATCTGACACTTCCATCTTGGAGAGTGACACTTCACCATCGCAGCCTCCAGCCAAACTTCCCTTACAGCCCCCAGCCAGACGCCGTCCTCCTCAAAAACAGCCCCCTGCCAAGCTCACGTCTACTTCCATGTCTACTCAAGCCATTCGAGTGCCAGCTCGTGGTGGTAACATGACAGCTAGTGGGGGCAGCCCCAGTCTCCTCGCTATGGGCATCTCACCACACTACACCCCTGCTAAAACCAGCACTGGCCCTAAGACAACCTCCAGTCTGGCCGGCATCAGTTCAGCCTACGCCCCTCGTAACAACTCCAACCTGCTGGTTGATGCTGCCAGCACTGTGGCTGCTCAAACAGGCTCCACGACTACCAGTAATTCTGCAGCTCTGCCTCGTCTATCCATCAGTGTAGAGGATGCTGAATCAGGGGTTCAGACAACGCAAGGTAGGATTGAAGTCCTCTCAAATATGTGCATGCTAACAATAACTGTGTGATGTTTAAGGATCCAAATTGATTTTTAATTCATTTGAGGATTGATCATTTGACTTTGATTCTACACACCTGTGATGGCTGCTGTTTTGGTGGTTCTATGCTGTTGTTGTGAAGTGTGAGGCATTTGATGTCATTCATCATGTTTACTCCTGCAATCTTTCTCTCCTTTTCTCTATTCTGTAATAATTGACATTTTGGCTGTTAATGATTGTGCATTGTTTTTATCATTTAGGCTTGTTGCTTTAAATTTTGTATTGGACTGGAAAAAGAACCGTTTGGGATCAGTTCATTATTAGATATTGGTAGGATGGGTTTGTAAATACCAATGCAGGCTTTAAAGTTTGCCGTTGACTTGCAGTTGTAGGACCTCTTCTTTACACACTGACATGCTGTAGCATCTAGTGTACCCAGGCCAGATTATCAGCCACAAGAGACATAAACATAGATATATAGGGTAGACTTCCTTGGCCCTCTTTGAGTTCAACTTAGCTACTCTGTCTTGCTACTACAGAACTCTCGCCTGTAGAGGAGAAAGTTAGTGGGTCCAAAATGGAGAGTGACTTGGTGGATACCCTAACCTCCCCCTCCTCCTCAACCACCCTCACTCCAACCACACCCTCCAACAAGGAGGCATTTGTCGTGCGAAGCCGACCTCCAACTAAACCAGTTCACAAATCTGCCTCAGCTTCCCAGCTGACTTTACTTATTCCCAGCAGTGGTCAGTTGGCTTTCATGTTTATTTATCCATCTTTACTCAGTCATGTCATTGTAATGTTTTAACAGGCTGAATCCTGACTATTGGCTTTGATTGTGAATAATATTCTTTGTTTAATTGTCACAGGGTGGGCAGCTGCCTTCTTATAACTGTTGTTATTGTGTCAATGTTTATCAATAAGCAACTTAAGTAATCGTGGATTCTTTTATTAAACTTGTGAACCCCAGTGCACCGACATTTGCATGACACCTGTCTTGTCTCTGTTCCTCGCTGTTTGTTATGCAATCATGTGCTGGTCAAGTGTGGTTTTTCCCTTTGCAGATGATTACATCCCCCAGCCTCTCATGTCTCCAGGCGAATCAAGCACTAGTTCTCGAGACACGTCACCTTCACGCGAGTTCTCCCCACTTACTGGCTCTCTTAAACCCCCCATCTTCATCAAACGGGGCGCCAGAGGTTATGGCTTCACACTGAGGGCCATCAGGGTCTACTACGGAGACTCAGACTACTTCACACTACATCACTTAGTTGTGGTCAGTGTGCTTAGTGGACACTGTGTATTTGTGTATCTTGTGTAGATCGAAACAACATAACCCACATTGTCATAACTATAATATTAGAATGGTGATGAACATTGACCCTTGCCCTCTTGTGTTGCAGGCGGTGGAGTCTAGCAGTCCAGCTTTTGAGTCAGGTCTTCGTACGGGTGACTTGATTACCCATGTGAATGGTGAGCCGGTTCAGGGTCTGCTTCACATCCAGGTTGTATCCCTCATCTTACAGGGTGGTAGTAAGGTGAGCATCAGATCGGTACCGCTAGAGAGCACCTCCATCAAAGTAGGGGGCAGGAAGCGTGAACACCAGGCGGGTAAGATGACTCGTAACAAGTCTGTCAAGAAGAAACATAGTCGTGGCAAGAGTAAAGACGAGAAGCGCAAGACGTCGCTGTTGAAGCGCATCAGCAGTCGGCGGGCTCACGAGCAGCACATGCCGTCGCTCATGACCCCGAGTCGGAGTCTGGGTCGTCTCAGTCGCTCCCTCTCATCGGGTGACAGTGTGCCGGCTTCCCCCACCCGCACCAAACTGTCCCCCCGCTCTCCTCCCCAGGTCTGGTCACCTCTTCCATCCTCAGACTCACCTCAGTCCACCAACAACTCTTCTCAGAGCAGCTCCCCAACAACCACTGCTCCTAACTCGCCTGCCTCCAACACCACGCATTACAACCGACCCAGCTCGCTCCATGGACTCAAACACAAACTGCAGACGGCCAAATCACCTCATCGCAGGAAATCTGTGCATAACATCCCACTCTCACCTCTCGCTAGGACTCCTTCCCCCTCCCCAATGGCTACATCCCCCACACGATCACCCAGCCCGCTGACCGTGGTTCAGGGCCAAGGGCCTGTTCTACACCCGGCTGGTATCTCCAACATGACTCAGACTTACAACCCCTCACAGAAAGTGTCCACTGCCAATACCACGCCAACCGGTATTCCTTCCTCAGTACGCAAACCTATCTCACGACCCAAGAGTTGTGAGCCGGGATCGCCACTGTTAAGGAGGGCCTTGTCTCCTGACAGGCTCCACCCAAGCTCAGCGGAGAAGCGAGTCACAGTGCAGCGGAAGTCGTCACTCCAGGAGAAGCGGGCACATACAAAGGACCCACACTAGCTCCTGGTCACCTGCTAGTGCATGCTGGCTGAAGCAATGTTCACGATGCTTCTCTGGATTTTTCGATTGTTTAACAATTCTTGCCACAGTGCATTGAGCAAACGTCGGTGAACTTGGATTGCCCTAATAAGTTGGCTGTTGTGTCGGCCACGTCTCTCTATGCCAGTATTGATGTTTTGCTTGTTCAATTGTATCTGCATATAACTCACCATGTATTGGATGTACGTAGAAGGAGTTTTCGTGTCGATGTTATGAATTCTATTCAATTATAAGCTTTGTCTGTGATGAATTCTGCCCACAGTATGTTCAATGTGTTATGATTAAGTGTGAGATACCTCAGGATGGTGGAAGCCAAGTGGCCGTCTGGCAGACAAGCTAGCTTTCAGTTGAGGTAATGATGTATATCATGGACCAGATGGTCAGCTGCTATTAAACGTATATATGCAGGCTTTAGGTGAGTGTTGGGTTAATACAACCAAGGCTATATGGGTACGTCAAAGTAGTGGCCTTAGTGTGCAGTAGAGATTGTGGAAAGCTTACTTTCTCTACTGCACTGCTTCATGGAATCCGGCCTGTACCAAGGTCGTGTAGTAACACAGTAGTATACCTAGCCCGTGGTAGTCTATAACATGTATTAAGTTGCCCAGCTGCCGTGGAATGGCATGGAATTGAACTGTGTTGATTTGATGTATTGTTGACTTGTCTGTACAGTAGGTTGTGTATATGTTGACGTAGGCGTGGTATACGCTGCTAGGCTGTGGTTAGGTATCGATGCTCAAGCTACAGTCTCACGTCCAACGTCAAAATCACCATGGCCACCAAGTCTTACTGACTGACTTTGTCTTTATATTTGTGAACTTCTCATTGTTTTACTTCCAGTGCCAGTTGTAAATCTCCATCTCAGTGTATTATAATGATGCTTAGGTACTGTCAGTTCTCCCCCTTGTGACAGCCTCGTCAAGTCTACTTGGCTGGCTATTGATGTAGTTCATATGTTGGTGCCATTTGCCTTCAATCCGTAGTGTAGTATTACTGCATGTTTCTATCAGGTTACATTTAACTAGAAATTGTCTCTCATTCACATTTAAACTTGTTGTGCAATTATTCATGTAGTCCATTGCTCTCTGATCAGCGCATGTTACTTGTGAATGACTTATTGGATAAAACTTGCTTTGGATCCATGCAGGTCAGTTAAAATGCAAATTGAACGGAGTTCCATGTATAAACAATGTTAGAGGGATATGAACATTATAGTTTGTCATCCTTTGAGATGTAAAATGGTGTGCTTGGCCTCGATACAAACGTCTACCTTCATTAAGTCATGACACGTCAGAAAAGTCTGTATGCTCTTCTAATGTGCAAGTTATTATGCCATGGCATAATTAGTATTGAGTACCTCGTAAACTGTTTCTACCTATCTTAAGCAGACTATTTGTGAGGATAAGATAGCTGTTGTGCCTAGTGGAATCTCCTGTCCTCAGTGTTGTCATCGCTAAATATTGTGGTTTTTCTGTCATGCAATGCAGCCGTTTATTTCTGTGGCGTTTTACATCATAACGTGTCACACATAATGTGTCTAACGAACATCAGGCGTATTAATCATAACGTTTTAATGTTTACCGAGGCATTGAACATTCCTTACTTTTCTTCTGTTTTTGTGAGCGTTTGGGTTGATAAGTTTTGCGATGCTTTGGGTAGACTCTTTCACAGCATATGACGAGCAGCTGCCGTGAATCTGTGGCAGCAACCCATTGCTTGTATGTACACAGGTTTCAACACACATGACAATTTCCATTCACTGAGCCTCTAATCTTTTGATTGTTTGTTTGTCTTTGGTTCTTTGTTAAAGCCATAGTGGCCTGTTTTAAGTGTTACTGGATACCTGGTAAACATCGCCGGGGAAATACCCAGTGTATGCTATTATTTCACAGAGTTGCTACCATTTTTCTCTCGCTCATTACTCTATCATGCATTTCATTTGTTCCATCAGCAACTTCTGTGACCTGCAGTAAGTCTGTTGTTTGGACAAACTAATAAAAACAGTTAATTTTGAAAGTTGGTTTAATCCAGACTTTGTCATTGACATACCAGTAGCAAGTTTAATTTTTTATCTTGGTAACATGACAAGACAAAACTGATCCTATTCTCAAGCCCCTTTGTATTTGTCGTAATATGTGATTTGAATGACAGGAAGGATCAAAATCAAATGAGAAAACAAATGGCCGATCGCTGTTATATTGTAATATTTTGTCATCCAATGTTAACATTAAGGAATAGAGCTAAATCCGCAGGGAAGTATTGTTAGTTACAGCAGGGTACTAGATGGCTTGTTCATAATCACACAAATGCATCAGTGCAGTCCATTACATTAGCTATGTGGACCTTGTCCCACCTTACAATGCCAATCAGAAAGTGCTGTAATAAACTAATGTTACTCATACCACTGTGCTTGGTACGCCCATGTACAATATTCCTGAACAGCTGTGAAATACTAACTTGTAGTGCGAATGGAGAATGTCACTGATTATAGACACTCCACATCGATGCCGACTTATGGAAGCAGGTATCTGCTCATTAGCAGTGCTGGTTAGGCAAAGAAACTTCGCCTCTGACAGCGTCCGCGATGGTTACTACTTTCGATCTCGTATCCGCGCTGAAAGTTGGCATCAGATCATCAAAACTCCAGAGGCGAGTGCCTTGCCTAAGTGCTATTACGCTGCCATCAATCATGCCTTCAGAATATGACTTGCACAATCGCTTTTCTGTCAAATCTGTGATTGTTTGAGAGGATTTTTTTATGATATAGTTATCAAATGGAACCAATTGCGGAAAGTATTGATTTATACCTTTGAAGAGTCAATGATATGTTTTGATAGAGACTTGAAATGCTACTTAAATTCTCCCTCCCTTCGACCATCTACCTTTTATTTATCCAGTTTCAAAGCGATTACCGTTCTTGTGGCTGCAAGCAAAAATTATTGGCAGAATCACTGCTCAGAGCCTTTTCTTTGATGTTCACTCGAATGTTCACTCAAAATATTTAACAGCGGGTGTCCACCAATGCACAATTGTGACGTTGAAGAGGCAGGGGTTTTATTTGCCAAAAGAAATCCACACATGAGAATCATGCTGTCATTTAGAGACAGAAAACCCGACAGATAATGTATTTCTACAAACACTATGTCATGACATAATACAGTACAGTAGAGCAGCAAATAATGTTATGGGAATGTTAACCAAGAAAACTATGTTATTGATTAAGTTAGCGTTGGGATATATCGTTTCATCACAACATAGACGTACTCTAGTGCTATACATCCATAATCAAAAGAGGTGGTCCACTTTGTATATATGAAGCTTTATTTGAAATGGTCTGGTAGGTCCGCCTTGACCGGAAAAATGAAATCAATGAAGAAGTGCATGTGCGTTCGTTTACGCATGCTGAGTGGACATTGCTCATACCCTTGATTACTTTGTTGATAAGGCGTATTTTTAAGGATTTTGTTTTGCTATAAACAGTGCATTGATAACTGAGCATCCATTGAGAAGCAGACGCTGCTTGTATGATATCAAAACCCAACCTGTTTACATCTGTAGATTAAGCCAGCGGATTATGATATTCTGTTTTTGAAATATTCGTTATTGTTTTTCCATTTCATTCTTCTATTGTGTAGGATAGCCTTTAAACCATATCGTTATAATTTGTTTACCTGATTTCGTACTACCTAATTTCCGAGCTGAATATAACATGTAATGTGTTTTTGAAATATTCACTAAGAGTTGAATGACATTAAACCAGTTAATTAATTTGACAAGCTCAATATTCATTCAGCGTATGTGGATATTCATCTTTTAAAGCCATTTGAATCGTCAGCGAATAAAACCAATCACAGTACAGCGGATACATTACATGTATCATTAATATAAATTAGGAATAGAATAGGGATCCATTATCTCTGTCGTACGTTTCATATTATAGGACGAGTCTCTATAATTATATCTTACAGGAAACATTAAGGCGCATTCCCATCAAATAACCCTTTAACAACGTACATAACAAGTCAAGGTCCCCTAGCCTGATGGCTGCGGGCGTTGTTTACATGTTACTGATATTCAATAGTCTCGCCATCAGGACTCTAGGGCGAGAATCGTAGCGGAACCCCTGGAGTCTGGGACGCAGACTAGCACATAACCTTAGAATGCCAAAATAACAACGTGTAATAGGGAATATATGGACACATTTACCCTTACAGAGTGCGTTCAAGTCAAGCTTATACACAAAACATATGCCATATACTATAAGACCATTTGCACAAAAACTGGTTGATTTCATTATATTTTCTAAAAATGTAAATTTGATTGTTGAATATGGGTAGCGATGTATATATATATATATATATATATATATATATATATATATATATATATATATATATATATATATATATATATATATATATATATATATATATATATATGTGTGTGTGTGTGTATATATATATATATAATATATGCTGCGGCATTCATTAATCATCGCACTCTGACGACGACTTGGCGACGACGTACAGAGCGTTTTAGGATTGACCACTCTTCTCGTCCTTCCTTTGTTTTTCTGAGAAGCCATCTGTTATTTTTGTAAATGAGTATAGTAACAAGCTACTGTCGGCGTTTGCCAATGACAATAATAGCTCTTCAACGTGTATTTGCCCTTTAAAGTGAACCGATTTTGAAAAATATATCCCAGCGTTCATGTTTTAATATCACCATTAACAAATTCGATACCTAGAATATAATTTTTTTATTTGAATTTTCAATCTATCTGACCAATCAATATTTACCCGTGTTCATTGAGGCTGCATTGAAATCACCCACAAATTGGCGGTGTACATGTTTTTTGTATATATGAAACTACTACGAGAAGTAACTGTGATTCAAAATACAAAAGCGTCCATTGAACGTGCAAATACATAAATTTTATCCACAACAGTTGAGAATAGTCGAAAATTTTCTAGCAATAAAGACATCTTTTTGAATGTGCAAAGTGTGAATAATATACACATCTATTGTTTGACACACATCACTCTGACTCTGCGAGTTTCAATTTTGTGCATATTTCAATAACCTTCAGCAATTATGGTGTGAATGAATTCGTCCTTTGAAATCGGATTGTCTTGCTATCTAGCAAAGAACACTGACGTGATACCTTACAGTATCTACAGATAAGAACACACCTTCAAATGTGGGATCTAGCAGCACTAGGCGGAGAGACAACTTGACCAAGTTGTAGCAGCTTCTGCTGTGATACGAGGGAAGCTGATCAACGTAATATAGCATATAATGCGAACCCCTACCCCTTATCATCCCCATCCATTGCCTGCTTCCTCACCTGCCTTCATCCCAAACTGCTTCCAACCAGACCACCTTCCCGCATAGCCTTGTCTATCTCCAACCGAAGCCCCTGCCTCCTTCATACCCCAGGACCCCCTATTTCTCCGTGCGCTCTCACATGCATCTCCTCCTTTCCCTCTCCCTCCCTCCCTCTCTCCCACCATACCCACTCCGGCACCTTTCCCACCATACCCACTCCGGCGCATTTCCCACCATATCCACTCCGGCGCATTTGCCTCCCTCCCACCATACCCACTCCCATATATTTCCCTCTCTCCCACCATTCCCACTCCGGTGCATTTCCCTCTCTCCCACCATTCCCACTCCGGTGCATTTCCCTCTCTCCCACCATTCCCACTCCGGTGCATTTCCCTCTCCCCCACCATACCCACTCCGGTGCATTTCCCTCACTCCCACCATATCCGCTCTGGTGCATTTCCCTCTCGCTCACCATACCCACTCCGGTGCATTTCCCTATCTCCCATGCCATCTCTCATATAATCGTCACTTATTCTCTCTCTCTCTCTCTCTCTCTCTCTCTCTCTCTCTCTCTCTCTCTCTCGTTATTAAACATACAACCACTTTATTCAAAACTGGTTGAATAAACCCAACGCATAGGATATATTTAACAATTTATGTCAGTTATACAACCTGTCATTGAGCTGAGGCATATGAAATCAGCTGCAACAGCAAGCTTACGGTTATCTTATACTATAGAATATGGTTCGAAAATAACGCCAGTACACATTGTCGGACAAAATCGATTTCAATAACAGAAGATGTAAAAATATACACCAAGGCCTTGACCCTCCTTTTATAATGGCACAAGCTCATGTAGGACAGATTTATTGGTTAAACAAGTGGTTACGTAATGTAAAATATAAATATTTGCGGTGGTACATATCCTTAGTATTCCATAATGCCGCTGTCGTCAACGGGAGGGTTTTCGCTGAAATCAACAGCCACGTTGTCGTAGGCTTTGATGTAGTCCGTAGCTGATTTAGGCGAAGTTCTGTCGGTGCCATTAGGAGAATGTGCGAAACTCTCGTAGCGTGAGGCGATGGAAGCGTTTTGGGATCGAGAGACGCGGTGGATGTGGCAAGCCTGGATGATGACGACGACTGACATTACGACGAAGATGAGGCCGACGACCACTAGAATGATAACCCACGTTGTCTCCCCTATCCCCCACAGGAACGCCACATCTCCTGCCAACAGACCACGTGACTTTCGACGCTATCTTCGCAATTTGCCACAGAAGACTTGATCATACATATGAGACTAGCGACTGACGTCTTGTAGAGTGTGCTGTGTTCGTTTGTTATGACTCATCACAATATATGCAGTAGGTGAGAAAATATTCATTGTGGTCGAAAGCTTACCTGTTTCGTTGGAGACAGTAGTGGTGTCTCTCCCTGTGGTTCTACTCGTACTGGAAACGTTAGCGGATGGACTGGATGGCTGGGTGGTGGAGGGTGGAGCTGACGAGCGAGTGGTGATGGGAGTGGTGGTAGTGGTGGTGGTGGGGTTAGTGGTCGTGGAAGTGGTGGTAGTGGTGGTGGGGGAAGTGGTGGTAGTGGTGGAGGGAGAGGATGTGGGGCTGGTTGAGAGAGGTGTGGATGGAGAGGGTAATAGAGAGGTAGTGGAAGTGGAGGATTGCGATCTCAAGGTAGTGGGCGGCTCAGTGGTAGGTTGAGTGGTCTGAGCAGCGCTACTAGTGCTGACAATGGTGCTGATGGTCGTCGAGCCTACTGTAGGCACACTCGCGGTAACTTGGACACAAGCACCCATTGACAGGGTGACGTCATCAATGGCGATGTCCCCAAAGGGCTGTGACATAGTGACACCTCCCTTGGAAGCCCCGATCACATACTGGATGGTGCTAGCTGGTAAGGTTACTTGGGCGTAATGCCAGGCGTCTGGAGCGTGAAAACAATCGCTCATACTTAGCGCTGAGAAATACACCGTCAATGCTGTTAAATAGACAGTTAATGCTGAGACATACACAGTCGATGCTGAGACATATACAGTCAATGCTGAGACATACACAGTCGATGCTGAGACATATACAGTCACTGCTGAGACATACACAATCGATGCTGAGACATATACAGTCAATGCTGAGACATACACAGTCAATGCTGTTACATAGACAGTTAATGCTGAGACATACACACTAACTGCTGAGACATATACAGTCAATGCCATACCACTTTGGTTTCTTTGCAGCTGCCATACAAGCACGTCTACGTTAGCGTTGTAGCTGTAGACGGAGAGGTTACCGATGTGTCGGCCGTACATGTGGTACCAGAAGCCCAGACAAGTGGTGGCCGAGGCGCCCAGCACCGGGGACCGTAAGCGGGCTTCCTGGCCCATCTCCACGTTAGTGGCCTCCAGGAACATATAGAAACCTGAATACACACGATAAATGAATCAAGTTATAACGCCACCGAGACTTAATAAACCATGTAAGTAAAATAACTTGCTACAAGGAAAGCGACATAATATGAAATTATTGCGTCAATTTGATCTAGTGATACAAGGGTACGTTGACACTGACCCTGCCCGGACGTGTGGTCAGCTAACGGACCCGTGTCTTGGCTTGGCGTTGGTCCACTCATTCTCGTCCAGTCAAGGTCGTCATCGTCATCCTGTGTCAATCCACAAGCAGCGTCGTCCGTGTCGAAGTCACATGAGGTAATTACGGGTCCTGTGGAAATGAGTATGCAAATGTAGTATCAATGCAGATAATGGATTATGAGCATGAATCAGATAATGGATTATGAGTAGGCATCATTTGTATGAATAATGATTTTCAATGATGGGTTTTAATCATTTGTATGCATCATGTAACATAAGAACATGTCATGAATATGAATCACGAGTATCAATCATGAGTACGTATCGTGTGTATGTATTATCGGTATGTTGATGTTGCATGTGGCCCTTGATGATGACATTTGGCACGTGACCAGTACCTGATGTCGCAGTGGCCAGCGCGGGAGTTGATGCAGCTGTAGAGGCAGGAGACGGGCTGCTAGTTGCCGCCGTTGTGGTACTGGGTACGGGAGCTGGAGATGAGGTAACTGGTAGATTCGAGTCGTTGGAAGCACAAGCCGATGTGTAGAGAATGACGTCATCGAGCGAAATGTCACCGTACGGTTCGTCAGACGAACCTCCTCCTTTACTGGCGCGGAATTCAATGATTGTCTGACTTCCGCTTGGGATAGTAACATTTCCACACAGCCAGTCATCTGTTGAGCACCAAACACCAGTCATCTGTTTTTGAGCATGGCCAAACACAAAGCAGTTGTCAGGATACATCCGTGAGTAGTTTCTCTGGGTGGCTGTTTATGGCAAATAATGTGATGTGCCGTGATATGTATGGCGAGCGGGGAAGCTAAGGTGATGTGACACCGTGATAGACAGTGGCTGTATGTCAGAATCGTGCTAAGGTGATGTGACACCGGCTGTATGTCAGGATGGCGACACCGGGAAGTTAAGGTGATGTCAGGATTAGGTGATCGACACCATGATAAACCTCGCGTGACAGTGGCTGTATGTCAGGCTGGCAGTGGGGAAGCAGGATGGCAGGGAAGGTGATGTGACACCGTGATAGACCTCGCGTGACAGTGGCTGTATGTCAGGATGGCGGGGAAGCTAAGGTGATGTGATACCGTGATAGACCTCGCGTGACAGTGGCTGTATGTCAGGATGGCAGGGAAGCTAAGGTGATGTTACACCGTGATAAACCTCGCGTGACAGTGGCTGTATGTCAGGATGGCAGGGAAGCTAAGGTGATTTAACACCGAGATAGACCTCGCGTGACAGTGGTTGTATGTCAGGATGGCAGGGAAGCTAAGGTGATGTTACACCGTGATAGACCTCGCGTGACAGTGGTTGTATGTCAGGATGGATGGGGAAGCTAAGGTGATGTAACACCCTGATAGACCTCGTCAGGTGACGGGGCTGACAGTGGCTGTATGTCAGGATGGCGGGGAAGCTAAGGTGATGTTACACCGTGATAGACCTCGCGTGACAGTGGCTGTATGTCAGGATGGCGGGGAAGCTAAGGTGATGTTACACCGTGATAGACCTCGCGTGACAGTGGCTGTATGTCAGGATGGCGGGGAAGCTAAGGTGATTTAACACCGTGATAGACCTCGCGTGACAGTTGCTGTATGTCAGGATGCTGAGGTGATGAAAAAATCCAACATACGCCACTTACTGCCTTGGGCTTTGCTGCGTGTCCACACAACTGTACTTGATGAACCTGGCGACGACGTCAACACGACGAGATCGCCGATGTGGTCCCCTTTCATATGATACCAGAACGTTAGGCAGTATGACGTCGACGCGGTGAGCGCAAGTGGCTGCGTGCTCACGCCCGCGGCCAGCCCAGGGCTCACGGACGACGCTTCTATGTAGATGTAACGACCTTGAAAACCACATGGCAGACAGCGAAATTGATGACGTGCAATAATTGTGATATATGAAGCAGTTGGATTTTGCATTGTGCGACTGATTGCAAAGGGAAAGCGGAGAAAACTGTCAGTGTCCCTGTCTGCTTAGGATATCACGTCCGCTTTATGTGCATACCGTAGCCATTATAGTTATGAACATTATGATTGCAAAGCGCATATTTCCACCTGTGTGTTTATTGAAAATGTTATTATAAAACATATTTCCACCAGTGTTTTTATTGAAGAAGTATTGATAAAACACACGTTCCTATATGTGCCTTTATGGAATAATTCATTATAATTCAAATGTGCCCACCTAAGTATTTTTGAAGGTATATTCATAAATGTGCCAACCGGAGCGTTAGTTGGTGGTTTGATGCTTTTGCTTTTAGTAGGGGTTTGATTATAAAACACATGCTTTCGTGTGCGTTTATTGGGGGTTATTAGGTAAACAATCACCACCTGTGCTCATCTCTGAGTTAATTGAAGGTTTGATTACAAAACACCCGTGCTCATTTGTGCGTTTATTGGCGGTTTTAGATTTACAACACCAATGCATTTACTGAAGGTTTTATTACAAACTACCTGTTCTCACCTGTGCTGTTATTGTAGGTGTGGTCGGCGTCAGGGCCTGTATTGCTGCTTGGCGTGCCTCCACTTATCAAACTCCAATCTAATTCATCGCTGGTAGACTGCTGTAAATTGCAGGGTATCGACGACACTCCATCCTCGAAATTACAGCTCCACACTGAGGGTGTGTTCCCCCAGTCCTCACAAGCTGCGAGACACAAATATATGACACATAAATCACAAAAAGTTTGCCAATGTTCCAGGACATGAAATAGCATGTGATTAGGTTTTATAATCAGGCCTCACTTACTATGTTATAAAATTATTGGCTGACGTTAAAAATATTACGATAGCTTAACGAACATCAACATTTACAATCCTCTGCAAATGTACCTAGTTCTGTGAGTACATGCTGATGTCAAATATAGATCATAAGTTTCATGCTCAAAAGCACTTACCTTGTGTTTCAGAAAGCAGCAAACACACCGTTACAAGAAAAGCTTTTAGTTGCACCTGCCAACAAAACGGGAAGCAATTTACATTTGTATCTGCGTGAATTTTTTTCACTCATGTATATATTTTGACAATGTACATATTGTGCATATCTATAATCGTGGACAAGTCTGTGCGTGTTTTCTATAGGTTAATTCGTGTATATAACCTCTATATGGTACTCGGTTTAACCTCTACCTGGTACTATGTTTCAACCTCTATCTAGTACTCGGTACAACCTCTATATGGTACTCGGTTTAACCTCTACCTGGTATTAGGTTTAACCTCTATCTAGTACTCGGTATAACCTCTAGCTGGTACTCGGTATAACCTCTATCTGGTACACGGTATAACCTTTATCTGGTACTCGGTATAACCTTTATCTGGTACTCGTTATAACCTCTATCTGGTACTCGGTATAACCTTTATCTGGTACTCGGTATAACCTTTATCTGGTACTCGGTAAACCTTTATCTCGTACTCGTTAAAACTATATCTGGTACTCGGTTTAACCTCTATCTTGTACTCGTTATAACCTCTATCTGGTGCTCGGTATAACCTATATCTGGTACTCGGTATAACCTCTATCTGGTACTTGGCTGGGCCTCAGTTTAGTACTAGGCCATGTTTCAACCTGGAATCTGGTAAAACTTGAAGCTGGTTCTTGGCTACACTTTTATCTAAACTCGGACATGTTTCAGCCTGGTACTTCTCGACTTGTCCCTCAGTCATGTGCTCGGCTATATTGAGGTTTGGCAATTGGCTATCCCCCAATCTGGTACTCAGCGATACTTCATTTTGATACTCGACTACACTTTAATCTGATACTCGGCTATACTTCAATATTGCACTCGGCTACACTTAAATTTGGTACTAGACTACACTTCAATTTGATACTTGGCTACACTTAAATATGGTACTCGGCTATACTTCAATCTGATACTCGGCTTCGCTTCAGTTTGACACTACACCACGCATCAAGCCTCGTCCAAGCAAGATGACCTCGAATGGAACATTCCAAGCGCGGTCTCTTTGAAGTGAAATGGCTCGTGTCGATTTAATTCAGACCACAAACAGGCGAAATCTGAGCCAAGTATATAAATAAAGACTCAAGTGTATTTATGACTGGCGGAACGTGGACAGACACGGGGCAAGAGGTCAGTGGAGAGCGTGTGGTAGGACGGCGGAGTCCGCGGCGATGTCATCCAATGTTTACCGTCAACCAGGTTGGAGTGGTTCCGCGCTCCAGTCAAGCGAGTCGTTGTTTAGGCGGCCAACAAATTCTCTATCCGCACGTGATGAGGATGTGTGCTCAGGTGTAAACACGGAATATTTCATAACGTGTAACAGTCAGTTTAATGGTACTCATTGAGTTTATTTCTTGAGAAGCCGACACTGCGCCTTGTCACGTTTCCCTGATCCAGAACAATATGTCATCAAGGTATGGACGAGCTCTGACATTAATGTCCTGCTGTGTACGCTTACACCGCCAACAACATAGAGTAACTTGCTTGCGCAGGACCACGTAGATCGGTGGGTGGGGCCGGGATTACGGTAGCTGGTGGATCCCCGAGTAGAGAATCAGAACAAACGCAAACAGCAATAGACCTACAGACAATTATGCTAATAAGAGAGCACGAATGAGGGCCGTGCCGGATAAGAACGGGTCCAGAAAAAGGCCGCACCGAAAAAGGACCGGACCGGATGAGAGCCACACCGAATAAGGACCGGACCGGATGAGAGCCATGCCGAGTAAGGACAGGACCAGATGAGAGCCACGCCGAATAAGGAGCGGACCAGATGAGAGCCACGACGAGTAAGGACCGGACTGGATGAGAGCCACGCCGAATAAGGACCGGGCCGAATGAGAGCCACGCCGAGTAAGGACCGGACCGGATGAGAGCCACGCCGAATAAGAACTGTGTTGGATAAGGACCGAGCCAAGTGAAGACTGCGCCGGATGAGGTTCGGACCTGACATGGGCCAGGCTAGATGAGGACCTGGCCTGATGCGGACCAGGCCGGATGCAGTCCAGGCTGGATGCGGTCCAGGCCGAATGCGGACCAGAACAATCTGGGTCCGTTGTACCATGGCGACAATGAACAATATGTAAACTTTTCAAATATATATTTAAATGAAGACTTAGTTCTAATGTTGATTAAAACAAATAATATTTAAAAACGGCAATATAGTATATTCACTGAATGGTAGAATACGCTCAGCAGATATGATCTGATTATATTAACATCAAAGAAGATACTAGCCGGTGCGCTGGTTGTTCCTGAGACACTGTTTATAACACCATCATCCAGCCATGCTCTTGATCCATGCTCCATGCTTCATAGGCTTGCAATGTCCTTCTAAGAATCATGAATTGAGCGCGCTCTTCCACATCTGACATAAAACTGCTGACTTATACCGAAATTGACTTACCATACTCGTATATGTGCGGTCCGCTGGGTTTTTGTAGTCTTGGCTTGATCTTTCCGCGCCTGGTCAATTTAATCTTTGCCCGATCACAGAGGAGTTGGTCGGCTTATTATTGCCGGAAGAGCGCAATCAGCCCGATAGAGGGTAGATCCGTGAGCGTTCAAGTGGAACCGTGGATCAATCTTTATTGCACTTGCTGCTGTTGAAGGCTGATCGTAGACAATATCAACACTAACACCTAGCTCCGAAAATTGTATGGTAAACAGATCCCTCTTTAAGCAAGTGACAGTTGACGTCCAGTGTGAAGACGTCCCAGTGTGGTAATAACCCTGAACAAGTCTGGCTTGGCTGACTCCTGGCGCTGCCAAAAGTCGTTAATCCTAAACCGGTCCTCCCAAAAATAGGAACAGGTCAGGCAATGCATGTTGTGTGTGTTAGTATGCGTGGGGTGAGTGCGTGTGAGAAAGCCGCCGTGATACTTTTTCCCCGGTACAGATCTCAGCATGTCATGTTTGCCAGTATTAGCTCAGAAACACATGACTGAGCACAGAATGGCCCCTCTACCCTCTACAGACCTCGCCCACTTACTTCGAATATTTACCTGACCTCATATTACCAATCCTTGATACATGTTTTTTTAACCCTGACTCGACACTCTTCTGGAGATCAAGGCAAGATCGCAGGTTCATGTATGCATTCCAAAAAGGCAAATAACAATAGACGAACACTAGGTTTCCTTTTAGAGGAGCGCCAATCATTTCCTTAGCGATTATCACACCTGGTCACTCTTTGCAGGTGTGATTAATTAATATGGTCACTAGCTTAAAACTCAACGACGGCGCCACCAGGGCTATAACAAAGCCCTCGCTTATGGGCGGGTATTCTTGATTGAACCTTTCTAGTAGCAACACAACATTTTACAGCCAAAATAGAAAATTTTAGATTACAACACGACACTTTACAGCTACAGTCCTATATTTAACAGGTACAATTTAACATTTTACAGGTACAACACAACATTTTACAGCTGCAACAATATTTTACAACGATAACATTTAATGACTGCAACACAACATTTTTAAGCTGAAAGATTTTACAGCAACAACGCTATTTACTAGTCAAGGTCCCCTAGCCTGTTGGATGCGGGCCCTGTATACATGTTAATGATATTCAATAGTCTCGCCAACAGTCTAGGCTAGGGTCCCGTCTTGAACTGGTGCAGCATCCCACATTTGGGATGCTCCAATCACAAGCCGTGTCTCTCAGTCACTCTCGGGTACTTTTGAGTCATTGTCTCTCATTGGTCAGTGTCACATTTCCCGAAGATTCGGCGCCATATTTGTTTTGGTACTCTCCGTTTGAAAGACTTGTTCGCTCGGCTGCTTGATGGGTCGTGACTGTTTTGTGAATATAGCTACTGGGGCGGGGAAATATTTTGCTACACGTTGTTAGCTACTGCTATCAATGCAATGCTTGGAATGGGTCAGGGTTCGACACCAATTGTTGTCCGCTTGCCAAGTCAACTTATCCAACGGGACGAGTGATTTTTATGAACCGGGCACACATTCTATAACACCCCGATTTGTTGTTTCACGCTGAGTGGCACCGTTAATCACACATTCGGTGAGAGAAGCAGACACACAACTGGTTCTTTTTAACTGACTGTATTATGTAAACATACAATTATGCAGCTAAGCGATTAAAGCGCTTGTTGTGGTGCTAATTGAACTTGTGGGACGCCCTATAATTCCAGATGACATTTAATGTGTTCTCATTGGACGCAGACCACAACAATGTACATGACGTCACATAAAACCGAGGGTGCGTATCACAAGCCAGTTTCATGAGCCAGACGCGCGCAACTAAGGTCAATCCGGGTCAATTGCGTTGATTGGTCACGAAGATTAGCGAACGTGTATAATGAATATTCGGACGCGCCAGTTTTAGACCTTGTCTTTTCGTAGACTCTAGGGCGAGAAGCGTAGCGGAACCCCTGGAGTCTGGGACGCAGACTAGCTATTTACAGTAATATAAAGCTCAGAAACAGCATTTTACAGATACAACATTGCATTTCAAAGCTCAGAAACAGCATTATACACATTCAACATTTCATTTCAAAGCTCAGAAACAGTATTTTAAAGATACAACATTTCATTTCAAAGCTCAGAAACAGCATTTTAAAAATACACCACCGCATTTCAAAGCTCAGATACAGCATTTTAAAGATACAACATTTCATTTCAAAGCTCAGGAACAGCATTTTAAAGATACAACATTGTATTTCATATCTCAGAAACAGTATTTTACATATACAACATTGCATTGTTCAGCTCAGAAACAGGATTTTACAGATACAACACAAGAGTTCATAGCTACCACGCAACATTTGGCAGCTACATCACTACCACACCATAAATATATCGAGAGATCTGACCAGTATGAATGAACGCGGGGTTCCGGATATGTCATGATCACTACCGTAGATAACATTCTTCCAATCATTATATCGTATAGATTTGATATGATTCAGATGATGGGGATTGGATGCCGCCATTAAGTGCTACCCTGATGCATATCTCACTGCTCACATCTGGATTCGAACCCAGGAAAGTCAGAGGTTTGGCGCAAGCACATGCCTGACTACATTAGCAGGTGTGTTCATGTTGACACTCCAATCATGGCGCACATTATGAATCGTTCGCTCCCCCACTTACGAGGCTAGTAAAACACAGCGGGTAGAGTTTATCCCTGAGTAATCATAGCGTTATTTTGCGGACGAGAGATAACTCGTCATAACGTCAGTACACATCCATTCGGTCCACAGACCTAACATTGTTGTGCTGTGATCTATGACATCATGACGCCAAAAAAAAAATCCTCAGGAAGCCAAGAAGCCCTGAATGAGGGCACGCAGCGCCGACGCAAATAAGCTGGTTTTTATAATTGAATCTTTGCCTTGTTTCCAGGCGTGCCCTAACAAACAAGTCATCTCAGCCCGATAGGTTGGTGGTGCCGCTGAGATTGCGTTACTCGCTACTGCAGCAGACAATCGCGTGTGCAGACTATTTGCCCACAAAAATTTTAGTAAATTTATCTTTGCAACTTAATGAGAAATCCAACTGCTATATTATTCGTTTCTGTGGCAGAACTTAAAAAACGCTCATTATTGGATTATTCAATTGATTGCAACCTGATAGTATTCTGGATAGGAGCCACGAAGTTTTAAGGGTTCATATTAAGAAGCTCTTAATTCAAAGTAGAAAATTAAATGATTAAATGACGGCGTCAATTAATTAACCTAAAATTGCTGTACACCCTGTGAACTATTTCACTCGACCTTCTCGCCAAATACTAAGGAAACTGGCACTTGTTACTGTCACGTGGACAAGAAGCGAATGATAGGACAACAGCTTAAGTCAATATGACGTCATCGCAGTCGCTGAAGAGGGCGGAAACCTGCCGAGTGGTGACGAACGGCGTCGCTAGGCAGTAGACGACGTAGCGGACACGGAGAGTTTATGTGGCAACTGGACGCATTCCCGTCGGACGAGAACGCGGCAATTCACGGGAGTGCAATGATATGCGGCAATCCAGGACTAGTGGGACTAACCAAATAAGGAGATGATACACTGACGTGGGTTTCAATAGAGCCGACGACCGACGCTCTTCACTTTATAGTGTCTAATGAATCAGGGAATTTTCGAAACTTTCGCAATTAAATGGGTTTCATATCGAACCATACCGTTGCTCTTACAATATCTGATTTTTACATGTAACGTAACTTATATATGCTTAGCCCCGGTCGGGCGATGATATACTTATAAACCGTCCTGCGTCTTTATTTTACGTGCGAATGGGTGCATTGTGGGTTGGGTTCGAATATCGTAGGACGTCTACGTCAACTGTAGGACTAATGTAAGCTGAGAACGGCACTTGATGAGGCTCGTGTGTAATCTACTGAGTCGGTGTTCTATGATCACAGCGCCGTTATCGGGGTCCGTTGGCTTTTAGGGTCATTCTGTCCCTGAATCCATAATGCTTATCCATTATGATCCATTCAATATGCCGGCGGACATTTTCAGTGTCTTCACACTGAGCATCTGATCATCTCCGCAAACAGCATTATCACTAACTCGGAGACAAATGCAAATCGTATTCCATTGTGGCGTCTCACTTAGTGCGTTATCTGGGGATATAGAGTGGAGCATGCGCCACCTGGTGCCCAGTAACCATCCATTCTCGAGGATTTCAGCGAAAACCCAGCGAAAACCTAATGTGAAGAGATACTGGCAGCTTCTGAGAGGTTATACGGGGTCGTCAGCCGCTGAATCCCCAGACTAGATTGATTGTATAACTGGAGAGATTTCGCGAGCCTCGTATGCTCCCCAAAGGTATACAAGGAGAAGTTATTGTTTAAATAAGCCAGTCGGCCACGGGATAGACCCAGTGTCGATGTTTCAGTGTTAATGCTGTAATTAGGAGTACCTGCCGTATGGTACAGGAGATTGGAGGATGCACGCGCCTGGTATATATAATTCAGATCACTATGACTATGAAATGCTGCTGCCATAGAGTTTGTTAGAACACTTCACCGCATATATCACACTGGTAGACTATTGCGTATGTCCAGTAGGGTTTGATGGTATAACTCGCTGCCTTGTTCCCTAGCAATCTTATTTCAGTTCACATAACATCTTCCATTTCATCAGTTATATTAGTTGCCGAGGTCCTGAAATTATTCCCGATTTGTAAGATGTATGGAGTTGCAAAGCTTCAGCAGCATTCTTAGCGTTCAGTCTAACAAGTATTAACAATCATTTGGAAATATAAATAATTTATTCATAAAATATACAAAAACAAAATAAATTGAACACGTTACATACAATGTATTTCTAATATTGGGCGAAACTGTCGTCTTGGACTGTGGGAGGGCCACTGTTGTCCATTTCAACAGCGACATTGTCGTAAGATGTCATGACTTTCTTGTCGGAGGGGGGTGTTAAGGTGTTACTAGCCCCGGGGGAGTTATAGCCTGAGGAGATGGGCGTGGCCCCAGATGACTTGCTGTTCTGTATGTAGCAAGCCAGGAAGACAGCTAGCGCCACCATGAGGACGACAGCGATACCGAGGAGGAAGAGAATGACGGTCCACGTCGTCTCTCCTACGCCCCATAAAGACTGGGCTTCATCTGGACACAGCGTGAACCCCAGCTACATACATAACCACGGAGACATCAATCGCTCAACCAATCAGTGGGCGTGTCAACAACATGTGAATGCTCCCTATTATCTCAAACACCTCAATTTGTTCAACAATTCCGTTAAACCGGGACATGGTACATAATTACTGGCTACAATTCCTCTGATCACCAACCTTGGTCATCCGTGTCTGGTGTCGTTGCTCTAGGGGTGCTGCCGGTAGACATGGTGCTGGAGGGGGGCAGGGTAACAGAGGATGAGCGAGTGGAGGAGGGAGTGGAAGACAGAGTGGAAGACGGAGAGGAAGACTGAGTGGAAGACTGAGTGGAGGGCTGAGTCGAAGACGGAGTGGAGGGCTGAGTGGAGGGTTGAGTGGAGGACTGAGTGGAGGGCTGAGTGGAGGATGGCGTGGTTGTTGAGGTAGTCGGCGGTGTTGTTGTTGTGGTGGTGGTGGAAGTGGACGTGGAAGTTGCAGTGCTTGTTGTAGTTACATCGTCAATTTGACATGCTGCGTCGTAAAGGATGACGTCATCGAGGGCAATATCCCCGAAAGGCTCATCGGAAGGGGCACCTTTACTGGCGCGAAACTCGACCGACGTCGTTTCACCTGGTATGGTTACGTTTGCACACAGCCAATCATCTGTCGGACAGACACAATGGACTTGAGACACTCTACAAATAACTAACTGTACTATCCTTTGTATACGGATCGGTAGGCAGAATCAACCGCTTTTCCGGTACGTGATTGTGGCCATTTAATATGTAGCTTTTGACGAATAACGGAGATTCATACTAGAACTCACTTCCTTGCTCCGCGCTGCGTACCCACGCAATAGTACTAGGTGAACCCGGTGTTGACGTCATCACCGTGAGATTCCCGATGTCTTCTCCATTCATATGATACCAGAATGTTAGGCAGTATGGGGCGCTGGTGTCGAGGGACAGCTGCGGGGTGCTCACGCCAGCGTATTCTCCCTCGGATACACGACTGGCTTCCAAATATATGTAGTTACCTTGTGGTGGACATAAAAGAATATAAATATAAACATACATTACTATGTTTATGAGATATCTTTACAGCTGGTGACGTTTACAAAACACTCGTTCACTGAAGGTTTCGAATATACAGCACCAGTACATTCATTGAAGATTTGATACAAGACAACTGAATGTTTGATAATAAAACACCTGTTCTCACCTGTGCTGTTATTGTAGGTGTGGTCCGCGTCAGGTCCTGTATTGGCGCTTGTTGTACTACCTTTATTCAAAGTCCAGTCTAAATCATCGGTGGTAGACTGCTGTAGGTTGCAGGGCAGTGGCGACCCTCCATCCTCGAAATCACAGTTCCACGCGGAGGGTGTGTTCCCCCAGTCCACACAAGCTATGAGAACAAACAACAGATATCCGTTACACAAGCACACCTCATTAGACGATCTTACCTGTCTTGTCAGTGGAGTTGAATTGAGGAGAAATTGTCGTTTAAAAATCGAATCAACTTCCAGACTGTATTATTGTATCTTTCTCATCCTTGTCAGAGAATGATAGTTCTAAATTGTCATGGGTGCAATGGCCGGTGAGGGTAAACCTACTTACCTTGAATTCCACACAGGCTAACTCCTAAAACGAAAATGACCCAAGACATCTGTAAACACAAAAACAGCACCTGAATCAATGACTTAAACATTTAACTTTTTGGGGGCATTAACCTTTTTAAAAGTTTTATGTCTACATTGAGGTCGTGTCATTGTACTACACACAGTGAGATAGTGTCATTGTACAACACACAGTGAGATCGTGTCATTGTACATCTCACAGTGAGATCGTGTCATTGTACCACTCACAGTGAGATCGTGTCATTATACCACTCACAGTGAGATCGTGTCATTGTACCACTCACAGTGATATCGTGTCTTTGTACCACTCACAGTGGATCATGTATTTGTACCACTCACAGTGGATCATGTCATTGTACCAATCACAGTGAGATCGTGTCATTGTACCACTCACAGTGGATCATGTATTTGTACCATTCACAGTGGATCATATCATTGTACCACTCACAGCGAGATCTTATTGTACCACACACAGTAATATCATGTCAATGGGTAACTCACAGTACAGTGTGTCGAAATTCGGATCACGTCTTTGTGCCATTCTCAATATAGCATGTCGACAACGAATTATGTAACTGCACCATTCACACTTCTGTATTTTGACATTGATATCAAGTCAGTGTACAACTCACAATTCGGACATCGTAGGACTGCCCAAAAGTCATGGCGGATTTGAGAAAGAATTACAACGCCACCGACAAAAATGTCAGCATTGTGGACACTATTGACAGCCAAGCAGTTCTATCAGGGATTCCTGATAGAACTTAGAAATGTGCTGCATTTGCGATTCGTCCAATATGAGAAAATTAGATTCACCACGAAACGTTTTGGGCGTTTACAACTTGTGCACTTCGTTACCAGAGTCATTTTACAGTTGCAATCCAAGCCGGGATTCCTGATAGAACGCTGCCTGAGAAACGGTTTTTCTTGTTTTTACACGCCCTGAGAAACGGACATGAGCGGGCCGTGCAACATGTCACTGAGTGGGCGGGGCTCACGTTATGTTGTTTGCAAGCGGTTGTTGCCAATGGGCGTGGTAGCCTGAAATTTCAACACCCACATTGTGTTCTCCATCGACGCGAAAAATGCCAATTCTCCTGGGTGCCCTCAAAAGTAAAGAAAAAAGCCATGACTAATGCACGCAGTTGTAAGTTTACACTGATCTTATAAAAAACACAAAAGCAAGAAATCTCGGTAAATTTGTACATTTACAATGATGATATATGGCTGCGTTTAGGTAGGCGGTAATGAGATGGATTGAGTGTTTTGATACTATGGTACATTTACTCTTTAACTTATAATAAATCCGGATCCGGATCCGAGAACAAAAGCTAATTAAACCCTTTCCTAGCAATATGGTGGCGGGAACAAGATGAGAAACCATTCGCATTGAAGAACATGTTTCTTAACTCCTGTACGCGAGATCCTCTATGTCAAGATAGAGAGAGGTCGATATAACGAGGACAATATCTCATACTTAGAGTATTCCTTCTTAAAATCAAATTTGAGATTTAAAGAGAATCGAAAACCAATTCAGTTACAGATCCGAAATATGACAGTACGTTTACAGACACTGCGTATTGTACTGTATTAATTGTCATATCGAAATCCGCAAAGCATTTGGATTTGGGGGAAAAATGCTTGAACATCGTGGCGCCCTTATATGCATATTGAAAACAAATACAAAACAACTTTTATATTTACCAAAAGTATTTTTGTATAAAATACATAATCGCCCTTGATCAGATCTGGAAAAGCGCCTTCAAATATATAGGTAATTAACGTGAAATTCGCATGGGGATATTCACTTACCATGGTTTTGTACAGCGTATATTCAAGAAGGTAAGTAGCTTGCGTTGGTGAAGTGTGAACAGATAGGCGTGAGCTGAGGGTCTTTATGGGCCTCAGCGTTCAGTCGTGCGGAACGATCAATACCAACCGGAACTCGTGCGATAACCAACAGGGTGTTATTCCTCGGAACAGGTGCGCCACGCATGAAAAATGCACCACCCTTGAAGTGACCCTCTTTACGTTCAACCTGTCTTTGTCCACAAGGTTCACACTGTCTTCATGTTGAATCTGGGCGTCTAGAGATCGGGACAAGTGCTTGGACCCCATTCGTCGTAGGTGTTGTGACGCACAAGTTTTATTTTTATTATGGGAGTCCTCAAACAATCAGCTCAAACAGACGCGAGTTCCTGGCTGCATCAGTAATGAGGTATCTGTTCTACCTGAGAAAAAATGAGGTCTCGGCCCCGGAACGATTCAATCGATGAATCACCCGAGTAAAAATAAAACAGTGACGGATAACTGTAGTCACGAAGGCATGATCGTTTAGAGGGAAACACAACCAAACTATTATAAGCGTCCAGGTAAGAACCAGAAAAAAACACGTCTCGACTCATAATAACACAACCAGGGCAATCGTTTATGGAATATATGCGCATATTGAGAAATATATGACGTGTCGGGATGCTCGTTATGAGTTAGCATTGGGCGTTTACTAGTCCACACGATGACTGATTGGTACTCAGTGAGGGAAGGCTTTGGCGGCAACCTGTTAGTCGTGTCGTCCACGAGCAGGTGCCGATTGGTTGGAGGAAAAATCAATCGTCATTTGTCTTTTATTCATGTGTGAATTTATGTGAATCATTTCTGTATTCTGTTAAACAGAGGAGAGGGTTTGGTTAACAACCCAGAGGAATTTCTGATATTTACAATGCGACTTACACGGGTTATTGCTCGTAAACTGACTACTAAAGGGACGTGAGGCTACCATATTCCCTGCTTCTACGTATTATTGAGGTCAAACGCACCAATTTGTTTCCTTTCCATGTCAACAAATGATGCTTCAGTTTCCGCCCAGCCATTGAAAGATATGCGGTGTCTGTGCCAAGTGATTTGCAAGCCAGACAGAGGACACGCGGGATCCAATTCAGAACGGCCCGCTAAAGGAGAGAAAGGTATTTTAATAACAGCCACTTCGCTGCCACGGTAGCCCTCCCCATACCAGCCATGCAGCTAAATGGTATATCGTCCTAGCGGCGGTGGTCGGAAACCTAGATGCTTGAGACGATGTAGAAACCTAGTATTGTTTCCGATCAATTTGCTACCACATTTTGTGGTTTTATATGTTTGGCACGATATTCTCTGATATATCTATTGAAGCGAGAAAGAATGTTTCAGTTACATAACTTTCCCAGCCATCCTATAAATTACCGGTCTCTGGGGTGACTGTAATTTTTGATGTCACGACTCACGGTCTGATTACAGAGCTCTACTTATTGACCCCAGTAATGACGCCCCCACAGTGAGCCTGTTGATATATACACCCATAACATCGCACTAGTCATAGTCATAGTCAATGAAGCCAGTGAAAGGATACGGAAACGCCATTAGTCGACAAGGGGCGTGGCTGCCGACTATATCACAATAAAGAAGGGTTTGTTGTTCCTAGTAACATGTGTTCAGGCGCCCTTAAAACCAATAAGATAGTATTACAGTGAAATATGGCCGCATGCCTGTTTTGGTCATATGACGTCACGTTTTAATAGACAATCTTAATTGTGTGCTGCCGACGACAATGATGTATATTATTATTCTAAAGCAACTGACAAAAATGTCACACGTTCAAATACGACCAGATCTGACTTTCAGCAAAACAACGATGACCGCAATGACCTTTGAAATCTCAACTGCTTACGCAATATACTTTGAGGAGAGACAGTGTGTTTGACATAGCTGTGAGCCTTAGTCATGACTCGTCACGCCGAGCAATATTGTTTGATCAACAGATAGCACGCACAAATCGCGGGCATTTTTGTTATGTAGACACTTCATGTGAATCAACAAATGGCGCCCAAATCTCTCAGAACGATTGAAAACACATGGCAATGAATTTAGATCCTCCTATATTTGAACCACGAATTCCGTTAATAGTAGGGACCACTAAGTGTGTGTGTGTGTGTGTGTGTGTGTGTGTGTGTGTGTGTGTGTGTGTGTGTGTGTGTGTGTGTACGTACGTGTGTATGTGAGTATACGTATGTGTGTGTATGTGTGTATATGTGTGTAAGTGTATATGTGTGTATAAATGTGTATGTGTGTGTGTGTCTGTGCGTGTGTCTGTGTGTGCATGTGTTTTTATGTGTGTGTATGTGTATGTGCATGCGTGTGTATGTGTGTGTACCTGTGTATGTGTGTGTGTCTGTGTGTGTGACTGTGTGTGTAATTGTGTGTATGTGTGTGTATGTGTTTGTGTGTGTGCATGCGTGTGTATGTGTGTGTATGTGTCTGTGTGTGTGCATGTGTGTGTATGTGTGTAGGTGTGTATGTGTTTGTGTGTGTACCTGTGTACGTGTGTGTGTCTGTGTGTGTATGTGTTTTTATGTGTGTGTATGTTTGTGTGCATGCGTGTATATGTGTGCGTATGTGTGTAGGAGTGTATGTGTTTGTACCTGTGTATGTGTGTGTATGTGTGTGTCTGTCTCTATGTCTCTAGATATTTACCCCACTTGAAGTTCAAGTCAGATTTCAGGCTATGTGAGTACATTGTGGACTCACATACAGCTGATCAAAATCACCACTGCTCGTACCTTTGCTCAGTGACATAGTATATATTTACTGCCAAGTTTGAGTCGTTAGTAGAATGAATGAAAGGGAGACTGGGAAGCCTGAAGGTCAGATGTGGTGCCTCCAATACCGACTACAAGCCGATTACCGTTCTCGTTTAGGGAATCATAGCGGTAATCAATGAAGTAATCATCTATCATGATTGACATTGCAGTAATCTTATTCACATCAATATGAGAGGATACAAAGTAAGCCGTATTCACCTGTATCATGTTCTTGTGAATCAGAGCATTAGCCTTCAATGACAACAGACTGATCTATGATACATTCAGTTGAAACATCGTAAACGTCAGGAGCTGTCTTCTGGTGAATATGCATGAGAGTGGGAGGTTATTCGTGGCTACGTTTGTTGTCCTAGATGTCTTGGCGTTGAAAATCATTTTTGTACCATTTCACTCGTTCAATAAATTTAACTGCACAAGCGATGCTATAATATTCAGTTGAAGTCGTCTGATCAATAAGAAACAGCATGAATTATTTGTTCCATGTGAATGTATGAGCACGGTAGACTCTTCTATTGGTCATCACGTTACATATATTCAGGTGAGTCTCATCGGTTCATCATTAAGGCAAACCAGGTGAGTTTCATCTGTTCATGATTAAGTTAACCCAGGTGAGTTTCATCTGTTCATGATTAAGTTAACCCAGGTGAGTTTTATCTGTACATGATTAGGTTAACCCAGGTGAGTATCATCTATTCATCATTAAGGTAAACCAGGTGAGTTTCATCTGTTCATCATTAAGGTAAAGCAGGTGAGTTTCATCTGTTATCATTAAGGTAAAGCAGGTGAGTTGGCGTAACGATTGCGGTGACTTGATTCATTATGACTGCACTTCACAATCGTCATTACGACTTTAAGACGGGGGTCGTCCTGTCCCAATAAGCCATTATGCACTCAGAAACCACTTTCTCGATCAACGACAATGAAGAGAATTCAAATCATTAAACGACTGAAATATGATTAACCAGCAATCAACCACGTGACAATTTAATCACTTAAGGGTTCACCTTTAGTAGCGATGCAGCTGGCGTCGGCATCTATATTGACCAAATGTCCATATAAGTTGTACCTAACTGATAATCATGCTAAGATGAAGGTAACAAAACCAAAGAGGAATCCGCACAGCCAGAAGACCACACATGACAGGGTGATATGTAGGATGAAAGACTGGGGCGGTCTCTGTTGTATGACGACGACATTATTGTAAATAGGGGGCGTGTATGAAGTGGCACGGATACTGGACATCACATATCGCATGGAAGCATCCTAGGGCGGGGGAGGTTCTCCTGCTGGTGCTTGAAGGGAACGACCACCCTCATAGCTCGGGTTGGTGTTGCCAGGGTCCAACGGAACTCCTGCTGTAAACGAACAATATAAGTGTAGGTTAAGCCGTCTGACAAAGCAATCTATGGTCGCCAAACTACCATAGCAACACTAGCGGCAGCAGCAGCAGCAACAACAGCAATAGAGCTGATGCTACCTCTAATTTGATTGCTTAGGTGGACTATTCCTGCCACGGGAGTCCGTTTCAAAGAGTCGATAATAGATAGAACAATTTGTTAAGTTATTACAGAATGACAATAAATTGAAGAGGAAAACGTAAATAACACTTATGGGAGTTGGAGTTTGAATCTACTACAGCAAAGCAAGTGAAGCAACGACTTGTTTTATGATCCAAAAATTGCTGCGGGATAAAATCTGTAAATGTGACAGGGTGATATGGACGTCGATGGAATGGGGAGGTTCTCCTGCTGGAGCGTGGAGGGAACGACCACCTTCATAGCTCGGGTTGGTGTGGCCAGGGTCATACGGAACTCCATTTTATCCGAGTATACGATACTAAACACCAACTGTATCACATGGTCTCATTCATCACCACGCCCCGGCTCACATTCACCAGGCACGTCATTAACCTAGGAATTTGGGGTGGAGGCTTGGGGTTTACGTCGCGATAGTAACGGACGAGGGTGAGTGCCATGATGCTCTGACAGCGCCCCTTAAGCGCCATCGTCTTCTCGACACGGACTCATTGCCGTCACCAGACTGTGTACACCGCAGATGAGGCAGGAGTCCGACGTGAGGTGTCAGCAATTACCTTGTTGTGAACAGAAACTTCCACCTATATAATAACTGTAAGATATTTATAAAAGACTACAGAGGTTGACAGGGAGTAACATATGTGCACCGCGCCTTGTTGCAGTGCAGAGTAATGTAAATATATTAAAGGTGAATTTCTTCGCGCAGGTTAAGAATTAATGATTGATCAAGACTGAAGCAGGTACATCCCAATAATTGATAACGCAACATAGCGGTCGAGGCAAATAAGAACGTGGACATTTTCACAAATCTTCAACCATGCTCTAACGCGAAGTTTCATAAGGTTAGCCTGGCATAAGCTTACCATGAACAGCATAAGTCTAATATCATTTTCGTTTCCATCGCAATGAGCAAGCAGCAGCGACACACCGTGATTAACGACGTAGTACACCGTGCTGTTTACATTAACGACGTAGGTACACCGTGCTGTTTACATTAACGACGTAGGTACACTGTGCTGTTTACATTTACGACGTAGGTACCCGTGCTGCTTACATTAACGACGTAGGTACACCGTGCTGTTTACATTAGCGACGTAGGTACACCGTGCTGTTTACATTAATGACGTAGGTACACCGTGCTGTTTTACATTAACGACGTAGGTACACCGTGCTGTTTACATTAACGAGGTAGGTACACCGTGCTGTTTACATTAATGACGTACGTAGGTACACCGTGCTGTTTACATTAACGACGTGGATAAAATCAATGAAAATATCAGCATTTAGAATGTTGATGACGCTTTAATGTTCATTTCCTCATCTTCCAAAGTCGATTCACTGAAAATTATGAGGTTCACTGCAAAGGACTGCAAAACAAAAGTTGAGTTACACATATAAATGAGAAACGCATACCATTTTGAAAAGTAATTCATGAATGCGCAATAAATGTTTTCCGCTAAATATGAATTGGATGATGCCAAGGTTTATAATTCTTATAGGGCGTCACTGAAAAGTTAGACACCAGCTATCATATTGAAGTCATCTTCTGTAGATATTCTAAAAGCAATCGATAAAGAAAAGTTTCAATAAATGCTGGGTTAGCCCATTTAATAGCCAGCTGCGCAGAGCTTCATTTGTTGTGGAGAGGTTGTAGTTGCAAATAGCCCGCGTCGAATAAAAAGGCACAGCCACTCAATGCACCATGTTGCTTTGAACGAATGCATTGCATATGCGCATACCACGAAGACGATCCTATGCACTGTAACTCTCTTTGCACAGCATCTACTCCCGATTATTTACTGTAAATTAAGTTCTTTTGCAATCTGGCGGACAGAACAATGATACAAATATACATCTCAGTTCTCCGTGTTTTGTGTCTACTCCGTGTTAATGGGATGGGGCTCGTGAAGTGAAAAACACCACAGGAGCTTGAGCATTATGACAGATGATTCATTGCCAATGGACAAGCAGCGCGCATTTGTCGCTAAATGATGACAGATGAGCGGGAATAATAACCGACCTTATACCCAGCTTCCGTAAAGCTCCATGTGTGTCTATTTACTTCTGGGGAATAAATATTCGGATTCGATGGAGGATGTTTTATGAACCACACGCAGGTGTTAGGGCTTTGTCATGAAGTATAACATTGTTATGTCGAGGGAGGCGGAACCTCGGGACTGTATATTTAACCTCATCTCTTTGCTCGGCCCAACTACTATCAATAAAGAGTCCGAGCAATTACAGCACCTAACACAAATCATCACAAGTAACGCGCATTAAAAAGCGTTGGCTGAATATTGAGGGCAAGGAATTAGCAAGCAATAACAGACCATTGGTATAACCAGTCGAATGACCAACAAGGCAGTATTTAATTTGTTATAACATGTGAGAAGCAACTTGCCTTGCTTTTTCCAGTCACCGCGATAATCGTTCTTCATCCCTGTGCATAAAGAGCGAGATGACAACCACCCGTTATGCGCTATGACCAGAGCTACGACCAAGCAACTGGTCATAACGCTCATGAATACAAAGACTTTGTGGAGGGTTTTGTTTGGACAGCGCAGTTTTTTTATTCACTCATTGAACAAATCACTGTGTTAATTGGGCGATGATATTAAAAACTATATCGGACAAATGATGAAATCGGATTCAATATGCCTTCTCCTTTCATGAATATTATCGTGTATTAGAAACACAGTTAAGGAATGCTCCCATCTAGACAATTGTTTAAAACAGTTTTGTTTGTGAAAGACACAGGCTGAAAAATAAATGAGCCAACTTTTTTTAGTCACAACAATCGATTCCATTTAAACAATGTGTCAGACGATAGTGACTGTAGGTGAAACTCTGTGTATTATATATAGCCACCGAATATTTATATGTAAGGCAGACTGTGTCATGACGAATGTCTTGTCCATGCCATTCTTCTCGACAATATGTTGGTAAGGTGTCGATTTAGCAGACAATTGATGGTTATAGTTGTCCTTTGTAAAGACCAGGTAATTTGACATTTACAGCAATCTATCAACCAGATTGAACGATATAAACGTGTCCAACCTGACGTCAGTGAAGTACAAAAACAAGCAACATGCGACCAATCAGATTATAGGTAACAACCGACATACTAGCAATATGTAATATGTGGCTAGGATAACTAACACATATAATGGGTCAAAATCATACATCATAAGTTGAAGCAGCTGGTTTGCATGCCAACATGACCACATTTCCTTCAAAACTCGAGAGAAGCCCATCGTTACAGCATATTAAGGGTGATGAAACATGAAATAATTATGTGATCAGCTCTTAGTTTTAGATTTAATAAAAAGTCACCCAAACTTAAGAATCATAGCGAGGATAGGCAGTCGCCAGCAGATAGAGATCTTATGTCATATCAACAATGAAAATCAGCTTTTAATAAAAAAAACCCCCGCTACTCCTTCCTACAATGTTAGATGTCAAAGCTATTTGGTAAGTGAGACTATATGCCTGGAAATCGACATGATGGACGATATCTTCTATTATAAATCAGAAACGGTTAGACGAACAAATAAACGATGAAAGGAACACTATTTCATATGATGAATATAGTCGGTGGGTTTCGAATGCCAAAATAGTTGAAGGTTGAGAATATTCAGCCCATGCAGTAACCGCTTGTGAATGGAGACGCGGTAACATAGGAAAATGAAGCCGGAAGTCACATTATGTATAACCAAATGTCAAATTATGGTGTCATCGGCCTGGAGATAAATTAAGCTATCAGTTGACTAAATCACAGTTGGACATAGATTGTATAGTTTCATTATTTAGTGTCGTATGCCACTGTGCCATTGGTCTATGTCACAACATTAAGCCTCGAGTGTGTTTATGTTCTTGTCAGCAGCTACGGCTCTGTGGGACCATCAGTCCTGAGGAGCGATGCCAATCAATTGCTCTTGTTACTTGTCAAAAGAAAATCCTCCGCTCTGGCAGTTCCCCTTAAGTGCCGTCGTCTACACACGGACTGATTGCCAGCACGAGACTGAGTATAACGCCGCTGATGTGTCAGAATTATCCTAAGTGTGGATGCAAGCTCCCAGTTACAGAATAACTTTATAAATAACTTCACGCACTACACAGGTTGACAGGAATTTACATCTTGTTGCAGTGCAGTGTAGTGTTAATACATTAAAGGTGAATATCTTCTCGAAGGTTCAGATAAAATGATCAATCAAGGCTTGAGCAGGTTAGACGATCGTGTGTGAATGAAGTATTGTGTGTATCCCGTGCACTTGTAAAAGCTTCACACTTTATGTAGTTTATCAGGTATAGACCAGTAATTGATAACGCAACATAGTGGTCAAGGCAAACGAAAACGTGGATATATTCACAAATCTGCTTCCATGCTCTAACTGAATGTTTCGCAAGGTTAGCTCAGCATCAGAGATACTGACTGGACAAAACGCTAAGACAAAGATTTTTACTGATTGTGGAGGCTTCATCGTGTTGTCAACCCCTGCTAGCGCATACCAGTACCTAGCCCTACAAGACGTCTGCGTAGACGTCTTACCGTTTCTCGAAACAACGCAACGCGAATATTTTTAGATCGATTCAGACAACTACCAACACCAAACATACACAAGTGATGGAGTTATAGAATGCAACGATGTTTTACGGACGATTTTATCCCTTTTCGGCGGGGGATTTCATCCATGGTAATTATTTATAGTTTGATCAATTTGGGAAGCGGTAAAAAGTCAGAAACACAGCAACATGTTTGTTTACAAGTTCAAGACCACATGCACTGCGCATGCACAGAAAGACGAAGGCTAATGCTGAGCCCGGGGGGGGGGGGGGGGGGGGGGGCACTTAAGTGTAAAGATATAGTATACATGTGCCGCAGGAAAGGGGGTGGGTTTTTTTAACATCTCGACTTTTACGACGGGTTAGACATTCGCATAATACCTTGTACGATGGAGTATACTTTTTCTCATTCTCAACGAGTACAACGGGTACGGGTTTTCGAGGTCCCGCGGCACACCCCTATCCGAGTTAGGGTAAGTGCCCCCCACTTGGGATGCTAAGGCAATGCGGGAAATCGCGAGAATTAATAGTTTCCAAAATGGCAGACTTCGTATCGCGATTTGTTCGGAAACGAACTATCGATGGCATTTATTGAAGAATAGTGTCGAGTGGTGGTAAGTTTTTTGGAGCGAAAGGTCTATTTTTTGTAAAGGCTCTTGATATATGTTATTTTCTAGGTGCGAAATATAGTCCTTCAACCCAAACGAGAACACGCCGACTGTGTTTGACGAACTCTTCGTAACGGTATAAATTCATGTTACCGTTACACCGGAGCTAACCAGTACCTAGCCCTACAGGACGTCTGGGAATATATGAATACCACCGTCCGACCGGGGCTAACCAGTAACAAGCATACGCTTACTATGAATACTTGAATATTCAAATGCTCATCTTCAAAAGACGCCTCAGTGAATTGAAAAATACTACCAAAAGAATTGTTGAGTTACACATACAACCGAGAAATGCCAACCATTTTGAAATCGCCATAGTATATACAAGCTTTAATGACTCTAGGGTAAGTCATGAGTGTTAGACAACAAGATTTATTGAACACCTAAGATTACATAACCACTCAATGCTCCATTTTGCTTTGAACGAATGCATTTCAATAGAAATCTAATTCTCTTCCGCCAGGTTCCACGGTATTGACAAGGTCACAGCTATAGTTGTTAATAAAAAAATCGCCTGAGGGGAAGACAGGGCGGCAGACTGTGTGGAAGACTGAGTGGAAGACTGGTTGGAAGACTGGGTGGAAGACTGGGTGGAAGACGGAGTGGAAGACAGAGTGGAAGACGGAGAGGAAGACTGAGTGGAAGACTGAGTGGAGGGCTGAGTGGAGGATGGCGTTGTTGTTGGGGTAGTCGGCGGTGTTGTTGTGGTGGTGGTGGTGGTGGTGGTGGATGTGAAAGTGGACGTGGAAGTTGCAGTGCTTGCTGTAGTTACATCATCAATTTGACATGCTGCTTCGTAAAGGATGACGTCATCGAGGGCAATATCCCCGAAAGGCTCATCGGAAGGGGCACCTTTACTGGCGCGAAACTCGACCGACGTCGTTTCACCTGGTATGGTTACGTTTGCACACAGCCAATCATCTGTCGGACAGACACAATGGACTTGAGACACTCTACAAATAACTAACTGTACTATCCTTTGTATACGGATCGGTAGGCAGAATCAACCGCTTTTCCGGTACGTGATTGTGGCCATTTAATATGTAGCTTTTGACGAATAACGGAGATTCATACTAGAACTCACTTCCTTGCTCCGCGCTGCGTACCCACGCACTAGTACTAGGTGAACCCGGTGTTGACGTCATCACCGTGAGATTCCCGATGTCTTCTCCATTCATATGATACCAGAATGTTAGGCAGTATGGGGCGCTGGTGTCGAGGGACAGCTGCGGGGTGCTCACGCCAGCGTATTCTCCCTCGGATACACGACTGGCTTCCAAATATATGTAGTTACCTTGTGGTGGACATAAAAGAATATAAATATAAACATACATTACTATGTTTATGAGATATCTTTACAGCTGGTGACGTTTACAAAACACTCGATCACTGAAGGTTTCGAATATACAGCACCAGTACATTCATTGAAGATTTGATACAAGACAACTGAATGTTTGATAATAAAACACCTGTTCTCACCTGTGCTGTTATTGTAGGTGTGGTCAGCGTCAGGTCCTGTATTATCGCTTGTTGTACTACCTTTATTCAAAGTCCAGTCTAAATTATCGTCGGTAGACTGCTGTAGGTTGCAGGGCAGTGGCGACCCTCCATCCTCGAAATCACAGTTCCACGCGGAGGGTGTGTTCCCCCAGTCCACACAAGCTATGAGAACAAACAACAGATATCCGTTACACAAGCACACCTGATTAGACGGTCTTACCTGTCCTGTCAGTGGGGTTGATTGGAGGAGAAATCGTCGTTTGAAAATCGTATCAACTTCCAGCCTGTATTATTGTATTTTTCTTACCCTTGTCAAAAATGATAATTTTAAATTGTCATGGGTGAAATGGCCGATGAGGATAAACCTACTTACCTTGAATTCCACACAGGCTAACTCCCAAAACGAAAATGACCCAAGACATCTGTAAACACAAAAACAGCGCTTGAATCAATAACTTGAACCACATGGCATTAACCTTTTTTCAAGAAGTTTTATGTCTACATTGAGATCATATCAGTGTCTCACTCATCGTGAGATCGTGTCATTGCATCACTCACAGTGAGATCACGTCACTGTATCACTGACAGTGAGATCACACCGTTTTATCATTCACACTGAGATCGTCTTTGTACCAATCAGATTAGATCATGTCTTCGTTTCAATCACACCGAAATCGTCTTTGTACCATTCACAGTGAGATCATGTCTTTGTTCCACAAGCAAGAGATCATACCATTGTACTACATATAGTGAGATCAATTCATTGTACAACTCGCAGTACAGTGTGTCAACATTCGGATTATGTCATTGTACAATACCCAGTACAGCATATCGATAATGAATTATGTCACTGCACCATTCATGTTTTTATATTTTTGACATTGAGATTATGTCATTGTGCAACAATTTCCGTCACTGATGGATTGCTCCAGTGGCAAGGCGGATTTGAGGAGTAATTACAACGCCACGGACAAAAATGTCAGCATTTTGCGGACATACACTATTGACAACCAAGCATTGCAATCCACGCCGGGATTCCAAATAGAATAGAGAATGTGTTGCATTCGCGATTGGACTGAGTATGCGAGATTAGGTTCACCATAAAACATTTTAGGCGTTGACAATTGGTGCACTTCGTTACTATTTTTTACAGTATACACGCCTTGAGACGCGGACATGAGCGGGTTGTGCAACATGTCACCGGGTGTCAAGATGTCACAATGATGATATATGGCTGCATTTAGGGAGGCGGTTATGAGGTTATTTTGATATCCTGGTACATTTACTTATAAAACATCCGGATCTGAGAACAAAAGCTATTGAATTAAATCCCTTCCTCGCAGTATGGTGGTGGGAAGAACATGAGAAACCATTCGCATTGAAGAACATGTTTCTCAACTCAGGTATGCGAGATCATCAATGTCAAGATAGAGAAAGGTCGAGATAATGAGGACAATATCTCTCATTCCTTCTTAAAATCAAATTTGAGATTTAAAGAGAATCGAAAGCCAATTCAGTTACAGATGCGAAATATGACAGCACGTTTACTGACACTGCGTATTGTATTGTTCTAATTGTCATATCGAGATACGCAGAGCAAATGAATTGTAGGCGTAACGGCTTGAATATCATGGCATATTAAATTTTTAGTTGAAATCAAATACAAAAACAACTATACAAATTACCACTTAATCACATCGTGAAAAGGCCCCAGCATTTATATAAGTAATTAACGTGAAATTCACAAGGCGATATTCACTTACCATGGTTATGTACAGCGTATATTCAAGAAGGTAAGTAGCTTGCGCTGGTGAGTTATAAACCGGTATGTGTGAACTGAATTTCTTTATGGACCCAAGCGCTAAGTCTTTTATTGATATTATGCGAGTACTCAAACAATCAGCTCAAACAGACGTGAGTCCGTGGCTGTATTAGTAATTGGTTAACTGTTCTGCCTAAAAAGAAATGTCTTCTTGGCCAGGGAACGATTCAGCCGGTGTATTGCGCTGTGTTAAAATAAAACTAGTCGGGTCAATATATAGAAAAAAAGGGGTCAACCCCTCAAAAATTGCAAGAAAACGTTTCTTGGTTGTTTTTGGTTCCTGAACATCTGAAGATTAACATACTAAAAGTTTACCAAACTCGGATGACCGGAAAATGGGTTAATTAGGCAATTACCAAGATGGCCGCCAAAATTGTTAAAATGATTGAATATTTTTGGCTGTCCATAACTGATTATGTAAGTATGTTTTCTAATATATTTGAGGTCAACCTTTCACCTGAACCTGGTTTCTTTCATGTGTGACATCCCGATGGGGGTGCGGTAGGGGCACCCCTACCCCAAAACTGGTATTTTGGGTACATATTAGGGAAACCTTATATTTCCCAATTAATTAAGGAATTGCAAGAACTATTGTTTCTTGGTTTTTCATTGTTCTTTAAGGTCTGTACATTAAGATAGCAAAGGTTCCCTAAAATTAGAGGGTACATCTTGGTCAATTTCAGGATTTTTACCCCTGTTTGGTATTTGTTTGAAATGGCTCCTTGGTTCATGATTTGTTATTTCTCACACGAAAACGCTGTTATAAGCATGCTTTTGGAGTTTTTCATTTCAGCTCAGTGTCATTGAGACAGAGTTCTGATGAAGGTGCCCTGTTCGTTAGGGGAAATCCTAGCTGACCCCCACCCCACCCCGCCAACCTCCAATGAGGCCACTCCCCCTCCATCCCGGCCCATGTTATCTAAAGCAATCACATTTCTAATTGGCATTTGGTTGTTATTGCCAGCATACAAGCCCTTATTATAATGACTAACAAGGATAAGGATACAGGTAAATATTGATTTTCAATGTAATTGTTTACTAATTAGCTCTCCATATGATTACAGTGCTGCCATCATCCAAAACCAGTCAACTTTAGATCGGATATCAGGAGATGTTGGAAATAGCACGAGCATTGATCAGAGCTGATCGCTCAGGCGACTGGAGATTGCATCTCAGTGCAGTGTCTGATTGCATTCCGATATTCGCAGCTGCTGGACATTACAATTATGTTAAGTCTGCATACCTCTACCTACAGTGAACTAGGTCACAATCATCCAGACATTGTTACAAAATTTGAAAACGGCCTACATGTTATTAGGAGGACAGACCAGTTCGAGGCAGGATTGGGATCGGATCTAACTATTGAACAGACTCTCATGCGGTGGTCTAACCAGAGGAAGTGGCATGACAGAGGAACTAAGGACCATCTGGACACTGTCATCATCCGTGTCATCTGCGTACAACCTTGCGATGCAAGAATTCTCTAAACAATCATTTACCTCAAGTGAACAGCACGTAGACAGTACTAAACTGATGCAAAAATTAGTTGACTGCAATCCATTTGCTGAGGATTCTTCATTAAGAAATGTTGTGACTGGTGTAGTGGCCAACGCAGATGTCAATGTACATGAATATGAAGCTGTCGGCAAGGCCATAGTACAAAAAATGATTGGGCAGCCAATATTCACTTATTCCTTTAAACGAAAGGACAAAGCCAAGACTCTTGGTGACTCATCGTCAGTGAAAGTGAATACCGAACAAATGATAAATTCTGAACTCCTGTTCCAGAGATTTCTTGTAGTTTCACAAGCTGGCGACTTGACACTGCAAGATATCATGGACTACGAACTTAGTCCATATCATCCTGCCCTTTTCGCGGCAAAACATGTGTTCCAGAAGGCTGACAAGTCACAGTTAGCTGATGCTCTACGGGATTACGCAAATGAATCCTCCAGCTCCAACAAGGCCGTTCTAACAGATTCGACGCCAGATTCCGAACATTTTGTGCTTGACGGAGGCTCCTTACTTCACCGTCTGTCTTGGAAAAAAGGGATGACCTACGGGGAAATTGGCGAGGAGTATTCCAATCTCACCCTTTCCAAGTATGGACAAGCCACAGTAGTTTTTGACGGATACAGTGAAGAGCCTAGCATCAAGGACAATAAACATCAGAGACGACAAACGAAATCACACCCGCTTGTGTATTTTGAAATGAATACCGTCTTTTCCTCTGGCAGAATGGAGTATTTCTTATCAAGGGACTCTAATAAACAGAAACTAATCCTCCTCATCAGTGACAAACTGAAACAGAGGGGTTGCGAAGTCATCAATGCGCGTGGAGATGCAGATGTTCATATTGTGAAGGCAGCAACAACATCTGCAAAAGTTCGAGACACAACTTTGATTGGGGAAGACACGGACCTTCTGATTCTGCTTCTACATTACACTGAGAGGGACAGCAAGAAACTCTACTTTCGTTCGTACAAAAAGAAAGCAAAACATGTATATGATATTGTCCGTCTGATGGAACTCTTGGGAAATGACATCCCATCTTCACAGCTGCTGTTTGTACATGCTTTTACAGGTTGTGATAGCATTTCCTGGATTTATGGTATTGGCAAGAAATCCCTTTTCCAAAATGCGATGAAAAATGATTCTCAGAAAAGAGCTTGTGCAAAGACCTTTACTACAGCTGGTCAGGATGTGGCAACAATAGGTGATTCAGGATGCAAAGTCTTTGTTTCTTTGTTTGGAGGAAAAGCTGGCACATCTGTGGTAAACCTTAGACATACATTGCTTGCTTAAAAGGTTTCATCTGCTAAATCATTTGTGAAGCCCGAGAAATTGCCCCCAACGGAATCTGCGGCAAAGTTCCACTCTCAACGTTCATATTATCAGATAATGGTGTGGATGGGAAAGGATGAAAACATGGACCCAAAGGATTGGGGTTGGAAGTGTGAAGACAACATTTTGTTACCTGTTATGACTGACCAGAAAGCGGCTCCAGAAAGGCTTCTCAAGGTTATCTATTGTAACTGTACATCAGGTTGTAGTAATACTCGATGTAGTTGCAGGAAGTACGGTCTTCCATGTACTTCTGCTTGTGGACCCTGCCAAGCTGAGTCATGTTACAATCCGCATAATAGTGATTCTATCATAGACGGTTCCGAGGAAGAAGATTGTGATGATAATAACCATGCTGTGTTTTGAACAATTATATTGTGTGAATGACACTTGAACTTGATAAGAAAATTCAGGTGTGTACTATGTCAATTATTTGGGACATTTTGGTAATTTATGATGTGTGACGTATGACGTATGACCATGACGTAGATGGTTCAATAGCCCTTCCAAGTTGTGGTTCCTTGTGTATGTACATCTGATTGATTATCAAGAGCCGAAATGTTGGTTTTCTTCCAGTTCTGGCGGTCTTGATCTATTCAGCAACCCACTACGTCATGATGATGCAATACTACGTCATAGGGACATCCAGGTTAATCCAAGATGACCTTATCTGAATCTAAGGTATCACATTTATATATGTTTGTATTACATTAATGGGGTCTAAAACCAACCATTAAAAAGTTTGCTGTACATTCATAATTCAATGGCGGCCATATTGGATATTATGTAATTTCACCTCTTTCCGGTGGCTCAAATTTGGTAAACTTTTAGGATGCGCTTAAGTACAGCTAATTGAACACAAAAAGACAAAAAAAAACTTTTCTTGCAATTTGTTGGGGGTCAAACCTTACTTTGACTCGCCTAAACAGTGATAATTGACTCACGAAGGAATGATCGGTACTGGGGAAACACAACCTAACTAATCTACGTCAAGGTAACAACCAGAAAAACACATCCCGACTCATAATAAGACAACCAGGGCAATCATTTTAGGAATATATGCTCACATTGAGGAATATTTGGCAATCGTGTGCTGTTATTGAAAAGTGCAACACGATGTAATTTGCGTACCGGAAAAGACATCACTCTTATGGCTTCCATCCCCGCTTTGGTAATACAGATGTATTTGTTGTCGATTCATAAAATAACTGAGTATCATGGCTTGTGTTGGAACCACACTGGATCGGACATGGTTTATCATGATTCCATTCGTGTTCTAATTACTTTGATTTTACAAATAATAACCTGAAAACCTGGTGAAATGTATACCAAGGCCTAAGAACATGAGAATAGGCAGGACGAAGCAGGATAGAAAATCCAAAAAACATCTGTTAATAATCTCGAAAACGACAGAAGTTTTGCGTCAGTATTGTTGGGTCAGATTCTGTATGCTTTTGATTGTGGGGGTAGTCTCAGGTCCAGTCAAAAAACGAAAAAATATGATCTCAGCCTTCGTAAGAGGCACTTGCAGGGTAAATGGTTTTATATCTCAATCGCAGCGCAATAGACTTTGAAGACTGACAGCGTGTTTGATATGTCTGTGAGCCTTAGTCATGGTTCATCACGCCAAGCAATATTGTTTGATCAATGAAAAGCACGCACAGATCGCGGGCATTTTTGTTATGTAGACACTTCATGTAAATCACAAAGTGAAAGGCGGAAAGTACATCTTACTCGTCTACAAACGTAGCCCAAAACTCTCACAACGATTGACGTTATCGCTATGAGCTTAAATTTTCCTTGCACCATATTTGAACTACGAATTCCGTAGGGACCACTAAGTGTTTGTGAGTATGTGTGTGTATATGTGTATATGTGTGTGTTGGTGTATGTGTATGTGTGGGTGTGGGTGTGTATGCGTGTGTTTGCGTGTGTATGCTTGTGTCTGTCTGTGTATGTGTATGTGTGTGCTTAATTGTATGTGTGTGTATGCGTGTTTATGTGTGTGCGTGTGTTAATGTGTGTGTGTGTGTGCGTGTGTGGGAAGGAAGGAAAGAAGGAGGGAGGGGGAATAAAGGGGAGGCAGTAGGAGAAGGAGGATGGGCTTTAAGATGCAGTGCGTTTTACCATTATGACTTTCGGTTATTGTTCTATTGAAGGAGATATACATCAGCATGAATTATTTGTTCTATGTGAATGTATGAGCACGGTAGACTCTTCCCAGCGAACGAACATAACACAACGATATTTATTGGTCATCACGTTACATATATTCAGATGAGTCTCATCGGTTCATCATTAAGGCAAACCAGGTGAGTTTTATCTGTTCATCACCAAGGCAACCAAGGTGAGTTTCACCTGTTCATCATGTATGTCTTAATGAAGAAGCTATGACTACAAGCATCATCGTGGCCCACACAAGATACACAAGTAAGTACTGACAGACAACAAACACCTAGTTGTAAATTTATGATTTTATGAATGACGTTTTCAATTCAAACTGAATTATCAATACAGAACATATAGAAAAGTTTTTTCATTTGAGTATAACATATTATATATATATATATATATATATATATATATATATATATATATATATATATATATATATATATATATATATATATATATATATATATATATATATATATATATATATATATATACATGCATTTACAGCTGGAAACATTACACTGGATATAGGCAGTTCATCCAATGGTCCTACCATTATCTTGGAAAGAGAAATCGGGTCCCCAGACCATCCTGTGTGACATCAGTTATCCGGAACACATTAATGTGGGATATGCGGATGAAACTAACACTTAAAGAAGCGCTTTTCTTGGACATGGAAGGTGGAGTTCAGATCGGGTGGGATTTGCATTGCTTCCCTGTCTTCATCATTTATATCACTGGCCTTGCATATTTTGATTGCCACTGATAAAAGATCTACTACATAGCCTATATTGTAAATATGTGTTAATTGTTGATTTGAAAGTACAAATTTAAATTTTCATATTTAAGTGAAAATTAGAAACAATCATTCAGCACTTTCCTCACTGTGTGACCGCCTCCATTATGTTTGGGGTAGTAGAGGATGTCCTCACCCTGCACTGTCATTCTTTGTTGTTGGGAAAATATTTTCTTTGAAGTGCAAAGCTGCAATGAGTGATCTGAAATCAGTTATGAACCTTTCTATCAGTTTGAAACTAGAATAAATGGCACGAGGAAAGATACTTCATGAAATGGAAAAATGGAAACATCAAATTTAAATGTGCTAATCCAAGCAGCTATACTCGTTAAGCGATTTTGGATACCATGTTGCATTTCTTTTATTAGCAGTGATTAGAGGATAAGCTGAATTGAATTTATTCTGCTAAAGCTTTCAAAAGGAATAGATTTCTAAACATTTATTTATGCACCCCTTTTTTCACTGCCAGGGTTGGTGGGGGTGGGGGGGGCGTCATTATCTAGCTGGGTAAAACCATAACATGTATGATACACTACAATAATTCGTCAGCTCACATTTTGGTGCTCCCTTTTCCCCACTGCTTGGATCTCCTGACTGATGGCTAGTCCGTGTAACCTCTCGTTAATGTGAGTGCCTGGTCAAAGCATTCAGGTCCAAAATGCTACACAAAAACGAGTGGATCGGCCGACCCGGACAATCTGCCCTCGTGCTTGAGAATCCATTGCTTACACACTTGAGATATCCATTGCATATGTTCGGACTTCTGTTCATCATTAAGGTGAAGCAGGTGAGTTCGCGTAACAGCGGCGGTGACTTGATTCATTATGACTACACTTCACAAACGTCATTACGACATTAAGACGGAGGTCGTACCTGTCCAGAAACCACTGCTGTTAGCCACATTTTCTCGATCAACGACAATGAAGTGAATTCAAATCATTAAACGACTGGAACTAAGCAGGAACCAACCACGTGACCTTTTAATCACCCGCGGTGATATTGAATTCCTTGTTATACCTGTGCTAGTCCGTCTAAAGTGGTGATTGAACCTACTACATGGCCCGCCTGAAGCAGTGATGGAGCCTACTATAGGGTCCGTCTTACGTTGTGATGTAGCTTACAATAGGGTCCGTCTTAAGCAGTGATGGAGCCTGCTATAAGGTCCGTCTTACGTTGTGATGAAGCTTACAATAGGGTCCGTCTTAAGCAGTGATGGAGCCTGCTATAAGGTCCGTCTTACGTTGTGATGTAGCTTACAATAGGGTCCGTCTTAAGCAGTGATGGAGCCTGCTATAAGGTCCGTCTTACGTTGTGATGTAGCTTACAATAGGGTCCGTCTTAAGCAGTGATGGAGCCTGCTATAGGGTCCGTCTTACGTTATGATGTAGCTTACAATAGGGCCCGTCTTAAGTAGTGATGCAGTCAATAAGAGAGTTGGTCTTAAGTTGTGATGTAGCCTATTATAGGACCCATCTTATGTAGTGATGCAGCTTACTATAGGGTCCGTCTTAAGTAGTGACGGAACCTACTATAGCGTCCGTCTTAAGTTGTTATACAGCCTACTTAAAGGTTCAACTAAAGTTGCGATCCAATTTACATTTCTTTTACAGCCATAGATAAACATATGCTGTGGAAATATTTTGTAGTGTTTATAACGTAGAAAACACTAGAGTGTGAATGATATATAGAAGTCACTTCAGTAGTGATGTAGGATTCACCTTTAGTAGCTGTGCAGTTGACGTCGGCTTCTATATTGATCAAAAGTCAACATAAATTGTACATAATTGATAATAATACTTACATGCCAAGATGAAGGAAACAAAACCGAAGAGGAATCCGCACAGCCAGAGGATGCCACATGGCAGGGTTATATGGACGTAGATGGACTGGGGTGGTCTCTGTTGTATGGCGACGACATTGTTGCCGATAGGGGGCATGTATGAACAGGCACACGGAAGCATCGCAGGGCTGGGGAGGTCCTGCTGCTTTCGCGTGGAGGGAACGGACACCCTCAGAGCTTGGGTTGGCGTAGCCATGGGAAGCGGAACTCCTACTGTAAACGTACGATATAAGTGTAGGTTTAGCCGTCTGACAAAGCAATCTATAGCCGCCAAACCACCATATCAACCACAACAACAGCAGCAGCAGCAGCAGCAGCAACAACAACAACAATAGAGCTGCTGCCACCTCTAATTCGATTTGCACATTGAAAGCTAAGGTGGACTATTCTTGCCACACAAGTCCGTCTGAAAGAGTCGATAATTGATCGAAACATAAGTAATGTTATTACAAAATGACAAAACATTAAAAATGGCAATGTAAATAACACATATGGGCGTTGGAGTTTGCATGACATCTACTTCAACAAAGCAACGGCTGATTAGAACAATTTGATAATGGTCTTACCTGTTTTGGGATCCATGTTTGGTTCCATTTGATCCAAGTATAGATAGTAAACACCAACTGTATCACATGGTCTCATTGGTCACCACACCCCCACTCACATACACCAGGCACGTCATTATCATGATGATCAAGTAGAAGCCAAACCAATTGTAAGAGTGGTTAAGCGGTAGCCGATATTTGGTAAGTGTAGTACGGCCATGGTGGGGAGGCCACTGGGTATTTTTAGATGATACAACGGGGGCTACAGCGAATCAATATGAAAGTGAGCCATTAAAAACCTCGTGGTGGTGGACTTCATCATCGAATGGAACAAAGTGTTATGTGATTCAGACCGGTCTCCCTCTGCCTGATGAGGAGCGACGCCAATCAATTGCTCTTGTACTTGTCATAAGAAAAAACCACACTTGATTGACAAGACGAGTTCATTAACAACTTCATCAACATATCCAAAGGTAGAAATGCGGCAAGCTTAGAATTTGGGTGAAGGAATGAACGAAATCAAATGCCGGGGGTTGACTTCGCGATAGTAACAGACGAGGGTGAGTGCCATGATGCTCTGACAGCGCCCCTTAAGCGCCATCTGTTTACATTAACGACGTAGGTACACCGTGCTGTTTACATTAACGACGTAGGTACACCGTGCTGTTTACATTAACGACGTAGGTACACCGTGCTGTTTACATTAACGACGTAGGTACACCGTGCTGTTTACATTAACGACGTAGGTACACCGTGCTGTTTACATTAACGACGTAGGTACACCGTGCTGTTTACATTAACGACGTAGGTACACCGTGCTGTTTACATTAACGACGTAGGTACACCGTGCTGTTTACATTAACGACGTAGGTACACCGTGCTGTTTACATTAACGACGTGGATAAAATCAATGAAAATATCAGTATTTAGAATGTTGATGACGCTTTAATGTTCATATCCTCATCTTCCAAAGTCGATTCACTGAAAATTATGAGGTTCACTGCAAAATACTGCAAAACAAAAGTTGAGTTACACATATAAATGAGAAACGCATACCATTTTGAAAAGTAATTCATGAATGCACAATAAATGTTTTCCGCTAAATATGAATTGGATGATGCCAAGGTTTATAATTCTTATAGGGCGTCACTGAAAAGTTAAACACCAGCTATCATATTGAAGTCATCTTTGTAGATATTCTAAAAGCAATCGATAAAGAAAAGTTTCAACAAATGCTGGGTTAGCCCATTTAATAGCCAGCTGCGAAGAGCTTCATTTGTTGTGGATCTAGTAGCAGAGGTTGTAGTTGCAAATGGCCCGCGTTGAATAAAAAGGCACAGCCACTCAATGCACCATGTTGCTTTGAACGAATGCATTGCAAATGCGCATACCACGAAGACGATCCTATGCACTGTAACTCTCTTTGCACAGCATCTACTCTCGATTATTTACTATAAATTAATTTCTTTTGCAATCTGGCGGACAGAACAATGATACAAATATACAACTCAATTCTCCGTGTTTTGTGTCTACTCCGTGTTAATGGGATGGGGCTCGTGAAGTGAAAAACACCACAGTCGTTTGAGCATTATGACAGATGATTCATTGCTAATGGACAAGCAGCGCGCGTTTGTCGCTAAATGATGACAGATGAGCGGGAATAATAACCGACTTTATACCCAGCTTCCGTAAAGCTCCATGTGTGTCTATTTACTTCTGGGGAATAAATATTCGGATTCGATGGAGGATGTTCTATAAATCACACGCAGGTGTTAGGGCTTTGTCATGAAGTATAACATTGTTATGTCGAGGGAGGCGGAACCTCGGGACTGTATATTTAACCTCATCTCTTGGCTCGGCTCAACTACTATCAATAAAGAGTCCGAGCGCGACGGCCCCTAGCACAAATCATCACAAGCGCCTTAAAAGCATTGGTTGTCAAGTCAATTTTTATCGAAGCTTGAGGTCAAGGAATTTACAAGCAATAACAGAAAATGCGTACCGTTAGTATGACTATTCCAATGACCAACATAGCAGTATTTAATTTGTTCAAAGTAACTCCATTTCTTCTTTTGGTCATCGTAATAATCATCGAGGGAGGCGTATCCTCGGGACTGTATATTTAACCTCATCCCTTGGCTCGGCCCAACTATTGTCAATAAAGAGTCCGAGCAATTACAGCACCAAACATAAATCATCACAAGTAACGCGCATTAAAAAGTGTTGGTTGCCAAGACAATTTTTGCTAAATATTGAGGGCATGGAATTCGTACCGTTAGTATAACTAGACGAATAACCAACAAGGCAGTATTCAATTTGTTCAAAATGTAAAAAGTACCTTCCCTTGCTTTTTGTCAGTCATCGCAAAAATCGTTCTACATCTCAGTGCTTATAGAACGAGATGGCAATCCACCCGTTATGCTCTATGGCGAGAGCACCGACAAACGACGTCATAACGCTCATGAATACCATGACTTTAAGGGGGCTTTTGTTCGGATAGCAGTTTTTGGTATGTAAAAGAGTCCGCATATTGAACAAATCACTGTACTCATAGTGTGATGATATGAAAATAATATACAGGACAAATGATGAAATCGGCTGCAATACGCCTTCTCCTTTTATGGAAGTTATTGTGTATTAGAGGCCTCAGGGAAATTAATCATCGTTTTTTAAGACAACAACATGAAATGAGCATGGACCATGAAAAGGCTGCAAAAACCACGTGGAAATAATCGGCTTATATGGTATGAGACATTTTCATGGCGCCACTGCGGATGGTATATATCACACCACGTCCATTCCTATCACGCCACAAAGCTATACAGCATCCGCTTACTTCACTGTTGACCGGCCACATGTAGGAAAACCCACGCATATATATCGCAGCAATTAACAGCGGTTACAACATAGAATAATGAACAACTTGGTGCTGTGCGGATAATGCTAGTGCAATGGGCTACGAAATGAGGCATTTAATGAATTGCAATTCTGAAAATTGTTCTATCGCAGTTGACGATCCAATAGACGGGGTTTCAGAAATAAAACCGGGCGACTAACGGGGAGCAACGATGAGTTGAGGAGTCAATCACGTTTAACAAATGCTCCCATCTGGAACTCTTGATGACAACAATTGTGTTTGGGAAGGATACAGGTACGGTCGGGACAGGCAGAGTGATATGTATCACAACGATCCATTCCATTTAAACAATGTGCCAGACGATAGTGAATGCTACATACTATACGTGGAGCCCTGTATATTAAATCTAGCCACCGAATGTTTATATTCAAGTCAGGCTAGGTTCACCTACGTCATGACGAATAGCATTACTTATGAGTCAATGTATTCCTCGGGTTTTCTATCGCATGTCCATGCCATCCATCGCCACAATGTGTTGTCTCTATGTTCGATTCAGCAGACATTTGATGTTTATGGTTGTCCTTTGTAAAGACCAGGTAATTTGACATTTACGGCATTCGATCAAACAGATTAAATGTTATAAACGTGTCCAACCTGACGTCAGTGAAATACAAAGACAAGCAACATGCGACCAATCAGATTATAGGTAACAACCGACATACAAGAAATATGTAATATGTGCCTAAGAGAACTTACAGCAAGAAGGGGTTAAAACAATACATCAAACGTTAAAGCAGCTGGTTTGTGTGCCCACACTACCATATTTCTTTCGAGTGAGACCGTCGTTAGAGAATATTTAGGGTGATGAAATATGGAACGATTCCCTGCCCAGCACTTAGGTTCAATATGAATACACCCATAGTTAGAAATCATGGCGCGGGTCGGCTCTTTGGAACTCATATACAATTTGGCCTGATGCAGGCGCCAGCAGATAGAGATCTGTTGTCATATCAACAATGATTATCAGATTTCCAAACGCGATTTAGTAGGTTGGACAATAAGCCTTGAAATCCACATGATGGACGATTATAAATCTGTAACGGTAAGCTGAAGCAATAAACGGTTAAAGGAAGCCAATTGCAGATGATGAATATAGTCGGTGTGTTTGGAATGGGAAAACATGAATCAAGAATATTCGGCCCACGAAATGTTGACTATATAACAGTTGAACATAGATTGTATGATACCATAATCTAGTATTGTATGCCGTTGTGCCATTTGTCTGCGTCGCCACAGAAGTCACGGGCGTGATTGTGATCATGTCAGCAGCTACGGGTCTGTACGTCCAGCAGGGTAACTATCAGGTTGGTTGGTGACTGTGAGCATATCGTCCTCTTGTACATCCCCTTTCAGAGATGTAACCGCTTGGATACACAGTGCCTGCTGCCCTGTTATGTACTATTTGATCTTGGTATGGTTCAATAGATTACAAGTCTAGACAATTAGAAATAATAGGCCAGACATTCGAGGGGTGACGTCAGATAGGAACAGGGATAGTTGTAGAATACTAGTGCTTAATCTAACACGAGCAGCGTTATCACTTTAGACGTCCTTACCTCTTGTCACGTGAATAAAATCATACCCAGTATCCACTTGAAATGCCGTCTCACAATCAAAGGCGTATATTAACCTAGCCGTGCACGAAGTCTTATTGACGTCGTGCGATGATCGTAACCGAATGCGGCGTGAACGATACATGAGTTCCAATTATACACGATATTTACACAAATGTACATATGAAGAATAATTTTCACATAAATGAATGTTTATCAACAAGTTGAGTCAGTTTACGTGTGAGATTTCGTCAAAGGCGATTTAATCCGGCCAGACAAATTTTGAAAAGATCGGTCGCTGCGCCCACGCACAGACAAGGTTCTTCGCAAGCGAACTTTTGCTTTCCGAATTTTATTATTTAAGTATATGCGTCATTTTGTCAATGATTATCTTTTGGCAATACCTGCCTTAGAGGGGGGATATGTATTCAACCCTCCCCCGGGACCTGTAGCCACATGGCGAGTGAAACTGAAACTGCGTAATATGACGTCTTATGTCCAAAACGGGGTTGCCGTGAACGAAAGTTGTGATTCTAAAATTTCATGTGGCAATTGCTAAATAATCACGAGACAGTGGATAACCAAAATAGTGCAGTTCAACGGATATTCATCTCATTTCGCGACATATATAGATACGGAAGTACAAAACATTGATGAGAAGCTATATGCAGTCGATATAAAACGCTCACCGCACGACCCACATATATTATATTACCGTCGTGCGCGGCTAATATAAATCATGACTGCAGGTGATGCAAAGACACATTCTAGATCGATTCCTTGCATTGCGATGACCATCCTAGTTGAGGTAAATGTTGCACGTCATGGAACTTACTCGTGAGCGACAGGATTCTACGTGAATAATTAGGAAACACAAAAAGCTTCATCTTAAAGGAACCAGTGTATTCATTGCCTTAAATGTACAGCACTAGCTTCGCAGCATATTTATTGTTGTGGTAATAATCGAATTAATGCTAACAAATATGGTTGTTTGCCGTAGCGCTTATTGAACAACATGCTTGATAATTCTGCTTCTTTGTGATTTCACGATTTCTTAAGCAATCACACACTGAATGTTCGTGATTGATAGCATGGATTCCTGTCAGCTGCTGGATAATAGGACAGGATAACGTCAAAGGCGCATGCTACAGTAAGGACAGATGGCTCAAATGTCCAACAAAGCTTGATCGATTTCTCAATCATATAACATTTGCCTTTGGCGTTGCATGGTAAGTGGATGGTTTCCAACGATTGCACTTATATCTTACGGATATAGAATGGAAATTAAGGGAGAGAACATTATAACAATCATTTATCATTTCATTCTATACCATCGGGTGAAACCACCATTGGCGTTCTCTGTTGAATATACAGTCGAATTCAGTGAGCGTATCAGGTGCTTCGAAAGTATTTATCCTTAGCAACAGGGAGTATTCTGAAATTGCATGTCGGGTCACTTTGTAGATATATATTGTGTCAGAGCAATCCGCTTAGGCCGCACGCTTAAATCGAACCAATGGTGGCTCTGAAGATAACAGGTCTTGGCTGCAACAGCGACTGCGCTAATCCTCTTAGCCGAGCGGTTGGTGACTGATAGCTGAAACAAACACGAGTTCTATCCCCAAGTAGGTAGCTTAGTAGGGACCAATAGAGTTGATAAATCACAATTGAATCAAATAAATAATGAATGCCCCATATATATATATATATATATATATATATATATATATATATATATATATATATATATATATATATATATATATATATATATATATATAGATATATATATAGATATATATATATATATATATATATATATATATATATATATATATAGATATATATATATATACATATAGTTATATATATTATATATATGTATATATATGTATCATTATATATTCTGTATATATATATATATATATATATATATATTTATATGAATATATATATATATATATATGTATATCTATGCATATATATGCATATATATACATATATATATGTATATACATATATGCACATATAAATATATTTATGTACATGTATATATATACACATATATATATATATATATATATATATATAACGTGAAAATGTATGTATACAAATATGTATATATATGCATATATATATATATAATATATATATATATGTATATATATATGCACATATAAATATATTTATATATATATGTATATATATATATATATATATATATGTGTGTGTGTGTTTTATCATTATATATATACGTATACATATAAAATAAATATACAATATATATATATATATATGTATATTATTTATCTATATATATATATATATATATATATATATATATATATATATATATATATATATATATATATATGTGTGTGTGTTTGCTTGTATCATTATGTATTATATGCATATGTATACATATATGCACATATAATTTTATTTATATATATATATATATGTATGTATATATATATATATATATATATATATATATATATATATATATATATATATATATATATATATATATATATATATATATATATATATATATATATATATATATATATATATATATATATATATATATATCTATATATGTGTGTGTGTGTGTAAGTGTGAACATATGTATGATTGTTTAATTTATGTACTAGATTTATATCATGGAAGTCTTAGGTCATGTTTGCACCTTATGCACACTTTATTGGAAAAAGTTTAAAGTTTATTGTTTCGAAACTATAAATGTTAAATAAATGATACTAAATACAGCTATGTTATAAATGTCCTCTGGCAAAAAGTGATGATACATCTTGCAACTCTGCAACTGCAGCATACACTTCCAATCTTAATAATGTTTGAGTATCATTAAGAAGGGCTATCCTATTCGCCGTTAGTATTCTATACAGTATATCTATGACTTTTGTTTATCAAGTGTATATATTGATTGCATGTATCACAACACTTCAGTCATAGTGTCGTTATTCCCTGCAAACGCTGCTGCATTCACTTTTGTTGGCGATCGGCACAACAATTTGGTTCACATGTTTGATCTCTGTTTTGGTTAATTGAAGTGCACTATTGAGATGCAAACTCAAGCATGCAAATATCTCGATATACTGTGCCCGCTCGCTATATGATTAGGTCCCGTAAACACAAATATTTAGAAGTGAAATACGCCATGGTTCTCTAGGTTAATAATCTCATTCACAGAAAGCTGATAGCTGTTATTACCCCTTTTATTTTGGTATGCCAAGAAGAAAGTAAGATATACTAGTGCTTGCACATTGCATCACCTAAAATACATCAAGCACCTGTCACACATATTTCTAAATGCTCGATATAACTGACAACATGAACGGAATATACCTGCAACGAGCTGATAAGCCGACGAACAGTAGGTGTCTTCATAGCACAATATAATTCCACCTTTTGGCTGCCAATCAAACCTTCTTCCCTATTAATTCCCAGAAGAGGCTTCCTATAATTGCTGCTTATCGACTGTCCCAAAGTGGCTGCCACTTACGTATGATGATCAGCTTGCAGAAATGTTGGTCACCTTTGCAGTTTTACTCCCTAAACGTAGTTTTACCGTTACACATAAAATAATTGCCTCATAATCCATTAATTTAACTCAGCTGTTTATATAGTGTCAATTCACCGAATATAATAATTGCCGTACCGTGCGTACTGCAATATGCAGCCAATTACGCGGCATAATATGACTAGAATATGTAACATAATGTGCTCCGCAATAATATCTCAACGATACCTGCAGTGTTTAATTTGATCATGATTACATAGGAAGCCTTCGCTTTGGACGAATTAAGGACAGTATTTTATAAGACCAACACCAAACTAACACTAAATAAGGTGTATTATTGCTGGGGTGATTGGAAATGCTATATTCCGGCATCCAGTAATTTGTGGTACTCTAATTTCATTTTATACGCATGTGTCCATGACGAAAAGAGAAACATATTCTTGTCAGAAGAATTATCGAACATTATGCTCAACCAGTGCTAGACTGATATCATATATCGCGGCCGCTTTCTTTAGCCATAAAGGGCTTATTTATGCGTCAATGAATTTGCTGCAAAGCGAGTGCTGTTTGTATATGGGTCATATTGTTTGTTCATGGGATTGCCTTTGGTCAAAGTGCTAATAGCATGCCCACCGTCGTATGGCGCTACCATAAAATAAACAAAAGTACGTGTTATGTTGTAGTAATGGAGACACATAATTGGCTAAAGATTTCCACGTGGTTTTAGGGAAAATGTATGTCGAAAAGCGTGCACACATGATCACATATTTTGACGGGCGTGATCCCTGTTAGATTAGCTGTAAGTTCTGTGAGTGTGCTTTTCGTTTAAAAGATACAATGGTTCCTATCAGATGCAGCTGTTTGCAATTTATCGCACAATTTTGAAATGTGGTATATCAGTGAGTGTGTTGCCGTCCGACATAGACCTTACCTATTGTGATCATTGCAAGGCAGGGGATCGGAGAGGCACGTTTCTGCAGACATTGTACCTCTATGATTGTTGTACGGCTTTTTGCGTAGAAATTTGGTGTTACATTTATTCACATTCAACGAGTTATGGAAGACTGCAGTGATAACAAATGTAGTGGTGTGTGGTTATGTGGCACGCTGGTGATTTGTTAAATGTATTGTCTCTTATTAGAATGCATATTGCATTTCTCCGACAAGATGATAGATGGTCATATTCATATAACGTATCCTCTACGTCTTATACAACTAGCTCGCCTCATTACATAAGGTTAGAGGGACCGAAGTTTTCCCCCTCATCGACACAAAACTGTTATACTTCACGACAAAGACCTAACACCTGCGCGTGGTTCATTTAACATCTCCCATCGAATCCGAATATTTTACCTCGGGTTTTATGGAAGCTGGGAACAATGTCACCTTCTGTCCTTTCCCATCTGTCTTTATTTAGAGTCAACATCAATCCTGCACTGTTTATCTATTTGCATTATATAACCTGTCGTTATGCTCAAACTCCTGTGGTGTTTTTCATTATTCGAACCCAATCCCATTTTGTACGGAGCAGAAGAGAACCTGGTTTATATTTAATGATTGCTGTAATAATTGTTTATCATTATACTGTGTTGACGGATTGCGAAAGACATCAGCAAGAAATGATGCTGTGCAGAGTTTTAGTACGTAGAATATAATTGATTGTATGCACGTTTGCTATGCGTTCTTGCAAAGCAACCGGACCATTTGGTGACATGTCATGTTATTCCACGTCAGTAGATATTAGGAGAAGGCCAATATGACATATCTGACACTATATCTAACACTACAAGCTATCATGTTCTTTATTAATCGTTTTCTCAGAAGATGTGATCTCAAATGAATTTTGCATAGTAACAGAGAAACACATTATTTGACTTAACACAGATAGTTATGATGTCTAGAAAAAATGTAAAATCTTCCTGTAATGCAAATAAATGCAAATTGACTCCTTTAATATATAGTATTTAAGACGATGATCATCTATCGGAAAGACAACTGGTCATTGGTCCTAGATGAACATTCAGCTGCTCTTTTAGCTTGACAGCTTCAAATATATTGCTATTAAATGCCAAGAGATGTTGACAGCAAGACCTGGTTAGGTCGGACCAGAGGTCTAGCTGAAAGCCCTCATTCAACTGATACAGCGGGCACATCCCTATTTTACCTCCCGTGTCATTGACCACTAGAAACTATAAAATCGACAAAGAAACATTGCTAGACGGCATTGTGCCAGAATGAAACGGGATTGGCTGATCACCGCTCTTTTAACACAACAAAACCCAAGCGATGTCACGGGCGTGATCGAGCATTTGCTGGTGTGCCAAACATTTCCCCCCGAAATCGACTCGATAGTGTTGATCCCAAACTACATTCCAAAGCATCAATGTTTGTAATCGGAAGTACCTTAGGCAATCATCATTTCTTTTGGGCCGATACATATTGGATATACCATATACCTGAATGTGTGACAATCTGAAATGCAGATTTGAGGACCCCCACTTAGCACACTATACGATATAATGTATAACTTATGGCGCCAAAACCTCTTGTGCATGCCCATCGTTCTCCTCCGTGCTCAGCCTCTCAGCACATTTAATACTTTCATAAATGTCTATAAACTTATTGTTGGAAATATCCTGTACACTCCCTATGCTTGAACTGCTAAATGGAACCTGGTAAATAATTCCGTCAATTCGTTATTCAGTGCTGAGAAAACATCGGCCCAATATAATAACTCATCTATTTGATCCAAACCTTTGTGGGAAAATATGCAGCTTGTCGTACATTGCCAAAGCCGCGTTGCCACAGTTTGCTGTACATTGTACTAGGTGTCGTTGCAACAACTTTCCGTATATTGCATGGGGTCTTGTTGCTAAAACTGTCCGTACATTGAACAAGGTCTCGTTTCAACAACTTTCCGTACATTGCATAAGGTCTTGTTGCTACAACTGTCCGTACATCGCACAAGGTATCGTTTCAACAACTTTCCGTACATTGCACAAGGTCTTGTTGCTACATTGCACAATACCTCTTTGCTACAACTTGTCGTACATTGCACCATATCGTTGCTACAATGCCGTACATTGCACAAGACCGCGTTGCAACAACTTGCCGTACATTGCACAAGACCTCGTTGCTACAAACGAATGTTTTTTTCAGAATCAAATCATGGAGTATAGTATAATATATTGTGTAACCCATCAAACATTATGTTCCAAAACAGTTTCTCACATGTTTTTCAAGCTCTTGGTTTCGGAAGATTTTGGTACACAAATGTGACTGATAGCCGCACAGGGTTATAGAGATTTCTTGTGATCGATGACTGCTGTGACATCTGCGAAGTCATAACTGCAAGGAATATAAAATATGAAATGACCAACAACAGCTTTGTCCCAATTCATCTCACCACTGGCTTATTAATCTCCATGCAGATGACACTATATTTGACAACACAATAATAGATGATGTATCTACCAGCCACACATTGCTATGATATTGCTTCAGCAGCAGTTACTAAAGAAGCGTCCATTTCGGATAATCATATACTTTGACAATATTCATCAATCGAAATCAATTCAAGTTGCCATTATATCATTGGTACGAATCAAGCATAATGTGGATTTAAATATATTGCTGCATCCATTATTATGCATCTGACAATTGACGAAGTTTTCCATTCCTCATCAACCTAGATGTACAGCAACGAAATGCCTTTCTCTAATTGTACAAGTAGTATAGCAATCTGGGCAAAGAAAGCAGCATTCTTTATAACACCAAATTTCATAGTGTAATATATCATCATGGATTACAGCAACTTGACTTGCGTGACAATTCCTACATAGCGATTGATCATTCAAGATAGACCACACTCACTACTTTGTATAGTCGACAATAATTATGGACACTAAAATATGTCATAATGTTGATTCTTATAGGATATGACATTAATCATGATGGTATGTATCCACGATTAAGTATCTGATGCATGCTATTGTTTAATCAGAACTTTACGTTGTGTATTAAACACAGGTATCTATTAGGCATTTAAAATGCATAAATTGTGTAACGATTTTGAAAAGCCTTTCAAACAATAACTTTATTTATGACATCCCGTTGATACGTCCTTCATTCCGTTGACTTACCATGTATTCCACACGACAACTCTTAATGTACCTGCTCAAAGAACTGCGTATAGTTACTGTTACACATCGATAGCCATAGTTGTGAGCTAGTCGCAATAATGATTGTATATTTTTGTGAAAAGTTATTGAGCATTCGTAAACCTAGACGACCATTTGATTAATTAGGTACTAATATGATTAATTTACTCCATATTGTTTGCATTTTTCAATGACGCTGTGCGGCAGAGAGTGACAGTATGGTACAAAAAACAGCAAGCAAACGGGATCACGAGAACTGTTAACTCTAGCACAGCTTGCATGGTTATCATCGGGAACCCGCATCAGAGTATTAGATGAGAAGAATGTCGACTTATCAATATTGACGAATACGAGTTTCAGAGACTGGTACGCTAATGTACTTACATATATTCAGTTTGTGTGTATCAAAACGTATTGTCAGTATTTAAAGAATCAATATACAATAAAACGGAAATAATATGGCGCTTGCGTCGCTTGTTATCGAAGGAAGTAATGACATTAATGTCGCGTCTTTGCAAAGATTTGTCCTGCATGGCGTCGTATTCGTGCATGAGACATTGGAGGTATAAGCATATATGTGACATTAGGGCTATTCGCATTATTGTTTGATGAGTAAAATCATTGTCAGTGCCCATCATTCCGATCGGTGCAATGAGTTATGCTCAGATATCGCGGCAGTGATGGGTGTAGATGATTGCGATGCATGGACAAGGCCCCCTTATCTGCCATTGTCCGTGTGGCACAAACCCTGTCGTCCTTACCCAAGGGCAAGCTACCGCAACTGGTAGTGCCAAAAAATATAATCTTCTTTTCACCTAGTTTGATAGTATCGACAACGTCACAGCTATAGTTGTTAATAAAATAATACATGAGAAAAATTTTACATAATTATTTTATTTTCAGATGCTTATTAATATATAGTTTGATAACCAATTATATCAACCCTATAATAAAATACAATAACAATACTCAACTTGCGTGTCAAAGAGGCATTCAGAGATTAAAATATCGATGAATAGGTTTCTGAAATCAGGAAATCTCATGGCAGTGTGTGGCAATAAAATCGTTTGATAAAGCAGGCCAACCTATATTTGTACATATCAGCGATTAAATGTAACCATCAGGTATTTATCGCTTGTTCATGTCATCCATGCAGATAATGTGTACTCTTAATGGCCGATTTAGCAGACAACTTATGAGCAAGGCTGTATTTGTGCAAAGACCAGATAATTTGCCATTTAAAGTAGCATAGGAACCTGATGGAACGTTATGAATTTGTAAAACTGAATGTCGAAGAGGTTGAAAGCAAGCAATATGCGACCAACCAGACTGTATAAGCCATTGCTCCTCTACACCAGATTGTATTCAATGAATTAGGACAAACAGTTACAATATGCGGCTTAAAGATCTCGCAACCACATAGACCAATGCAACAACCAACAGTTGAAGCTACTGGTTTGTTTGCCCAGGTAGTAGTACTTCTTTCAAAATTGGATATAGGCACACCGAAAGGGTACATTTAGTGTGATTAAGTGTGGAGCAAATCTCTGTCGTTTGACAAAGCTTCAATATGAAGACCACAACCATGCAAAGGGTCTGCTGCCTGAGGCTTAAAAACTATTTGCACAAGAGTCGAAGTTAAAAGAGTTGCTGTGCCTGCGGCATTATATAATAGGGTATGGTCATAAAATCTCAAGGATCTATCATATTACAATTACTAACGTCTCCTGTCAGATGCACTTGGAGGAATCATTTTCAATGCAATATTTATCAACGCAATACAATATGCTTAGATATCCCCACAATCCATGATTTGTTCTGTTATGAATATGAAACGGCAAGCTTGAACCACTCTTAAATTGTCGGTGTGTTTTGAATGCGAAAATAACGGCAAATGAGGAATATTCAGCTCAAGCATAAACCCAGTAACATAACAAGTTTATAGCCAGGCTGAGAGGGCTCACTTTGACAAGCTGTGTTATGATCATGCAAATGAGTGCAACAAACACCCATCATCAGATGGGGCCGCCATTGGGGGTACTCAATATTTATGCATGCCGCACAATCCGCGGTCAGAACTAGGCCATGGACGGTAGCCCCTTTGACCTCCGACTTCGTGAGCCGGACCGCAGCGAGTTGTAAACATGGCATCGTCTGCCGCTGTGTCTCGACCAAATAGCCATCGTTATTGTTGCGTTCCGTTTTGTATGAGTGATGGAACAGTTAACCCGGATATTTCATTTCACCGACTTCCAAAAGATTCTACAAAAAGAAAAGCCTGGCTTCACAAAATAAGGCGAAAACAAGGTCCAGAACACGGGTTCATGGTGAGTCGAATACAACTGCGACCTAGAACATGTTAGCGATTATAAGAAGGCTTGAGCTATGTGAATAGTTTCATGTGTTTTAAGAAAGTAAAGCACATAAGAAGGAATACATTGACAGTTTTCATAATTATTATCTTGTTTTCATAATGTATATGCACTACAGGTATCAGACGGCACGTGTGTGTGTTCTCTCCATTTCACCAAGGACGATTTTAGGTGTGCATCTGTAAGGAAGTGCCTTAAATCGTCAGCGATCCCCTCCATATTCAAATGGTCGTCACCTAAAGAACCAAGAAGAAAGATTACCAAGCATGATATAGAGTAATCTTATATTCATACAAATTTAATTGCTCTTTACAAAAAGAACTTGTGTCAAGTAATTCTTAAGAAAATAACTGCTGTCTTACATGTGGACATAAACACATATGATATATATATATATAGCTAGAGAAGTTGCTACAGGACATGCAAATCAAGTATCAAGAATCACAAAAACAGAATCAGGCCATGAAAGATCAACTACAGATCGAAAAGTTCGGTATTTGTCGGTTTTCTTATGATCCTGACATGGTACGGTTTTATACTGGGTTCAGGAACTATCATGAATTTGTAGCATTTTTTTAAATACCTACAGCCGGTAGCTAAGAACATGACCAGCATGTACTATGTTCCTAGCACAGATATTACAATTGCAGGTAAGCCTAGAGGCATGCAACTCATTGATGAGTTGTTTATGTTTCTGTGTCGCCTAAGGGTTGGGCTTAAAACTAAAGACTTATGAGTCAGATTTAACTGTTTTCTGGCCTCAGTCAGTAGGAAAGTTATAACTTGGGCGAACCTTCTGGCCAATGTACTTGGTAGGGTACCAATATGGCTTCCACGAAACACCATATGGAAGCAGATGCCAATAATTTTCAAGAACTCCTTCTCCAATACCAGAGTAATCAATGACTGTTGTGAAATAGAAAATCCAACAACCATCATCTCAAGCTGCCAACTCACAACCTTACTCACATTATAAGGGCAGAAAAACAGTCAAGTGCCTGTTTGGTATAGCCCCACATGGAGCCCTGACATTTCTGTCCCCCTTATACAGTGGCTGCATGTCTGATGTTGAAATAACCAGGGATAGTGGGTTACTCGAGCTATTAGAGCCAGGAGATGAAATCATGGCAGACAAGGGCTTCACCATTAAACAGTTAGTTGCCCAAAAACAAGCAGGAGTTACCATACCCAATTTTCTTAGAGCAAAAAAACAGCTCCCCCCCGAGGAAATATCAGAAAATGAACAAATTGCAAGTGTAAGGATTCATGTTGAGAGATATATCAGAAGGATCAAGGAATACAAACTTTTTGACACTACCTTACCCCTCTCTCTAGGTGGAACTGCTCCACAGCTGTGGACCGTGGCTGGGCTTTTAGGGAACTTGCAGGTTCCTTTGATTAAAGGTAACATTGACGTTGTTTGATGACTATTGACAAATATTAGTGTCAGTGCCCTTGGAATTCCCCTCAGTTGTAAACTTTGAAACAAGGAAGTAATCAAAGAAGAAATTGTTTACCTTATTTTTTACTTCACACCACCTGTCCTGATTAAATGAGATATATATATACTATTTTGCTAGAACAGCTATCAGATATTTTGCATGTGCTATTAATAGCTCGCCAGTTCCAAATGTCAACCATATGCTGTGAAAGCCCAATTGAAGCCCTCGTGAGGCATAGGCTTTAATAGAATGCATTTGCAAATCCATACAGATAGTAATGTCGAACAAATAAACTGCATGTATTTGGGAGACTTAGAAACCTAACGAAATCTCACACTATACAAAAAAATCACACCAAGCCAATCCTGTTACGGCTATTTGGGCCAAAATTTTAAAATAATATATATGGTTCTCTTTCAGGGATAATTGATTTGTTTCTGAGCATTTCAGGTAATTAACCTCCCTTACAGAAGAAACAGATGGGCACTTTATCTCCAGTATTCCAAAGGGTTGGCTTCGGGAGGGGTCGTAAACCTTCCTGTCTGGAAGGGTACAGGTTCACCTGGTCCCCCATGGCCTTGGCATAGGCCGTTGCAGCCACGGGTTCAGAGGTTATACCATGGCGCATTGCCTCGGTTCACACATGTCTGCCTATCTTCAATCGGGTGACCAGGGTCTCATAGTCCTTCTGCCTCTTAAAATTGGACCTTAGTTTTTGTTAGAATTTGCTGTCATCCTGTCCCCTAGTGAAATCCTCAAATGCATGGATATCAGATATCAAGAACGACATCCTTCATAGCTAGCCACTGTTCATATGTTAAAGCACAAGCATAATTATTATTCATGACATAGGCATAAGGGAGTGTATGGAATGGGACACCGTCATGGATGTTGAAGATATACGATGTTGGTGGTAAATTAATACACAACCTTTGGGCACAGGGCCGATCTTGGTCTCAACCATTTATCCACTACAATTGGAAGGGTCAAGGGCAGGAAGCATAAGAGAATCTGGGGGAATTTTGGAAAATTCCTCAAACAGCTTAGAAAAGACAGGGAAGTCAGCTCGAATGGGATTATGAAAAGTGGACTTGATACTCCTGTGTTGCTGATGTTACAGATCCAATGAGGCGACCTTCCCCTGATAGCCCATCCCTTCCATGTCGCTGATGTCTATTCCCCGTATTCGAGGGCCTCTAGGCCAGTGCCAGGTCTGGGGTAGAGAAGTCTTGGCCAAATCGTCTGGAATGACTTTGAATCCCCTGGACTTGAACTTCGCCATTTGGTAGAGCACACCACTAATATGCCCACACTGACCACTGAGGCCTATAGTACGGCTGTTCGGACTGCTGTCGGCTCCTCTGTGATCTGTTAAACAAACCATCATTGGGAATATCAATTGCATTCAATAATTATTTCTAAGATTTCATATTGATTGACTTGTTTTTGAGTTAATTCATAGACATAGCATGAATCTGCAGATATTTTGAAAACATTTCACCTCTTATTTTTATCCATGCACTACCAACCACACATTGTGGATTTTGTTATCACTATCAGGGCGATGCAGTGGATATGTTCTTAACTCTGCAAGAAATGGAAAAAGCATGCCAGATTAGTATCTTAATGCTTGTATAATCAGGAAATATTAGTGAGGATTATATAAGTGTGAATCATCATGCCTTCATGCATACCATTTGTTGCCAAAAACAATTCTACAGCAGCATCTTTTCTCCTTATCTTCAGTTTTGATCAATAAAAAATGTTTAAAAATTTTGACCACTGCCATGTAGTCGAGTTCTTTCCTCATGCTATGAGACGATAACCTCGGGCTTTTATAGGCCACAATAACAATGCAAGCAAGACATTCAGGTCGAGATGTCATACCTCTATTGAGTGGGCATCTTCATTTTTCTTCTAGGATCTGTGGCATCTTCCTTTATGACACAGCAGTTACTGACAAGCTTTTCCACTGGAGAAATAAACATGATCAAATAAGCATCTATAATGTGTTATCCATCCTGTGTGAACAGCGATTACCTACTTAAACACACCTCCAAACAACTCTATCAACGCCACCGGCAAGCGCCCAGATGCCAGGCGGTCGCCGACCATGCAGGTATATGTAAGGATAAAATTACCTGTTATGCCGTGGACTTATTCCTCATCAAAATGTTTCATGGCTTTTGCGATGTTTTTTCCCCCGAAGCATCCGAAGTCTTTGATAAATAGGTTTCGACAAACCCGAACGATAAGAGAGGAACGTGAGACAAATCACGCTTACTCGCCATCTTCGCCGTGTTGTTTACATGTGCGGCGACTTGAGGGCTGATGGGAGCACCACGCGGCTCACAGGTGGCGTCTTCACATATTTTCTCGGGCGGAGGCGAGAGTGAACCCTCTTTTGCGTAGCTATACACTCTTTGGTAACACTACCGAATGAGGCCGGCAGATACATTGTATGTTCTCTGATGTCGAATAATGGGGTCACAACCATGGGTATTAATGCTATCGTTGAATACATTACTATGGGACAGTCTGTTAGAAAGAAATATTTATGATAGCAGCACAAGCGCAATGTACTCCATGGCCTTTACTAAGAGGTATGCATTCAGTTGTATCCATATATAACGGACACAATAAATGTGATACAATGGAACTAGCATTCCTTAAAGAGGCTTGATTTTAGATAACATCTCAATGGCTCGATAACTATGTATTGATGAGGGTTTTGTTTGAAAGAGTCTTGTGTGTAGTTTGCAATTGAGACGCAACAAATCTGCCATAATGCAGCGGATGAACACTCATTGCTTATTCTAATTGATAACCAGGAGTAGCGGGTTATACTTGTACCACACAATGCGTGTCAGAACAGGCACTTTTGCCATTAGTATTGAGTTGATCCCGGTGGAGTGGAGGTCAACACCTACACCTATTGACCCACAGGTTCCCAACCTGTGGGTGACTGATTGTGTTAAGCGGCGGTCCAATCTCTGAAAGGGGATGACCCAGCGACTTAATGGTATCTAATAGACGCCACTGGGAGCTTGCTGCCCAGTCTAGGCAATAGCCTAGTGCCAAGTGAGCGCTGGGACTTTGGGGCCGCTTTTCAAGCATCACAGTTTCCCTTATCATCACCGTTGTTATATCCTCTCTTAGCTGATAGTGATGCTAAACTTCAGTTTTAAGTTTCGTTCTTGATTAGCATGATATCGATGTCAGTTATTTGACAGGTGAGTAACTAGTATATATCAGTTGGAACAATAAAAAAGAACCGCTTATATAGCAAGTTTTATGGACAACCTGTTTTGTTTTCAGACAGCTTTAAATGCATCTCATAGGTCAAAAAAATCATTGGTGGTAAATGCCATAGACGTTTGCACTTATATCCTACCTACGAATTACGTCATGCTATTCATTCCTTTTATGACGAACTTAGTAAGTTAATCGATGGTCTCATTTTCTAGCTACCGAGTAACGATATTTCGTAAACATTAGATAGAATTGCAGGTAATAACCACAATATACACTTTCTCCTTTGTGGTTTTTTGAGGTGTATTCAATATGAATATAAATAAGTTTTCCGAGACAGCAATCTTTATACATCTATAGGGCTATTTTCCATATGTCTGATTGAAACTCAGAGATAAAACGGAAGATTGTTGTGATGATAGACGTACAATATGAAAAACATATCTTGGTGCTTGTATGGATTTGACCCCTTAAATCAATGGTGACACGATTTACTATTGATACAAATAATTAGATATATAACTGTTATATCTAATAATATAAAGTACTCTGCATATGTAAAATTATTAGGAAAATTCTATTGGAGGTGAACTTATCTCATCAAATTCTCGGCCACAATTGAGCCACCAAATGAAAACAGCATAACCTCCTCGAAGCTGACAAACCTCGGGAAATACTTTGGTGTGATGATCATAGCATGCAAGTGCATCGTGATATGTATCGTTTCGCATGGTCACGCTGGTGATATGGAAACATTCATCAACGCTCCGCTTCCTCGTGTTTTCCCCATATAATCCTTTGTAAAAACTTACTCAAAACTTACTTCATTATGAAAGCCAAAACCTAGACCGAAAAATTCATTTAAGGTGAATGTAAAATACAGTGTACATAAGCGACATTTCATGAATGTTAGTCCACTTGCTGGCGTCATTCTCCGAGAGTGATTTGTGTTGATAAGCGGTGCAGTTTTATTATATAACTAGAGGAAATTCCATCTAGGTTCTCGACAGCTCCCTGAATTGATATTGGCATAATGACAAAACCTTTGCTAGATATGTTTTGGCAATCTCAGCGATCGCGCAAACCGAAACCTTGCATGAATATCATTGGCATTGCGCACGATTGAAGGTCATACGCTACCGATTAATTTATGGAAGACATATTTATTCAAGGGAGTGGTCGTTAGATGTAAAACTGTTTTCCCGTAGGTTGTTTTCTTTGTGATTTAAAAACCCATTATGAGGCAGCAGTGGTTTTTAAAGGGTTATAATTGTTGTTAAGCACATCACAATATTTTCAGCCATGAAAATCTAATATATCTCCATCACAACCATGTTGTATGATTAGTGTTGATATATAGCATATATATATATATATATATATATATATATATATATATATATATATATATATATATATAGATATATATATATATATATATATATAGATATATATATATATATAGGAAAATATATATACACACATATAATTATATATATATAGCTATATATATACATATATATTTATATATACATATATAACATATACATTTATATATATATATATACATATATATATATATCTCTATATATATATATATATATATATATATATATATATATATAGATATGTATACATAAACATCATGATCCCGTATTAATGTTGTATTAATGTTGCTTGTAGCTTGCTGCCACTCTCCAAAGCGTTTGTATTACGGTAAACCTTTCCCAGACATTTTGATAAGCAGTGGTAATCAACTTCCGTTACTGTGCTAAATTTGCTGCAACGGAAGTCCGCCGAGAAAAATAATCTTAAAGAAGTGATGTTTATAGTATAGAAACAACGGTGATCACATCATGACTGCGGCTAGCTGAACATACCATTTATGTGAACATATGTCACTAAGTGATTCCTGAAACCCATGCGGCACCGAATCATGACATCAGTGTTAGCTACCCAGCTGTGCAGGGCCTCATTTGTTGTGGATCTGATACCAGATGTTTTAATTTCAAATGCCTTAAGCCCAATATCTAATAACGTCTAACATAATAACATAGCCACTCTATTATCCTTGTTACTTTGTACGAACGCACAGCATACACGCATACCATCGAAAAGATTATTTATGCTTTAATTTCGTATTTCTTTAGTGATCCAAAAATGCATCCCCAATGTACAAATGAAAACGAAGTTTACTTCCGCCTCGTATAAATGGGTTGAGACTCGGGTAATGACACATCGACTGAGGCTGAAATCTGCGACAGATGGTTATATGCAAGAGGAAAACCTCACGCTTCTGACATTGTCTCTAAATGATGACAGATGAGGAGGAACAAAAGCTGACATTGAACCCCTCTTCTATAAACTCCCGATATGGCTTTATGCTATTTGCTCATAACGATTCGGGTTGGATGGAGGATGTTTCGTGAGCCACGCGCAGGCGTTAGGTCTTTGTCATGAAGCTAATATTGACATGAAGGCAGAAGGAACCTCGAGGCAACGAATTAAACCCGTCTTCTGGCTCGGTCCTAAAAAACCAAACGTACCGAAATAGAAAATCAATGTAACGGCAGTCACTGGCATGCAGCAATACAAGTAATTCCACAAAAAACGTATGGTTTCGCTTTTGTAAACAGGGTGATTTTGCTGTCCAGTCATTGGCAAACAATAACTGAACATTCAAATTAATGAGGAGAATCAACATTAAGCTTTGTTTTACGAGTCATACGACCGTTGTAACCATTTTCTAAATGTGAGACCATAAATATATTTAAAGCTACTTCCCTGGTTTTTCCCTATAGCACACCATTCATTCCACAAATAAGCGCACGAGGAAGAGAGATATCATATTTAAACCATGATGATCTATGGTCTGGGCGACGGCGTAAGGACTGGTCATAATGCTGACAAAACCTGAGACTTTTTTAGGGCTGAAAATAAGTCCACACTATGATCAAATTATTATGATAAATAGGTGATGATATACATACAAAATCGATTGCTTGAACTAAGCAATATTGTCTCAAACAATATATACCTTAGGTTACCAAAGACGATCATTTATTAATACGTTTGCTTTCGGAGGCCAAGATGGACGCTTGTGGTAGATTCTCATACCATGCATATGTAGGAGAGATCACGATAAGTCCACGATAACGTGGAAATATGACATAAAGCATCATTATTGCGCGACAGCGGTGGTTGTATGCCACACACGTCTATTCCTATTGTGCAAAAGAGCTATATATTACCTCTACAGTATAGGGAATTCCGAAAATATATATCGCAGCAGCTAACAGCGGCAACAATATAGAATAATGAACAACTTGGTGCGGTGTGGGTAGCATACAATGGAATGGTCTACAAGATGACGATGAAACATATAATGGGTTGCATTTCGAGAAATCGTCCTTCTTGCGATAAAACAAACGTGATTCTGATGACATGAAACCTGGACGCTTGGCAGGTGGCTTGTAGGACAATGCAGGTTGCTAATGTATTTCTGAATACGTTCACTAATTGAATGCTACAAACGTTGCAGTTTTGATGCTTGGGTTAAGCGCCTTATAAATCTACGCGAGTGTTCAAGCACGCACTCCGCCCATTTCACTGAATACATAACCAAACTAAAAAACTTATAAAGGTTGCTGTTATGCCACCAGGGATATGTTTGGCGCAATCGCAATCGGATTCTCTAATGCAGTTAACGCTGCGCAACATCTAACCTGTTGATAGTGTTGTCATCAGGTCAGAGAATCTGTCCATTCAAATATAAGACATCATGCAGCTGTTACTTAGGCTCCTCTGTTGTGTTTTTGAAGGATGCAGTTACGGTCGAGGCAGGCTGAATGGTGTGCTTAAGTCTGCTCATCATCATTGTCTTGTCTTGACGATAGTGACCGATGCATAACATACTGGATCTATAATCCTGCTTATTGGATCTACCCACAGCAATAATTTAAATAATATGTCTGTTTGACTGTCAATGAATCTACACTCGTCCCATATACTTAGGTCACAACTGGAGCTTCGGTACGATAAACACGTCCTACATATGCATGTGCTGATAACAATATGTGGTGCATTATCAATGCGGCAACAAAGAATTGTATCAACAGCGGCATAAGAACGTGGTATTGAAATGATTCTATGATGGAAAGTGGTTACGCATTGTTTGTTCAGTCGATCTTAGTTTAGAGAACATGGTCCTGTGTTCTGTGTTATTTGACAGCTGCATGATACAGCCAATGCAAAATAAATAAGGCGTGCCTATTTTTATATGCCACAGCGGATTATATAACCATATACCACCGAATCCTAGCGATATAATGTGCATTTTCATTACAAAATATTCTACACTGATGATATTTGTGGCTATTTGCTGTACTATATAGTCATAACCATGGATCATTCAAATGGGTTTGCGCTATAAGAAACGAAAAGAAAAACAAAGCTCTGATATTGCGAAGGTCATGGATTTCGCTAATTGTGACGCATGGACAGCCATTGGCACAACCTTTTTGAGTTTGTTTGACAAAGCAGCCAAACAGGTGTATCATCAATCATAGTCATACTAAAATATAGGAAATTACCCTCTTATAGCCTGTATGTACGAATGTTGCAGCAATTATGTAGTCAACGGGTATTCTGTCACCTCTCGGTGTCATTCTCGCAGACAATGTGCTCTCGTAAAGGTCGATTTTTGGGTTGTCTTTTGCACGGACAAGCTAATTGTCATTTGCAGTAATCTATCAAACTGACATCAATGAGGTATGAAACCAAGCAATAAGCGACCAATCTGACTATTGGTATCCATTGATAGACTGACATTACACTGGATTCGACTCTTACAACAAACCACATCTGGGTCCATGAAAACCAAACAACTATAATGGACTAACGCCATATGTCAACAGTTGTAACTGTTTTTTTTGTGTGGCCCAGATGACTACATTTCAAAACTGGAGAAAGTCACGTCGTTACGGAGTGATTAGGGAGATGAAATATGGAACAATTCTCTGTACAGCACTTAAACATAAATTCATTATGGAGAGCGCCTAATGTAAGAATCACGATGCGAATCGTTAGGGAACGTTTGAACTATTGGGCCGGACACATAAGCTAGCGGACTCAATGCACCGCGCGGCATTGTGTTATCAGGTTAAGTTATGAATAAACAATGATTATGAGATTTCTATGACGAGCCCTCACTTACCAACAGTGTTAGGAACACGTATAGTGGGGTACTCTTGGAGAAAGTGAAGTTTAACATCGCTATTCAAAATCCATATGATTGACGATATCGTCTATTATAGATTTGAAACGGTAAGCTGAACCAATAAACGGCAGTAGGAAACCAATTTCAGATGATGAATATAGTCGATGTGTTTAGCATGGGAAAAAGCACACCAGCGACAGATGTAGAATATTCGGCTAAATGATATAACGGCTTGCAAATGGAGGCGCAGTACCTTGGGAAAACTAGGCCAGTGGTCTCGGAAGTTGAATGATGGTATCATCAGGAGATCAATACAGCAGTGTGTGGAATATGCTACAATGGCAGACAGATTATATTGGTTCGTAGTGTAGTATATTCAATTGTGACATTTGTCTTTGATACAACAGTTATGTAGGATAAGGAATATATGTACACCTATACTACAGCTCGCTACTACACTGTACCCTAATCCATCGAGAACGCGCTTAGAAGGAAGGAGTAGAATAATTCAGTAAATTAGCGAGTAGTTTTGAATGAATCGCATACGTGTTGGGTTGAACACGATAACCAGATATTATCGGCCAGGCAGTCGAGAGGCGGCGTCAGAGAGGTTCAATGATTGAAATAAAACATTAATACGTCACATCACATGAACAGTTAATATAGCTTCAGTCATCCTCTCCTCTTTGAACGTGACTACAATCCCACCAATTGTGCACTTGAAGTGCCTGCCAGCAATCAACGAAGTATACAATGTCTGCGGCGGTTGCGGCAGATGGTCACACGGCAAGAAACACTCATGGATTACGACATTGTGCGAGCATCAATTGGCATCACAAAATATGCACCTAGAATGAACAATGTATTCCTTGAAATACCTCAAACGACGAGCTCTCTCGTTTGCGACATGTACAAGCAATATAACCCTCAAACGAATAGCTGGTTGTGATATAAGAGCAGCACTTGTTGAGCCGCTTGGGCAATATTTCTTATTTCGTATGTAATGGGCATTTATCCTGCAAACACGAATATGTATCGCTTTTCGTCCTAGACACATTTGCATATACACACACACACACACACACACACACACACACACACACACACACACACACACACACACACACACACACACACACACACACACACACACACACACACACACACACACACACACACACACACATATATATATATATATATATATATATATATATATATATATATACATTTATGTATATGCATATATGTACATATATATATACATATAAGCATATATATACACATATATATGATTATACATATATATATATATATGTATATATGTATGTATATATATATATTTACATATATATATATAAGTATATATACATATAGATATACATATATATATATATATATATATATATATATGTAAAAATACACATACACACACACACACACACACACACACACACACACACACACACACACACACATATATATATATATATATATATATATATATATATATATATATATATATATATATATATATATATATATATATATATATATATATATATATATATATATATATATGTATAGCCGATAATATATATATAAGTTCGGTACCAATAAATACATTAATATATATGTATTATCCAATATTTGTAATTGAATGATTCCTGATGCAATGAAGGTTATTGATTTATCGTTGAGTGTGTTAATTAACTTCGGGATACAGTGTATGAAGCTCGAATGCTTTAATTCATCACATCAATAAGCATAAGCGTGTAACTCAGCATATGCTTGGCCGATCGGGCAGAATTGTTGATCGATTTCTTGGTACATTGTCATATATTATTCCAGTTAGACATTCTAAGTCATCACGCGTCAGGGGCTATGATTGGGTTCCATTTCAATATACTTTTTAGCAAGTTTCGTGTTTAGAAATAAAGTAAACACATTTCTGTCATGCTTGTTTACAACGTTGTTACTGATTATAGGGATTTGACTATCACTTGTTGAAGAAATATTTTTGAAGGATGCAGCTACGGCCAAGGCAGGCTGAATGAATGATGTGCTCAAGTCTGCTTATCATCGTTATCTTGTTTTGACGATAGTGACTGCTGCATACCATACTGTAGCTGTTTGGCTTCTTATGTGATCTAACTTGCGAAAAAGCTCTGATATCGCGGCGGTATAAAGATGACTCTGCTGCATGTCACAACCCATGTGGGTTTGTCCGGCAAAGTAACCGAACAGGTGTATCATCAAGAATAGTCATACTAAAATATCACGTTTAGTGCCTCAAAAGCGGGTAAGTTTCAGCACTTGTATGTATTGATTGCTGCATCACGTCATCCATGCAGGCAAGGTTTTCTCTTAGAAGACTTATGGGCATGGTAATATATTAACCAGATATGTCGCAACTGACATAAACGAAGTAAAAAAACAAGCAATATGCGAGCAATCTGGCCATTGATACGCTGGTAAGATCCAGTATGCAGGGCTACAGTCATAGTCTGATATGCAGCTGTCATTGTCTTCAAGCTCATTTCCATATCGGATCGTGCGTCAGGACAAGACAATGCTTTGACGGTCATTATGAGTTGGGCGGAGGAAAGGTGACATTGAGAATTCATTTACCATGTACCCCAACAAAACACATTTATGGCTACAGCAACCCGACAGATGTAATGGATAAACGTCAGATATCAACAGTCGAAGCAGTTGGTGATTTTGCCCAGGTGACTTTATGTTTTTATCAAAACTGCATGGGAACGCGTCGTTACAGAATAATTAGAGAGATTGAGCAATTCTTTGCACAACACTTCATATGAAAAGGCCTAATGCAGTAATCACGATGCGGATGGGCTCTTGGGAACTCATGAACAAATTGGACCAAATACAGAGGCTAGCAGATGCGCGGCGCGTCAGTGATGCATTATGTATCTACATATTTGAGTGTTTGGGTGTGTATGTGTGAATCGAATTATAGATGCAAAGTCACATGTGAATGTCTTGATCCAAACATTAACAACTAAAATTTTGAAAATCTGAAATTGATCGCTAAAACAATTATTTATTGTATGTATTTACGGAAACATTCGATCACTCGGCAATCTTGATGGAGCTTTCGGTGACGTTTTGTCTCGAACACAATACTAAAACATGCCCATATTTGCTGGATTGATAATTGCCAAAAAATAACAATTCCATTAAAAACAAATCTGAAATCTATCATTTACTATGGGAAAAAGATATCAAATTGTGTTCATTTTAAGGAAACAACAGACAACTCGCCGACCGCTGTCTAGCTGTCTATGACGTCAGTCAAAGATAACAAATCCATTAAAAAAAATCAGAAGTCGATAATTTACCATGGGAAAATATATTCGATTGTTTTCATTTTAAGGAAACAACAGACCACTCGCCGACCGTTACCCAGCTTTCCGTGACATCAGCACCAGAGCACAACACGAAAACATGGCCACGTCATGATCGATCTAGCTGTAAATGCCATAAATATCTAAAGTGAAGACAGCCATCCATTTCAATATTATGCAACGGTAGATATGCGCAATGCTGGTTCTAATCCATGATCGGCAGTAGCAGTTTATACATTTTAAACACAATAAGTGTCACAATAGGCACTGTTGCAATAAGTATATATATATATATATATCTCAGACATATTGGGCTTGCTGAAATACATACGTATCTTGTTGATTTGCTTTCCCATAAAGTAGTGAGGTACATCAGCACAATAGCAGGTCGAGTCATTATTATGATATCCTTAAACCCCGAGTGGATCAATTCACAGTACCTTTATTGTGTAATGGTGCCTTATTTTGGAATATTATTATGTATGCATTATTGTCATAGCCAGCTCATTAACTAAAACTGTTCTACATGTCGGAAGCGTCACTGGAACACTTATATTCTCAATTTCTTTATTTTACACATTTTCTATTTGTAATTTCATTTGACGACGTGGTATGACATGAAAACCAGCATGACATGTAAAATACGCGACTTAGATAAACCGAGTGTCAATAATCCGTGATATTATTGCATTGGATTAATCAATGATTGTCAACCTTGTAAAATAGCAACACAAACCATGGACTGCCTCATTATTTGCTATCAATAAGAATGACATTAACAAAGGTTGAATGGATCGATTTATTGCCCAATGTCGGATAGCATACTTTTTATCTCGGTTAATAACAGCAATATAGCTAGCATTACATGATTTTGGTGGATATGCTGTGCACTTTTATCATGCAATTGTAAGAGCATGTGAGATTGCATCTTGTTTCTAACCTTCGCGCTGTATTGATGTCAGTATAATGACAAATTCTGCAAGATGTGTATTTGTTTTGTAATCTAAGTGATCGCCACAGCGCAAACCTTAAAAAAGCATCACAGTTCTGCAGAAGACTGACACATTTTGTTCTAGAAAGTGATCGTTAGAAGTAATGTTTGGGCCGTTGATGGTTTTCTGAGCGATTTCAAAACCCAATATCAGGCTAAAGTGGCTCGCATGATATCTTTCAAACAGTTACAATCATGAAACAAAGCAACTCAGATATCCTCCATCAATACCAAAGTTAATTGTGATTCAGTTAGGCCTATCATGGATTTGATACTACATTTATGAACCTTTCAAGTCAAGTAAATTATTAACAGTTACCGCGGTTAACGTTGAATAGGCCCCCGGGAGCTATAATGATGCCGCCAGGCCATGTAGCAACACTGGACAGGATGACTTGCGTCAAGTTATTGCGTAACCAACAGAAAACAATTCATGCAAACATAGTCAATATGTAGTATCTCGCCTGATAAAAATAAGACTAAAAGTTCTTTTGGTGCTACAAATGGCTTAGGCTAGTTGTAAAACGGAAAATTACAGTCATCACTAACCGCTCATATCCTCGCGCGACAGAAAAACCACATACTCTTAGTGATTATACAGACTATTCGTAGAATATGGTGTGCGCTCCTCGTCATCTTGTGATAAACCGCATTGTTTTGCTGTCCTTTTTTTGCTTCTAAGACATGTGTAGTGGAGGACAGACTCGTCATTGGCAAAATGTCGAACCGTTACAAGGTCAAATCGTTACTATTGTTGATATTATATTACACAGGTTATTTCGCATTTATTTGATATCAAAAGGCAACACCATCGCATGGCGACGCTTTTCCTTGAAATTTTAATGGACATCACTCTTAATATCAAACAAGGCGGCAGCAAATCAATACGAATCAGGTCTCTACAATTGGCAGAGACGATGCTATTTGCACCAGCCGCTTTAAGAGTTTATATCAAAAGCCTTGATTGCCTTAGAAATTGAGGTTACTATATGTGGAACAGTCAACAAGGGGCGGGGGCTGCTGATACCAAGCAATTACGATAACGCAGGTGTATAAACTGTGCTGACAGAATACCAGTATAATCATGTGAACATTAAACTTGATAAAGCAATGTGACTTTGCCTGGAATCACTATCTGATGTGAAGTCACAATGTGCGATATGAACTGACCATACATGTGATTCTTACCTGTAATTCTATCACAATAATAAGCGATAACGTGGACAAATGTCGCATACAAGCCCCCTTTAGGTACATAATGGAAATAGCAATGACACTTAACGATGATATAGACAATTTCGGACAATAATTTCACTTTCTGCATCTTAGAATATATTCATCGATGGGAGATCAGGGACTTGTTCCTATTTATTTAATGCTAGTTAGGGAAAGACCAGATCCTCAATATTTTTTTATTAGACTCTCGTCATTACTCAGGAATACAGATAGAGCAATACCATCTTTAGTGTAACAATCGCCAGCATCTCAGTTATTCTCAATATATGTTATGCAAGGTTTAGTAGCCATGGATGATCGGTATAGTTACAGCTATGATCCTATCACAAAACATCCCTACTGCGCGGCGGATACGCGTTTTAAAGCTATCGACATCCATCCCATTGAGTTATCATTGTGGCAATATGTATTATAGCGGCTTTGCTAACGGCGTTGGCTGTTAACAGCCGGGCATGATTCAAATGACACTATGTTGAAAGAAAACAGTTTTAATGATCCAAAACACTGCGGGATGTGTTGGCTGATATTACTGCATCAGCAATAAACGAGCAGTCCGGTATAATCGTGCTTAGAGTAAATTGCCTAACACAGCAGCTAGTGCCAGCTAAAGGGAAAGTCTGAAGTAAAATACATTTATCCTGATCGGCGTTCATTAAGTGTCGAGGAAAGGCCTTTCAACTAGGTGTAGGCAAAATGACAAAAACACTTCTTACTTACACTCGCTTCACCATGGAATTAATCACCCGGACATTGCAGCAGCCACGGTACTGCTTGATGTGTTCTGTGATGCAGGATCCCATCCAAAATAAATTGAATCGAATGACACTATATAAACTGCACTTCTTAACCTGCGGCTAAAAAAATACAATCATCTTTGCTGAAATGAATAGCCAGTTAAGCAAACTTTGTATGCTACATGTTCAACTACGTCAAAGTCTTATAAAGATACGTTACACAAGTGCGCAACAACGTATATGATACGTGCGTTCTTGGGACGGACTGATAAACTGTTGTTATCAATGAGTCAATCCTGGTGATCGATAGTGGTGAGGGTATGATTGCAAGTCAATGTATGACATTGCATATTGATATTGAGGAAATATATTAGTGTTTAGCGTGTCAGCATGTAACCTCTCCGTAAAACAACGGAAACATTCAGGGATATGTTGATCAATTATGCAGACCCTTGCACATCGATTGGGTAGGTCCTTTGCAGCTAGCAGCTTCCTGGTAATAAGGGCCTACGCACTCATCCTAAAGTGACAGTCGATATTGTTTCATGCCATATATGCATCTAAAAGATGCGGAACATGTCGCCTTGACGACGCCAAACGTTCGTGCCGAGCATCAACAAGTAAAGCACTGTCGCATGAGGAGCAAGGCGCTGCGACTGACAATACGCTTCGAGCAGCGCGCGCCATCAAGCATTAACCGAGTAGCGTTTTAATGTGCTCCGTGTATCATCTCCGTATCCTCATCGATCTGCTATAAAAACACAATAAGATATATGTGATCATTAAGACAACGGGACATCGCGTGCATAGTTTAATAATTACACATACAAAAATGCGAAGATACTCTTCTGGATAGTTAATTATAGGTGAACTGGTGGCTCATGTTATATCACACCTACTGCATCTAGCACACAAATCCGACATGTGGATCGCTTTGTTAGTGTCAGTGCATACAATTGATGAATGTAAGTCTAATAATGGACAATCCATCAATGTATAAAATCAGCTGCATTCCACAGAACACACAATACGTTTGGTGACTAGAGCTTGGGTGTAGGCAGTTAATACAAAGGACCGTGCTGTATAATGTATCAAATGCTTAAATGCCTAACAGATACTAACACAGAACGCACACAACCGCCTTTGATATACCGGTTTGTAACATGCTCATCGTTTTAAATTCGTTGCAGCGACAAACATGAGGGGACGAATGGCTTTAACATTATGTATCAAGCCGATATGCAGTGAGGGGATGTGTGAATAAATCAATGGCTATATTGATAATTGGCGGATCCGGAGAAGAAGCTTATATTGACCAAGTACACTTCCTATGTGTCCCTAAGAATGACGAATACAATAGGCCAGTCTCTCAGTAAAGGGGAACATTGATACATGTGCGACATAACAGATTATGGTTTCCATTAAGCCGCTTTATAGATATCATTCAAATGGAGTCGAGGATGATCGGTATAGTTACAGCTGTGGTCCTATCACAAAACGTGTTTTGTAAGGTACGATGTTGTTTTTATCATGGTCAATCGTGGAACAGCTGTGCAACAAACCTTAATGCCATGGGCATTCTATGTTGTGATCACGACATTGTTACACGTGTGTATCAGCCAAAAGCGTGTATCAATGTTCGCTTTTTTCTGAAGTGATTACGACTTATTTTATATGTATTTCCCTGATCGTATATGTGATCAATGAAATAAAGTAGATTGCATTACATCTGGATCCCAATGAAGACCACTATGCGTTATTGCATACCCTATCAACGACGGAAATTACTTGTAGAGTAGAGGTTAACTGCTTTACCTTTCGCTCAACAGGTTTGTGGTTCAATTCAAAGATGCGACAAAATGACTGGTTACATCGGGGACTGGGAATCCCACGCGACTCGAAGGATAACTTTAAGTCTCTGAAAGGGTACAAGCGAGAGCCAGTGACATACTGCTTGAAGCCGGGGTTTGCATACCCGACGGTTCAAAGTACCACAATTATTCTCATCCACCATTGCGGTGAAAACTGAAGCTTACTGCTGTATGCTTTCATTGAATTCGTGATCTGATGAATTGGTACATCGAAAGTAATGTTGGTTCTTTTGTTATTATAATGAAATTGATATCTAGCACAAGGAAAACATAAACAGTAATTTACTCTGAAAGTCTGAAATGGAACTAATAAAATATGGTGCAATTCATTATCAAATCAAGTTAAAATTCAATGGCGTAAGACATGTTGGGCCAGATCGTCAATATTATTTCGTTGGAACTGATATTTCTATTTAACAAAGACGCAGACAGCAATCACGCCCCGGACTATGTGAATTAATACGTGAATTTGTCTACGTCTGCAAAGATCTTTATATGTTTAGTTACAGAATATATAGGTATTTGGAACAGATTGAGAATAAGTGATTCCCACCTATACTGTTTTAATTATTATTGATAATTCCGTCCTGGACATATCAATGACGGTGAGCCCGGCGAAATAGCGTATGCACATACTGCGACGGCTACAGGTATATATCATAATGACATTTTTTCATTTACATAAACTTCATTACATGAATAGAGTAATATGGGCAACATAAAATACAGACTGTTTCATCATTCGTTATTAATAAAAGTGACAATGTGTCTAAGGTTTCATAAATTAATGACCATCCCCATGTCCAATTTTATAATATTTATCTCTCTTAATATCAGCTCAGCTTGCAGCAATCTCAGAATGATTTTTGTAGATGTGCGGTGCAGTTTCATATACCAACTATAAGAGCCTCCAGGAGTACATCCCGATCCTCACATTCTCTAGGAATTATGACAAAATCCTGAATACCGAATCGCAGTGTTTCGAAGCACGTAAACGTCATTAGAACACCACAATGTCTGCACACAAATATGGATGATGGCCTACTGATCTGTTCACAACCATGAGTATTATTCAAAGGAATGGTAGACTGGCCCGTGTAAATTACTTTCCAAGATATAACAAGAGCTAATACGAGTAGCAGAAAATAAGGCTTTATTTTGTCACATTACTTATAAACTGACTGAATCTCCTCAATATGCCATTTTGATTAGATCTAATTGGTTGACACGAGTGTTGGGCTGCATGAAGAGATGGTGTGGCCGGCGTCTGTATTTTACTTCCCCATGCTGTATGCACACATTGTGTGGAATACATCAATGTATTACATAAATCGATAGTTACTCGCTCGGTTTATAGGTTTTCCCGGCATTGCCCCACACGTAGAGAAAGAACAATGTGGTTTCAGGCATATAGCCGACGACTTATATTCCCACGATTTTAATCACGTACCAAAGAAAGTTAAATAGCTCTTTTACTATTCACCTTTCGTTATTTTGATCCCCAGCAAAACGTTCAAATCATATACAAAATTCTTATTTTAGGTGTCGTGGTCACTTTAATCATAGTCACGACGAGCTCCGATTGTCTGTGTTAGCTTATTATATTCAGGATACAACCAACTGTCAATACTTGAATTTTTCAAACTGCGCTTGATTGCGTATTTGTCTATGTTAGCACTGAGCCCCTCTACATAGTTTCATATTATATGAGTTTTAATAATAACAAAAGTATGATATTAGTGCAAGTGAAATTAATAACACTCTTATAATTGCAAGTCATAATAACAGGCTCAGCATATTCACCATAACTCTAATGTTCCAGATCACTGTTGTCTTTTAATACGTCACTAATCGCACTTTATCCGCAGGCTGCAAAATTGCATACATGCAATCACCATTGTAAAATTACAAGACTTTCATGCTGTAGATTGACCAATAAAGGGCTGTATTCTGTTGGTAAATTATCGATGCAGCTAAAAATGAAAGAAGTATCGGTGCATTGTGATTCATCGTGTAGGTAATTATTTGATTAAGGTTATAAATGTCTATGTTCGTATGACATTGATTTCCCCCCAAAAGGGGCCGAGAATCAAGCAACAATACCTATTCATCAGACCAGTTGTCTCCATCTTATCATTGATGCTTGGTAACATGCTGATAGCATTTGTGGACGGTCGTAGCAACCTACAATGTCCCAATAAAAACTGTAATTTTCTCTTTTTTCTCACCGATTTACACAATTAAATCACTGAACATACTTGCACACCAGTCCGGTGGCAAAGTGCGCGAGCGTACTACCAATACGGAAGCGTGCACGTTTGCGATGGCGTTTGTGAGATTGTAGGTCACATGGTCATGATATTGCACGGAATTATCTTCAACGAGCAAATGATTTAATCGGCAGACGAAATTTGTAGGCGAGGCAGTGACGTGCAAATTATGCATGTAATTTCATCTGCTTGTTAAGCAATTTATATCAGATAGCGGCACTCCTTTCAACATATTAGTCTATGATTCTTTCGAACATTATTCGACAAGCTACGCCGCGCGTGTTGCAATTTCCTGTCATTTGACCGCACAATGAGAACATAAGGTGAAGGTTGTGGCTGGTATCGATTGTTTGCATGTTTTGTCGGTCGCCTGGTCTCCGATTATTGCTTGATTTGAGTTTCCCATACTATGACAGCATAATCAAGCCGCTACATTAATGTCAAAACCACTGCAGTATTTGTGTAATCTTAACCTACAAGCAATGACACACTGCCGATGCAATATTGCACGGGGAATATTTCATTGAAAGATAACCACGATTTTAGAAACTAACCAATGTGCACCTCCTTTCAAAGCTGTAGTTTTCTGATTATTTGGGTTTGACGAATATCCATGTGTTACCACAATTTCATATAGAAATCTGATACTTCATCATCTATCTGATTGACATATTACACAACAATACCGCGTATTTACAGCCACCCGTTACTCTCCGATAATTTATATTAGCGCCATTTGTTCCAAACAGCCAACACGCATCCTTAATCTCATACTAAGTGCTCTATCTATCGAAGTTATGACTAGATGCTGTTCCATTTCCGGGTTGCATCTGCAGCATTGAAAAAAGCACGATGATCAGAGCATTTGAAGCATTTTCCTTCTCTTTGTAACGTATATAATTGTGAGATTAACCAGAGTAGGTTTCGGTACAAACCATTCCCTTCCTTCGCATCTAAACACGGCCCTATAAAAAGTAGCATATTGCTTGCTGTCCTGTATCATTCTCATCAGTAAGAGCCACAAAAAACATGTCTGACCGGGTTGCTAGGCAACTGCAAATGGCGAATTACTTGGTGTGTCGCTTGAACAAATACACCCGTCCGTTGCCTACTAAATCAACCAGCACCTTTGTCGATCCACAGTAATACAAACGATGGAATATCGGATGGAGTCATTAGGCTTCAGCAGCATCATTACCGTTCCGCCGGAGACATAAGATGTCCTATATTTAATGCACGTTATAATTTGACCACTAAGTAAGATGCACTCGTTGACACATTTTGCTACGAAATCTCCCAGTAACTGACACCACATATCCATGTTGCAGTTTCTTCGTCCCTCTATTAAACGCAAATCATACGATATCATTATATATTGTATTAAATATACAATGTGATGCAGAATTATGGTGCAAATGCTCCGATACCGTACAGAATATGAAACAGAACATTGCTTTCACGAACAATTAAAATGATAACTTTTCCTTCCCTCTGAAATAATATAACATTGCAAATTAATATTTTTTCTGCAGTTAATTTGCCAGCCAATACATGACGATACATGATTAATGTTACCAAAGTTTATAGCAAGAAGCGTGACCAGCGCCAGGGGTCTGCAACCCGCTAGGGGCATCAGGTGTGTGCAAGTGGGTACTTTAGGGGGATCCCAATATATATATCGGGGGATCCCAATCATATACATCCTTCACTATTACGATATCGGCGCGCTGATAAAACTCCTATGTTCCAGATCAATTCTATGGCCCCAACCCCCTTTCTATAATCTATCATCATGAGTTTATAGTAATACGGAACATTGTATTGCAACATATAGTCATCAATGTCGCATGTTTTATGATTCTGACACTAGCTGTATCGTTGGATCAGGTGATAAATGGTCATGTTTATCAACATTATACAATATATCCTCTTTGGCTTATCAAACTAGCTCGCCCCATTTAATATGCATTGGATGTATCAAACAACTGTCAAATAAAATAAGAGCATAAGCTATATTATACCAACTGGTATTAGATCATACGGAATACACAGCAACTTCCTATCGCAGGGTCATTTAGATGCCTCTAAGCATATGTTTCGTGTTGGGGATTCCTTTTATGCTACCCATGATTATCATCCTTATCGGTATATGGAAATGTTAATTGACGTTTATATCACTGTTGTGCGTTTACTGGAGGTTAAACGGACATTGTCACTACTCCACGTTTATTGGAAGTCAACGAAGTAAATGTTAATTCCAATCAAATGTTTAGCCATTCATCGCTACCGACTGGTCATATAGACTGCTACTTGCTGGTATGATCAAATATAAAGTGCTCACAGAAGCACTCAGATTTGAAACATTCGTTTTACATCTGTTATTTAATAATAAAGAGACCTCCGATGATGATTGACAGCAATGAACACGCGGTTTGCTCAGCTTACCTTGGCCATGTCTGCATTCTAAGCACCACACGGCTACACTGAGGCTTGCTCCAGACGGTAGCATTTACTAGAGTTGCACGATATCTTACAATGCCCAACACACATTAGGTTTCTCGCTTTTAAAAGGGTGAAACTTAAGTATTTGTCCACAACGTCCATCGATGGTGTAACCGTAAAGCGTATACAATTTGAAAAATAGCCGGTAAGGTTGCACAAATGATAACGGGCATGTACCTGCGGGATAAACACAAGCATATAACTTGCTTATAGTGTTAAAGTAATTGATGAACACGTGCGATGTTATGTTAACAGTTTGTATTGCTTTTGTAATCTGAGATAACTGGTGTTGCAATAAGCAGAATGTGTGCATACGAGCGAATACATACTCATCAATGGCATAAATGGCTGGTTTGCGGGTGTATTCCAGCGTACGAAAAAGTGTGGGCCGTAGTTTTGGAATAGATTATCTGTCTAGAAAATGCATGGTTATTATAACGAATATACCTGCCCTGTCTGAAAGAGTTATTGTGCTTACCAGCCTTTGTACATTTGGCGTGCGGGTAATCTTATGTTACATTGACCGCAGATAGCTCAACACCATGCGCACATTGATCGAAGTTTCCTTGCATCAAATGTCATTTGTTTGATCGCCAACTGTCGGAATAACAATTCTCTAGGGCAAATGAGAAATATACAATTTTGTTTTCGGTGCGTGTGCTATATATACTTCATTGTAACATATTCTGTGTGTACTCAATCATGAAGGTTTAGCATATTGTATCGTTTCCTATGTTTGAACTGTGGTTACTTATGGAACTGTTATGTCTATATATGTATTCATCTGATAAAGGTTTATAACAACCTGCATCACAGAGGGTGTGGATAGGCGTTGATGTTTCATAATATTATAGCATTTAAAAAACAAAAATAATAATAATGATTGCTATTTGTATAGGACAATGATGTCGACTTGCATTCTAAGTGGAGATCAAAGACGTCTGCATGATTGAGAAACTAATATGTCATAATAAGGACATAACATATTTCACAAAGTTATCATTTATAAGTATGCTCTAAATTCGAAAGCCGATCGTCTGATTTAAAATGTATTTGACATCAACCATTCACGAAAATATGGTTAACATTATTTTGCACAGCCATGAAATCATCGAAATGGATTGAGCAAGGTGTTATTTTGTACATTCAACCGCCATAAACGTTCGACTGTTTTTGAAGGGCTGATAGCTCTAGCAGCATTTTTGGTGAACGATAATATAATTCATGCCAAGCAGTCGCGGTATCATTCATTTTCTGGGATCCTCTGTGTATTCCACTTGTTTTTTTTATAGTGCCTACACATAGAACTAAAAACTATTTCTGATAAATAGTTACGATGGCCGGGGTTATGAAAAAGGTGCAAAGGTAATCTCACGCATATGCACGGATAAACGGATAAGCAACGACAGATTGTATCGCAAATTACTGTATAATACAACCAAAAGGGGATGATATATGTTGCCTAGTTTTTTCGATTTTCGCTTGATATAAAGAACAATTTATTTAACCTAGTATGGTTTGTTGCTTCGGATAAAACTAGTTCTAAGAAATCCAATCACAAGCGAATGAGAGTTATGTACTCAACAAACGTTTGCTATCAATGTGATACATGTGGAACGTCTTGGTATGGAGTGTACCGTGGCATTGTAATTTTATTCTACTCGTTTATATTTATATATAATTTTGTCAATCTCATATCTGAATATTTGAGACAAATATAATCGCTGCAAGCAGATATTGTTTGCAGACTTACTTTGCAGATCTTCTTTGCATGGCATAATATAATGTTTTGATATCATTGTATCAAAGTCGTGTCATAATAAGTAAAAATGAAACAATGGCAATACTAGAAAAATGATTCAATAATAAAGCACTTTGTGCTTTACATTCGCAATACAATTGTATTTGTAATATTTACACGCCTCTTTGATGGCGAGAATATTTCCATAACACGGTAGAGATTGATGCATATGCGGTATAATAACGACACCCTGACGAAGGCCAGCTTAACATAGTTAACATTAGATAGTGGCTCCGTGAGAGGCTTTGTCTAGTGAATTTCAAAAGAAGCTCTCGGTTATATAGGTATCAGTCGGTATCCTGTATGCCATTAATTTAGATTCAAATGAAATCGTTGGCGCTAACGTCATATGGGATAATGACGATGATGCTATCCAATAAATTTATGATACTCAAAACACATCAGCAAATTAGCTGACTGTTATGTACCCGCAGGCAGTGTTGGCGTGAAGTGCATTATTCAAATCGAGTGGAATTTACCACAGTAAGATTTGGACTACAATCTTATCTCTATCTTGCAGCTGCAATGATATAGACTGTGCAGAAAGAACGGAAACGAATCACGATACCATCTGTCCAGTACTTCCTGCATTCAGGTCATATCATGCAAAAAAAACTCAAAGACAGACGAGCTTGTTTTTGCAGCAAATTGGTAAATGTGCTTAAGAAATTTACGAGCACTGTTATATATATATATATATATATATATATATATATATATATATATATATATATATATATATATATATATATATATATATATATATATATATGTATTATATATACGAATGCGAATATTATGGACATGTAGCATAAAACCAACCATTTTTGGGACATAGGGGGCGACAAAACATATATTCAATATGATGATCATTTCATACATGTATATCATATATATATATATATGTGTGTATATGTGTGCATATATATATATATATATATATATATATATATATATATATATATATATATATATATATATATATATATATATATATATATATATATATATAATATATGTCGTTCAATGCAAGATTACCTGCCCATTTTGTTATAACCTTCATCAATGTTACGAACATCAACAAGCCTATTCAACACCAACAGGTATGAGCGTCTTCTTCTTAAGTAACACATACGGAAATTACGCTTACCTATGTGCTATAGACGTTGTGGGCTGTATTTCTTAAACAAGTTTGTAAAATACGTCTATGAGTGATCAAATATCATGAACCTTATTGTTAAACAGTGTTGAACAAGACATTTGGTTGACGAGGCCTATCAGCAATGACGGACGGAACTTGCATTATCAGGCCTGTATATTGATGATATATACTAAATCGCATGGTTTCAAGGCTTGTTGTGGTATACATAAAAAACGCCTTATGCCAAAATCAAATGGAAAGCTATTTGCATGGGCCTGTTTACCAAGCCTTAAGATAAAATGCACGGCTACCAACATATCAGTAGTACCTAACCTGTAGTTGCTTGTAGACGCAGTGATGCTCTAATAATGGTTGTGTGCTTCGAAACACTGATATGTAGTGATCTAGACAACAATGGCTTGGACATCATTACAGAGCGAATGTTAGGATATAGGTTTAATCCAACGCTCTCTTGTAGTTGTAATATGAAACTGCGCACCATAACGAAGACAATCGTTCCATGAGAGTCGCAGCGTAGGCTGATATTAAAGGGATAAATATCGTATAATTGGATGTGTGCTTTTTTATCAGTTACTTCAACCTGTGATGATGTCACTTAAATTAATACCGAATGATGAAGTGATTTGAATTTTATGTTGACCATAGCGACATATAACACTACAGGCATATTTATATAATGATGCGTATGTAAACGAGAAAATGCCAATATGATAATTTCACCGGGAACTTGAAGATTACATGGAGCACGCTAGTTTGTTATTGATATATCCAACGCAATTGACGTTTATGAAGTCAAGTATTCTTTATCGGTTTCAAATGCCCATACGTTCTTGACAGACCCTATAGAGGCCTTTGCAAACGATAAAAAAGTGCAATCACACTCAGTTCTATATATTCAAACAGGTAGAATCGTGACTGCTCTTTGAGTCTTTGGTTGATGAAATAAAAATATCAATTCGAATGCAATAATACACTCGATCCCTGTAACTGTCGATCTCATGTGCCATCAAGTATTAACTTGGTTTGGTTTCAATTTTACCATATTGTATTTGTTTTGATCAACACTATCAAGAGCACATTTTAAGAGTAAATCTCTGTCTATATTATCCAAATGCTATATATTCACGGGTACGGGTCTACACATATAAACTCAGATTACAACTGCAATAGTATAAACCTTTGCCAAAAATTCTGACCAAATACTAATTTATCGGTTCCAGAGTTTATTAAAAAGCTTGCAGTAGTAAGCTGAAGTGTTCTCTTCGTGGTTCTTTTATGAGATCCAATCGAAAACCAATGTACACTGTATTGGTTAACTGTTATAGACCTCACTACGTGAGGGATGTCAAAGAGTGTTATAAATATTTAATTTGACCAACGGATATATCTGATACAAGTACCCTATGCAGTATGAACTAACTGTATCAATAAACTGGCAAATGAGTAACATGAATCGGTCATTATTTTCTCATCTCACTCAAGTCAATGTATCCTCCCAACTACCCCTGTTGCCATCTAGCTTCGCTGGTGAAGGCTTCGTGGTCCATACTACTGAAATACTGATGTTTTACGTCTCTCTGAACAAATAGGTGACACTGCAACCATGATGGATGAGGACTATTGTGATGCATTGAGATATGTCCTTAAGTGCCATTGCCCACCAGCCACAAACCTCCGGCAGAGCACAAAGCGTTACCATTTGGCCACTCGGTCAGGTACGTACCCTTTCAGCGACTTGAAAACAAGTGCCACATGTGATGCAATCTGCCATTTTGGTTCATTGTTGCATTAATGATCACATTTACCATCTTTTTCGAAACGTCCTATTGTTTGATACACACGCAATTTGTAACAGTGTCGTGATCGCAACATCAAATCCCGCTGGTATTTAATATTGATTGTTCATAAAACATAATTGGCGGTTCATGTTGTTTATGTTGGACCTTGGTCAAAATAATATATTGTTATGTGCTACGAATGCTGTTGCATTCTCTCTGAATGGTGACCACGTAGCGTAGGCGTTCGTATTGGAACCATGTCCTATTGTTTCGTACATCACTGACTTGCTCGTTATAAAGAGACATGTTGTCAGTAATGTTAAGGATATATAGGAAATTAATTATCCCTGATTCGTACAAGCTCCCTCTTGAATTTGATTAATTCGTGGCTTATTTGCTAATTAGTTTGAAATTGGCGTTTTGTATATTTGATACATTTTCCCAACACGCCCTTTATATAAACTTAATAAAGTGCAAGTCAACAGCCATATGTTGTCCTCTGCTTATGTAGCGAACAGATGGACACACACACACACACACACACACACACACACACACACACACACACACACACACACACACACACACACACACACACACACACACACACACACACACACACACAGATAATTTACACATGCAATGGTAGATTAGCTTCTTTATTCAGAAATCAGATATCAGACATTTTGCCGAACTTTTGCATTGTGTTCGGCAGCAAGGTAATATCATGACGTAATAGATGAAGAGTATGTGATTCGTGGGTAAATAACCTTTGCCAGCACATGGTTGCAAACCATCACTTCACAGATGGAAGCACCAAAGATGGGCCACAAAGGCAGGGTTAGCAGTTTGTCAATTAGGTATGAATGATATCAAATCATAGTTTAGAGGGGCTTGTTTGGTGACAAAGCCAATTACACTGATTGCAAATTTATAGCCTACTGTATATCCATCCAACAGATGATATCTAACGTGATGTAGCTCTTCTATACGATAACAAATCTAATTAGTGTATGATCGATCGGTCTGTTCATTCCATCATCGCGTATTTCATAGCAGATACGGAGGTTACTGAGGTGTAGAACAAACAGCACCATGAGCGGGAGTGCACCCATATTTATGCTATATATGTAGTGCATTAAAATCTAAAACTCACAGATATTCTAGTTGAAACTTAAACCTGTCCATAATCCCAAGTGCCACATGTGATGCAATCTGCCATTTTGGTTCATTGTTCGCATTTACCATCTTTTTCGAAACGTCCTATTGTTTGATACACACGCAATTTGTAACAGTGTCGTGATCGCAACATCAAATCCCGCTGGTATTTAATATTGATTGTTCATAAAACATAATTGGCGGTTCATGTTGTTTATGTTGGACCTTGGTCAAAATAATACATTGTTATGTGCTACGAATGCTGTTGCATTCTCTCTGAATGGTACCCACGTAGCGTAGGCGTTCGTATTGGAACCATGTCCTATTGTTTCGTACATCACTGACTTGCTCGTTATAAAGAGACATTGTTGTCAGTAATGTTAAGGATGTATAGGAAATTAATTATCACTGATTCGTACAAACTCCCTCTTGAATTTAATTAATTCGTGGCTTATTTGCTAATTAGTTTGAAATTGGCGTTTTGTATATTTGATACATTTTCCCAACACGCCCTTTATATAAACTTAATGAAGTGCAAGTCAACAGCCATATGTTGTCCTCTGCTTATGTAGCGAACAGATGGACACACACACACACACACACACACACACACACACACACACACACACACACACACACACACACACACACACATACACAGACACACACACACACATGCAATTAACACATGATGATAGATTAGCTTCTTTATTCAGAAATCAGATATCAGACATATTGCCGAACTTTTGCATTGTGTTCGGCAGCAAGGTAATATCATGACGTAATAGATGAAGAGTATGTGATTCGTGGGTAAATAACCTTTGCCAGCACATGGTTGCAAACCATCACTTCACAGGTGGAAGCACCAAAGATGGGCCACAAAGTCAGGGTTAGCAGTTTGTCAATTAGGTATGAATGATATCAAATCATAGTTTAGAGGGGCTTGTTTGGTGACAAAGCCAATTACACTGATTGCAAATTTATAGCCTACTGTATATCCATCCAACAGATGATATCTAACGTGATGTAGCTCTTCTATACGATAACAAATCTAATTAGTGTATGATCGATCGGTCTGTTCATTCCATCATCGCGTATTTCATAGCAGATACGGAGGTTACTGAGGTGTAGAACAAACAGCACCATGAGCGGGAGTGCACCCATATTTATGCTATATATGTGGTGCATTAAAATCTAAAACTCACAGATATTCTCGTTGAAACTTAAACCTGTCCATAATCCCAATGTTCTTAATAATCACACCCATCTCAATATAAATAACGCAGGAGAATATTTTGATACTGTGAATTTTGTAGCCAGGTTACTGGAGGTTATTGCAACAAACATATGCCAAATCTTCTTCGCGTGATTAATGGTAAGCTTTGAAGGCATTGTTGCATGAAAGCCGACAATCGCTCAAAGTGGTCTCATAAAGGGTATATGGCCAGTAATTGAACAATCCCAAGCAAAAACGATGATTCAGCGGTTTATCTTTTTGTAACTTACTAATGTGCATTACTCGTCTTAAAAAGTGATTTACACGGGCCAGTCTACAATTCCTATGAATAATGCTCATGGTTGTGAACAGATCAGTTGGCCATGATCCATATTTGTGTGCAGATATTATGGTGTTCTAATACCGTTTACGTACGTCAAAACACTGAGATTCGATATCCGGGAATTTTTTCATTATTCCTAGACAATGTGAGGACCAGGATGTAGTCCTAGAGGCTCTTATAATTGTTATATAATACTGCAACGCACATCTAGAAAAATCATTCTGACATTGTTGCAGGCTAAGCTGATATTACGAGAGATAATTATTATAAAATTGGACCTGGGGATGGTCATTAATTTATGCAACCTTAGATACTTTGTCACTTTTATTAATAACCAATGAGTGGTTTCACGCTGACACGCTAAACACTGATATATTTCCTCATAATCAATATGCCTCACCACTATCGATCACCATGATAACAACTGTTTATCAGTCCGTCCCAAGAACGCTCGTATCATATACGTGGGTGTGCACTTGTGTAACGTATGTTTATAAGGCTTTGACGTGGTTGAACCTGTAGCATGAAATATTTGCTTAGCTAGCCATTCGTTCAGCAAAGAATATTTTAGAATATAAAGTGCCTTGCCGCATGATTGTGTTTTTTTAGCCGCAGGTTTAGAAGAGAAGTTTATATAGTGTCATTCGTTTCAATTTATTTGGGATGGGATCCTGCATCACAGAACACATCAAGCAGTACCGTGGCTGCTGCAATGTCCGGGACATTTAATTCCATGGTGAAGCGAGTGTAAGTAAGAAGTGTTTTGTCATTTTTCTATTTTGTATTCCTACACCGAGTTGAAAGGCCTTTCCTCGACACTTAATGAACGCCGATCAAGATAAATGTATTTTACTTCAGACTGTCCCTTTAGCTGGCACTAGCTGCTGTGTTAGGCAATTTACTCTAAGCACGATTACACAGGACTCTCGTTTATTGCTGATGCAGTAATATCAGTCAATACATTATCCAGTGTTTTTGATAAACAAAACTGTTTTCTTTTAACATGGTGTAATTTGACGATAAAATAGGAACCAAGTTGATACATTACTTTTTCAATGTTCGCTCATAATAATATACACAGCTCTATGGGACGAGGCGATTGGTTTTCAATGTGGATGCAGCAACAACGGACACATTTTACACCAAACCAATGAATAAATATGCCGATGAATTTGTCACACGAATTGTCAACGCGACCCGCATACCCGCGCAAGTCGATGTTAACACCCTTCTACCGAGAGCGTGCCAATTAATTCAACCACCAATATCGACATACAAGCATTACAGACGAAAAGTACAAATTAGTTCGAGAGTTAGTACATGGTGCCCCTTCCTGCTGGCTCTACCCAGTTTGATATAATTACAACGTATTACAACGAATCATGCCCGCTGTTTCCAGCCAACGCCGTTAGCAAAGCCGCTATAATACATATTGCCACAATGTACCTAAAGGGGGCTTGTATGCGACATATGTCCACGTTATCGCGTATTCCATTGTGATAGAATAAAAGGTAAGAAATTAAATTATATGGTCCGTTCATATCCAAGATTGTGACTTCACATCAGATAGTGATTCCAGGCAAAGTCACATGGCTTTATGAAGTTTAATGTTCAAATGATTCTACTGTTTATCTCTCAGCACAGTTTGTACATCTGCGTTATCGTAAGTGCTTGGTATCAGCAGCCCCCGCCCCTCTGTGAATTATATTATCAACAATAGTTACAAATTTGACCTTGTAACCGTTAGACATATTGCCAATGATGATTCCGTCCTCCACTACACATGTCTAAGAAGCAAAAAAGGACAGCAAATCAATGCAGTATATCACAAGGTGACGAGGTGCACATACCATATTCTACGAAAAGGTAGTCTATATAATCTCTAGGAACAAGTGGTTTCTCTGTGGCTAAGAAACTGGATCGGGAGTCATCTGATGCGCGAGGATATGAGCGGTTAGTGATGACTGTAATTTTTCCGTTTTACGACTAGCATAATCCATTTGAAGCACCAAAAGGAATTTTAGTCTTATCTTTATGTAGCGAGATACTACAAATTTACCTAAGTGACTATGTTTGCATGATTTGTTTTCTGTTGGTTACACAATATATATTACCCAAGTCATCATGTCGATTGTTGCTACATGGTCTGGCAGCATCATTTTAGCTCCCCGGGGGCCTATTCAGCGTTAACCGCGGTAACTGTAAATAATTTACTTGACATGGAAGGTTCATAACTGTAGTATCAAATGCGTGACAGGCCTAACTTGCTGCATCCCGATTAAGGATGGTATTGATGGAGGAGATCTGAGTCGCCCTGTTTCATGATTGTAACTGTTTGAAAGATATCATGTAAGCCACTTTAGCCTTATATTGGGTTTTGAAATAGCACAGAAAACCATAAACGGCAAACAAACATTTGTTCTAACGTTCACTTTCTAGAACAAAATATGCGTTTGGCAGCGGCTCGGTTGAAAATTGACCTTCAGTCTTCTGCACAACTCTGATGCTCTTTTAAGGATTGTGCTGTGGCAATCACTTAGATTACAAAACAAAACACATCTTGCAGAATTTGTCATTATACTTACATTATTACAGTGCGAAGGTCAGAAACAAGATGCAATCTCACATGCTCTAGCAATTGCATGAAAAAAGTGCACATTATATCGACAAATAACATGTAATGCCAGCAATATAGCTGTTATTAACAGAGATAAAAAGTATACTATCGGACATTGGGCAATAAATCGATCCAATCAAGTTTAGTTAATGCCATTCTTATTGCTAATAAATAATAAAGCAGTCCATGGTTTGTGTTGCTCATATCATATATGTAATGAAGCTTCGTATCCGGAGAATAGTTCATTATTATATTGCAGCTAACTGTGGGTGGTCGCTGGAAACAGGTGATTTTATAAGGCTATCAATCATTGATGATTTCAAGGCAATAATATCGCGGATAATGGACACTCGGTTTATCTAAGTTGCGTATTCTCGATGTCATGCTGGTGTTCATATCAACCACGTTGTCAAATTAAATAACTAATAGAAAATGTGTAAAATAAAGAAATTGAGAATACAAATCTTCCTGTGAAGCTTCTGGCATGTAGAGGGGTTTTAGTAATGAGCTGGCTATGATAATGTAGAATACATATAATATTCCAAAATAAAGAACAATTACACAATAAAGGTACGGTGAATTGATCCACTCGGGGTTTTAGGATATCAAAATAATGACTCAACCTGCTATTGTACTGATGTACCTCACTACTTTATGGGCAAGCAAATCAACATCGGCCAGTCCAATATGTCGGAGATTTATATATATACTTATTGCAACAGTGCATATTGTGACACTTATTGTGTTTTAAATGTATAAACTGCTACTACCGATCATGAATTGGAACAAGCATTACGCATATCTATCGTTGCATAATATTGAAATTGTTGGTTGTCTTCACTTTGGATATTTATGGCATTTACAGCTAGGTCGATCATGACGGGACCGTGTTGTGCTCTGGAGCTGTAGCGGACAGCTGGATAATGGTCGGCGAGGGGTCTGTCGTTTCCCTAAAATGAACACAATCGGGTATATTTACTCATGGTAAATGATCGACTGCTAGACCGCAGTCGACGAGTTGTCTGTCGTTTCCCATAATAAATGATAGATTTCATTTTTTTTAATGGAATTGTTGTGCAATTATCAATCCGGGCAAATATGGTCATGTTTTAGTATTGTGTTCCTTCCATAACGTCACAAAAGCTGCATTAAGATTGATCCATTTCAGATTTGTAAAATTTTAGTTGTTAATGTTTAGCTCAAGACATTCACATGTGACTTTGCATCTATAATTCGATTCACTGAAACTGATATGGTCGTACTTTATGTGTGTTATTGCTGGGGCGATCAAAATTGCTATATTTTCGCACCAAATAGTCTGTGATACACAAACGTCACAGACCCTCAGTTGATGCAAATGATAAACATTTTTGGTTGCCTGATAAATACCCATTGCATAACAAATAAGAAATATTGCCAATACGGTCCAACAAGCACTGCACTTATATCACACCAGCTATTCGTTTGAGGGTCATATTGCTTTTACATGTCGCAAACGAGAGAGCTCTTTGTTTGAGGAATACAGTGGTTCCTTTTGGGTGCAGCTTTTGTGATGCCCATTGATGGTTGCACATTGTCGTAATACACGACTGTCGTGTGTCTTGCCGTGTGACCATCTACCTCAACTGAAGTAGTCATCGTAAAGCCAGAGAATGACCTGGGAAGTTTCGTAACGCAACTGCAAATACTGTAAATATACTTCGTTGATTGCTGCCAGGCAATTCGAGTGCACAATTGGTGGGACTGTAGTCACGTTCAAAAGAGAACTGTTTATGTGATGTGACGTATTAGTGATATATTTCAATCCTTGTTCCTCTTTGGCGCCTCCCATCGACTGCCTGACTAATAATATCAGGTTATCTTGTTCAACCCAACCAAATGTCACAATTGAATATGATACTACACTACGAACCAATATAATCTGTCTGCCATTGTAGCATATTCCACACACTGCGCTATTGATCTCCGGATGATACCATCATTCCACTTCTGAGAGGTACTGGGCCTCCATTTGCAAGCGGTTATATCATTTAGCCGAATATTCTACATCTGTCGCTATTTTGCTATTTTCACATTCTAAACATACCGACTATATTCATCATCTGAAATTGGTTTCCCATTGCCGTTTATTGGTTCAGCTTATCGTTTCAAATCTATAACAGAAGATATCGTCAATCATGTGGATTTTGAATCGCGGTTACGTTTGCTTACACTGTAGAAAAGTGAAGGTTCGTTATAGAATACTCATAATCATTGTTTATTCGTACCTTAACCTGATAACACAATGCCGCGCGGTGCATTGAGTCCGCTAGCCTCTGTGTCCGGCCCGATTGTTTTAACGTTCCCAAGAGCCGATTCGTATCGTGATTCTTATATTAAGCGCTCTTCATACTGAAGTTATGTCTATTTGCTGAACAAAGAATTGTTCCATATGTTATTTCCCTAATCATTCCGTTACAACGTGCCTCTCTCCAGTTCGGAAAAATAAATTTAGTCATCTGGGCAAACAGACCAGCAGCTTCACCTGTGGACATCTGGCGTCCATTATAGTCGTTTGTTCGGCTCCTAAGAATCGAATCCAGTGGATTGCCAGTCTATCAATGGATAACAATAGCCTGATTGGTCGCATATTGCTTGGTTTCATACCTCATTGATGTCAGTTTGATAGATTACCCGTGCAAAAGACAACCATAAATTGACCTTTACGAGAGCACATTGTCTGCAAGGATGACATCCAGAGACGACAGAATACCCGTTGAATACATATAATTGCGGCAACATTCGTACATACCAGCTATAGGAGGGTAATTTCCTATATTTTAGAATGACTATGATTGATGATACACCGGTTTGGCTGATTTGTCAAACAAACTCAAACAGGTTGTGCCACATGAGCAATGGCGTTTGTTATATATATAAATATATATAGATATATATAATATATATATATATATATGTATAATATATATATATATATATATAAACATATATATATATATGTATATATATACATATATATTTATATTTATAACTGTGCGCGTACATATTTATATAAATAGGTCTATTAAACTTTATAACAATATTTATATAAATATATAAATTTATATATATATAAATATACATATATATATATATATATATATATTTAAGTGTGTGTGTACATATTTATATAAATAGGTATAATTAACTTTATAACAATATGTATATAAATATATAAATTTATATATATATATATATATATATATATATATATATATCATATATATATATATACATATTTATATATACATATATCCTTAATACATGTATAGACAATATATATATATATATATAAATAGAAATATATATATATATATATATATATATATATAAGTGTGTGTGTGTACATAACTATATAAATAGGCATATTTAACTTTATGACAATATGTACATATATATATATAAATTTATGTTTATATCTTCAATACATGTATCGACAATATATATATATATATATATATAAATATATATACATATTTATATATATATATATATATATATATATATATATATATATATATATATATATATATAAATCTCTATATATATATATAAATATATATATATATATATATATATATCTTATATATATATATATATATATATATATATATATATATATATATATATATATATATATATATTGCAATATATGCGGTTGCTGAAGCAATCGGCTCCTTTTTGTGTCAGATTTATGAGCTTTGATAAATAGAAGCGCTGTAGTTGTGTCCAATTTATGCTTTTATCACATGCAAACGGAGATTGCATTGCCATCTAGTATTGTAAGTTAATTTGACATCCGTGACCTCATAACGGCGAATGCTTTGAGTTCAGATTGATATTTGGAGTAATATTTCCTACCATCAATCCAGACTGGTCCGTTCTCATTGGATCACCTGAGGTCAGAATATTCCCACAATTGGTATTCGGGAGTTTAGTTATTTGTGGTTCTTCATACAAGTCTTTACCGTCGCATTTTAGCTACGACACTACTATGTGTCCACTGAGAGATCCCAAACCCCCACCCTCATTTAACACGGGCGTTATGCATTTAAGGAATGCAACGTAGACTGTAGTGTTTAAAACTGATTTACAAATATGCTTCCTGTCAGTCATGCCGAATCAGCTTTGGATTTAACCTTTCGCCTATTGGGTTGATTTGCAAATCTATAAGAGGGATGCAATTCCACACAGTGGGGCAGCGTTGTCAAACTTATTACAATAGTTATCAGATAAGATGCTTGCAGACATTTGCGAGTAGCTGTAATCGGGCACTTAATATACCGAGGATATTGACAAATATGTCTGATAGATGACTGGGCTGAATATTGGCGGGGAATAATGTATTGAAGTTTACATTATTCTTTTTAATTTAGCAACGTCAATAAAAGTAGTAACATGCTCTGATAAAGTAGTAACATGCTCTGATAAAGCAGTAACATGCTCTGATAAAGTAGTGATACAGTAGCTCTGATAAAGTAGTAACATGCTCTGATAAAGTAGTAACATGCTCTGATGAGTAAAGCTGATAAAGTAACATGCTCTGATAAAGCAGTAACATGCTCTGATAATGTTTCCTCGACGAATAGCGGCGCAAATATAACCAGAAACTTTTGGAACGATCACGCAGGGCAAATACGGGCATATCGATTATCAGCGACAGCGATGCCAGTGCGGCATATAAATAGATATAACGCAAGAGATGGCCTATAGTGGCTGACTGTGCTGAACCTACCCATACCGCAGTTACCTGTATTGCAAAGAGTCAGTATCTAAAGGTAGGTTAACAGCAATTACATCTAAACACAGCTAGTTGCACATGTGATCCTATGAATAATTTTAATATATTCAATGCGATCGACCTTGATTGATGTGAACCCGTAGCTATAATCGATTTTGTTCGTGGTGAGTTCCAACTGATCTCTCCCTGCCTTTTATGGCTTGAATAACCCGCTATGATAATGGCCATGCACATAATTATCACTTCAAAACAGCGTAATAAAAAACAAAGTATGGTAGGTCTCCATTCGACAGAGCTATATCCCTCTACCAATTGTCCCGTGGGTGACTAATTATCCCGAAAAAGGCAAGCGTTAATGTGGCTATCGCGTGTGAACATAACATAACGCTGTACGCAGTAGATGGTCCCGTGGCAAATTGGTTAATAATCAATCGATAGTGCGTCGTAGCCTACGACGTTAATTATCAAGCGGTCAGGAAATAATCGAGATGAGCTATCAGGGTGGCGACATATCAGTGAAAGGGAGTAATTGCTGTCAATGCTACTGGTGCCACATAGGGAGCTGCGTATTTGTCTTTTTGCAATTTCCCTGGTTATGTTTATAAGTATACTGGCGTACAAGTGCAATATGTTTTCTGTGATAGGAGTTTAATATTCTTTATCCAAAAGTACTCTCGCTTCTAGCAGTTTGAAGAATGATAAACAATGCTTAGAATCAGAAGCAATTGACTTTCGGTCCCCAGGATTTCAAGAATTCATCTGGTCGTGATAGTATTGAGGCTTTACTACAAGAATGGTTGTCATTTTTATAATTAATTAAATAAGCTACGGTGCACCTATCATCTTTTTTCTATGTGACTCCCCTGGCGGTTAACGATTACTAGACCCTCGGCTTAGTGAACATCTATTAGCATGTTTTGATGTGCGCAACAGCCCAATAAACGCAATAACAGATGCCATATTGGAATGAAGAAATTGTCCCGAAATTGGAAATTAGTGTGAACGGAACCAACCTGAGTGTAATATTTAATAATCTGACCCTAGCCCTAACTATATCATTTGTAGTCTATTGACAATGAATTAAACCTTTTTCATATTGATTAACATGAAAATAACGCTCGCCCCTCACAAAGAAATTAATCCATATAGCTCTATTGACATATTTATAATACTATTGCAGATAATACCCTAACCTAGTGCAGAATGCGGACCAGAGATCAGCTTTATATTCAATAACAACGCTCGTATAACGCATTAGACAGGCCAACCCCAATATCTCTCCCTCCGTCCCTTTCTGTTTTCTATGAATCTTGGTAGAGAATGATCATTCTCTAAATGCTGCGCTATAATTCAACTTACACATAAAGAAGTTTCAGCCACTCAACTTATTGTTTCAACGTTTGCTATACAAAAGTTTGTAGTTGATGACTGAAGAGCCCATTATGGCACCGACATAATTATTGATATATAATCCCATTACTCTGGGCTTCCGTAAGAATAATCTCCCCTGACAGTGGAACGATCCTATGCAGCCGTAGGTATATGCATATATATAGATAAATGTAAATAAATATATATATATTATATGTATGTATATATGTATATATATATATATATATATATATATTTATATATATATATATATATATATACACACATATAGATATATGTATAAACATAAATATATATATATATATACATATAGATATATGTTAAAACATATATGTATATATATATAGATATACATATATAAATATATATATATGTGTATATATAATTGTACATATTTATATTAATGTATACATATATGTATATAGATCAATATATGTATATATATATTTATATACATATATATATATATATGTTTTTATATATATATATTTATATATATATGTATATATACATATATTAATACACATATATATATATATGCATTGATATATATATATACACATATGTATACATATATATATATACACATGTATAATTATACATATATATATATACACACACATATGTATATATATAAATATATATATAATTTATATTTATGTATATATATATGTATTGGTATATATTTATCTATATACACATACATATATTTTTATATTTGCATATATTAATATATATGTGCATATAAATATGCATATATATATGTATATATATACTTATATATATATATATATATATATTTATATATGCATATATATATATATATATTATATATATATATATATATATATATATATCAATATATATATATATATATCAATATATATATATTTATCATATATGTGTGTGTGCATGTGCGTGCATGTGCGTGCGTGGTGTTTGTGTGTGTGTGAATGTGTGATTTTTGGTGCGTGTGTGTATATATGTAGTAATAAACATCTATATTTATGCAACAGCTATGACATATTATGTCTAATTCATCCTAATTGTGCTGTCTTTAATGCCATATTAGTGTATCAGAAACTAATTTTCTGTTGTCGATGTCAATACCACAATGATGACAGATCAATCTCATTCACTCTGCCGTCGGTCAGTTAATAGGTTCCCTTAGAAAAAATGCTTCCCTGTCCTACCAATTGCGCCTTACCTTGAAAATATGGGTTAAATCAGAGTGATGTCGGAATACCCCAAAACACTACAAGAGCTATTATAGGTGGCTTTGACATAATGTGTCCACAGTCTAAATTAGCATATCTTACTATCAATGTTTAGGGATACGCTTTGGTCTGTTAATAAATATTGGTGTCGCCTAATCATCAGTGTCATGGCTGGATCACTCGATTTGAACCCATTACTTGCATAGAATTCTTTCAGATCGGTACATTGTAGATATATTTTCATGTTCGTATCATCTGCGAATTGTTTCTTCGTTTCATATTAATCTGAGCTTATCGGTACGCCAACAGGACCCACCTCCGCCTCCGTTCGAGAAATTATATGAACGCGTAACCTGTGGGCAGCGCAGCGCTTTGTCAAAGCTTCTCTTAAAACCACATGTAATTGTCTGATTAATTCTGAGGCGTAGTCACCTCAACTAATCAGAAGACCCCACATCTTTGACAGACGTCGAGCCCCACGTGCTTTTGTTGATTTCATGGTAAATTCACAAGATGACGCACAGCTAGTTGGAGTGAATCCATTTAGCGTGGTTAAAAGCTCTTTTATGTGAGCTCAAAAATAGCTCTTTGTGATGAACAACGCAAAGTTCCAATTGAGTCGTTCAAGTGGGCTGTATTTCACAAGGCGAAGATCGATCGTTTGTTTCGAAAGCGGTACGCAAGTCTACTACTAGATGCATTAATGTACGTTCAGTAAAATATTTTCGTCATTTTTGTTCAGGCCTGAATTATGATGTTATGCATTTGTGTACGCCAGCGAAGCGGGCGTATATTCGCTGGCATGATGAGTGCAAGCCATGGTATGGCTCGTAATGTGAGCTGACGAGGCAAACCCGACTTAACATTAAATACATCAATGTCAGAACCTAGAGACGTCTGTCCGTAAAGACAACGTAGTAAAATCTTTAGACGGCGGAAATGATGCCTCATTCTGGAAAGGAATGAACCGTGCTCAAAACAGGTCGTTACTACCCGGTGTCAAACTTTAACGGCTGTACAGGGGCTAATCTGTTGCTCTGGTCACTGCGTGCTCCTAACCTTCCATGTAAGTGCTACATTATAAAGCCTGCTACAATCATTTGACTTCAAAGCTGGTCAGAGTAGTGTATTTACACCTCTAGGAGCATAATAATACTTTAAAGATCTGGGTAGCCCTGTGTACCCTGGCTAGCTGGACGCGTCAAATGTTACTGCATATATCGCTCATCAAAAATAGCACGCCGTTGTCTGAAATCTTAATTGAAATATTCCCGCATTGGAAACAGCTCATCAGTGAAAAGTTGAGTCGCGCAACGTTTCGGGATTTCACTGTATTAAATGGCGTTCGACGAGGTGACATTTTATCTCCTGAATTATCTTACTTTCATACGATGATCTTTCGCGTACATTGTTGAAATGAATGATATATGCATCAACCATGTCTTTTAGGCAGACGATCTATGTTTGATGTCGCCTAACGCAAACGTGTTGCAAAGAACTGTTTGAATCATGTTTTAATTCAGAACACACCACTCGTCCACATGTTCGATCGATTTATCGATTAGTTTAAACGCACTACTCACTACGTCAAATGCATAGAGCGAATGCTTTAAATATACTTAGTTTCTATCCTACAAGTGATACCAAATATAGCGCGTGCGCCACATTGTATCATATATGACTCGCGCACATAGCACTTGCAGCCACCTTCAAGCACAGTGGCACCACATGTTGCATTGTCTTTTTAGACAAGTGGTACTTTACTGCACCTGCAAGTTTAAACTTCACAGTTCCGTTGCAGTTTGGTATACATAGCGATAAGCGCTGTATATATATCAAAATGCCTAAATCGAATACTGATGTGATTGCTTTCAATAAAATGAAAATGCACTGAAATTGGATATGCGGATATTGAGTACAATTGTTATTATCTTTGTTGCTAGCAGGACAGGTCGTCTTCCTTGATTTGTGGGAGAGCTTTCTGTGCGGAATCAATTACAATGATACTCAATAGAACACTGGCTAACTGGCGACCACGTTATCCTGATTTGGAAGCGGGGGTAAGTGGGATCCACTGACCATAAATACACCCTTGCCTTGATAATAACATATGCATTTGTGTTCATTGCAAGATGATATCCTATGCGATATAATATTAGCTTTTATTTGTAAAGCCTAGTCTGCTTTTAGAAAGATGTACACACGCTACCATGGTCCCACTTCGCGCAAGTGATATATGAATTGATGACATACCGAACATTATGAATAAAATGGACATTGTCACATAAATCTATTGACGAAGCAAGTCAAAACATCAAAGTAGATCGCATCCAAACCGCAAATCTGAATTACGCCGAAAGTTGTCATTCATTAAGCGTGACGCCGTCTAACTGGTAGAGATAGTGGAGGTGCCGCCCCTCTATTCCATCCAAACGTCAGCGGCAGCAATGTGATGCCTTGCATTATCTATGCACACTCTAGTTTAGTCGCTGTCAAATCCTTTCCGGTGTATATCAAGCTTGTGAAACTTTAGATGTCTGGATATTATACCATGTAAAGTAGAGCTAAAAGCTTTTGAGGGACACAAAATATATAATACACATATCTTACCTAATTCCGAGTTAAGGTATGTGTCACGGTTACGATAGAAGTACATATGTTAAATGCCAACTAGCCGGATGCATTTCTACGTAACCACTAGGTGAGTATAGGTCATATTGACCCTTAGAGATTTATTTGTTTCGATACACCTCAAGCCTTTGTACCGGCTCTATATGTACTATAGGTTAGAAATGGCATATTCGAAATCATGCGACTGTAAATATAATGTGCTTACAAAGTCTTGTCGCAAACATGGAAACAGTGTCAACAGCATAATGAAATGATAATTGGCATCTCAAGTTTTCTCATGGCACTTTTCTCGCGGCCATTCAGAGCACAACAAGAAGGTAGGTCCTTTCCTACATTGCCTCATGCTCTCACATATCGCACGGCTAGCCTTGCCATAAGTGCGACCGTGTCTTAATATCATCCTGCTATCTCGCAAGCATGAAAAAGTCACGGACCAAGCACCACAGTCGAACATAGCTAGGCGCTTGATATCACCTCTTTTCAAGGACCCACTGTAGACCATGCCCTAAGTGTGATGTTGAGTCAGTGCAAACAGTGGAAATAGCTACATCAACGAAATGCTCAGATTTGCGAAAGATCCATATCAATTGATGCTATTTCATCACCGTGTCAATGACATGAATTGACAGCTGTTATGTAATAATTTCAATGATTACAGTGGATGCAGCGAGTGCACTTCCCTTTTAGGTGGATTACGCATCGCACATACAGCATGATAGGGTTGAAAAAGTAAACGATGTGATGTGGATGCTGGCATCAAATAACATTACAACCACCGCTTGCCCGTAGCGGTGTCAAATGGTTAGTCGGCAGTGACATATTTCACGTGAAAAGGTTGGGGTTTTTTTTTGTGACGATATCTGTGCCTAACTACAATTCGCCATGTCAGCAGCGCTTATTGCTAAACTACGCGATCCATCGTTTGCTCAACGACACTGCGCCGGAACGCTCCCCAGGAAGGTAAATAGTCCAATTAATCATTACACGATCTGCGCGTGACGCTATAAATACCTTTTAGCATCCATAGGCCTAAAAGATCCCTTGATTGATAGAGACCCGTATTTAGAAACAATGACTCCATGCGTGATGCAATCAAGGAGGGCATGCACTGTTTATATCAGTTGAACTTCTATAATGATTATAGCCAACTTTCCCTGTCGCAGCGGTCAAGTCCTCTGCAACATGAGCCATTATACATATTATTTACTTTCGGAGAATGTAGAATCATCTCATGTAGACGCTGATGCACAAGTTATCCATATGTGTCCTACTCAAACAGTTAGCCGGCCGGTACACGCCTTGTTTATTTGACATTTTTATGTTTACGGTCGATGGTTAGATAAGGGTTATTTACTTATAATTATGAATTATATATATTTCCATTCATAGTGCGTCCTCGTGTACCGTTGCTGCTGTGAGATGACAAGGCCTCATTGACGACCTATCCAGCCTAGCCCCACGTCAAACAGTATTTACCATGCAAGATGGGATCGGTAGAGCAAATTCAGTCGCAGGAATTCGTCGTAAAACGATGGATGTAAGTACTGAGTTGTCTCAATAGACGGAATGTTGATTGACAGGAAAATAAAAATGTGGGGGGGGGGGTGTTGGTTGGTTGGTTGGACAGGGAAGCATACACTGACCCCTACAAAACCAAAGAGGTTGATGGGCAGCATACGCTGACCCCCATGAAAAGACAGTTGTACTGACTCTTTGATCGAAGTTTGCTGGGGAGTTGTTTTGTTTGTAAAAGAGGAAGGGTGAATGTGTTTTGGCGGATGTGGTACCCATAGGTGGCTCCAAATGCAATCTTTGAAGCATCACTGTATAGGTGTATACTGTTAGAATGTGTGGGAGGTGGAAGCATTATTAAAGTTGTGCTGTTGTAGTGTTGAAGAAATTGCAGCCATATAGAAACGTCCTGTTTCACTTATGAGGTAATGCAGATGTAGTGATATGGGTTGGTGATGCCTATTGATAGATCATGTAATCTGCGCAATCAGGCTTTGCAAGGGCGAATCACAGAGGTTGCAAATTGTAGCAAGCCTGTGATGGATTGTAACTCGCGCTGTGTTTTGTTTTTTTGTTAAGTCACTATTTCGTAGACAGCTTGTGTGTATTTTTGTATTATGCCTATTGGGAAACTAGCTGGCATGTCTGTAGAGTTAAGTTGTATTCCCAGAAGGGCTAGTGTGGTAGCGGGCCCCAATGTTTTGTGAGAGGTCAGGGGTACACCAATCAAATCACATATCTGGACAAAGATGTTCAGTTGCTTTTTGCATAGTCGTTTAGTGGGGGCTACAAAAAGAAAATCATCTAAAACTTGGACAATGTTGGTTACACCAAATCTATGTTCTAGTATCCAAAACAATGACAGAAGAGAAGGAGTCAATAAATATTGCAAGAGGAGGAACATCCTTGGAATAAACACTTGTCGAACAAATAGCCTTTCCAAAAGAAACCCTTTACGTTGTATTGTGAAGGGTGTATTAGAATTAAACGGAAAGCATCCGAAATGTTACTTTTGGCCATATAAGCATTGTGTGTGGTTTGGTTAATGAAATGTATGGCATCAGTGATGTTGGTGTTTGAGAATTGAGAGGAAGATTTGTGGATATGTAGTTTAACAGAGATGTCATCATAGGGGAAAGAACGATTGTGAAGTAGACGGTAGTTTTCAGGGTTGCTTTTTTCTCGTAGAGCTAGTAGGGAACACTTGAATTTAAGAAAAGGAGGGTTACGGAATGGTCCTTCAATTCTACCGAGTGAAAGTTCTGAGTTAATTTTTTAGGAAACTATGATGGGATTGTTAGGTACAGATAAAGAATTTTTGGTATTTTTGGAAGATAGGTAATTTTGTGGTGTTTTTACTGGTGTTGGTAGTTTTGTGGAGGTTAGCGTGTTGAAGGGAGGAGAAACGGTGGAGAGGAACGGTATCCGAAGGTAGGTTTTAGATGGATGTTATGGGGACAGTCCGGGTCATAGTTTGTTCCCGTGCCGACATAGTAAAACAGGCAACTGCCGTGCCGACATAGTAAAGTAGGCAACTGCTGAGAGGGTCTGGTTTGGAGTTTAAAGACGTTAAAACTCTTTGGCTTGACATAGCCTGCAACCAACCATTTAAAAGGGACTCATACATAGATTTTAAACCTGGATAATGTCTGCTTTATATTTGGAGTTCAAACTACTAGAAGTTGGGTGTATACATATATGACTAAGTTTGCAATAGTGTGTCTTATGGTTTGTGATTGTTGGCGTAAATTATGCTCCCTCTGTGTTCCGATTCTAGCTGAAAATACGTATGTGGTATATGATCTGTCAAGTTTTCTTACACTTTTCACAATACCGATTGAAAAAGGAAAAAGACTGGAATGAAAGAAATATATTGGTAGTGCATTTTGCGACAGATATCCGTTAAGCGGGGCATTTCAGCGTTGCATCTTTTATATCAAGTACTATCTGATAAATACCGTCGTGAAAGCATCATAGTAACGTGCCATTTATACAAAACAATTTACATAACCTACACATAGCAGACCGACTCGCTATTATTAGAACATGATCACATAAACCCCATTGGTGCTATACGAGGATAAAGTATATACTTGACGACCACTAGCTGTCATCTGATGCGATGCAATTACTAGGAGCAGGAAAGGATTCCCAATCACAATCCAACCTAAAATCATTTTGTTAGGCTAGCAATGAACAATTTCTTGTCATCAAAACACAATTAGTGCATTTCTAAAGTATGTAACTGTGTATTTACCAACGATTTGCTTATTATTGTAACATTCTTTGTTTTTATATCAGGTCATTCCGACCCCGTGAATTGTTAGGCCTATTGTAATAACTGTTTCCGTAATCCCGCAAGTAAAACAACAGAAGAGATTCGTTTCAAATATAATTTAAAAAGTCACTCTCTGTTTCAACTATCTGTCATATGACACGCAATATTAAACATATGTGACTCCCAGCCACTGTACGATTTTACCCGTCTAATTGTATGAAAAACAAATAATTTCTGTCCATATCAATTCCCATACCATATCAATACCCATAGACAACTTATAAATAGTCAATGAATTGTTCATGGCATATGTTCAAGTTTTTATATACAAAACCAAATATGGGCAGCACGCATCATTTATGTGTGTGTGTAGTTACAGCGAGGGGTGTTGAGTTGGCGCTAAAATCAATCGTCATGGCGTGCGGTCCAATGATAATGTGTCTCTAAAATATCTGATATAAGTTTTTAATCGATGCAGATTCGAGCAAAAAGTTTGGTCCGATTATCAGCGAGTATTATTAGGTTATGAATATTTTCCATAAGAGTAACAAGAGTAAATATGTCATTTAAGGCAATATATTTTAAGTCACTCACGAATATGCAGCTACGTAACGATGACTACATATTTAAAGACACTGTACCTTTGTTGCTTATATTTCATTCAGGTCATCTAAGCAGGAGCACTGATTCATTTAAAGATCAGTGGGCTGAAGACGAAATCATCACTGTCATCCAGGGTTTCTGGGTGGCATCGAATTGGAATCCAATATACAGGAATCAAGCTATGAACAGCTCTAATCGTCCAGGATGTTGCCTTAATCTGCTACAAGTTCCTAACAATTCTTAACTGCGCCTGATAATTTATTTTTGCTTACAGTTTATTTGTATGCCAATTATGAACACTTATCGAAGTTCCCTTCGAATATGCTTGCATTGCCATTTCCGACTTTTGTTGCTGCCAAATGTAGTTTACATCAGTTGTTGACTGTTATTATCGTGCGCCTTATCGAAACACAGTTCGATCACTGAACTGCTCACAAAGTTGCCACTGCTTTGGCGAGCTGATGGTTTGAAATCCTCACAATTGATCCTTGGTGCTCGTAAGAATGTATTCTGATATTATTGCGCCACAAACGTTGCATCCTCTGACCCTGGAGGCAAATGACATGTACACATTATATCACATTTCAAGCAGCTATTCTATATATGATCGATTAAACGGATCGCACCTCTACCTGGGGTGATAATTGTGACTGGTGAGGCTTCTATTCGCGGGTAGCTTCGGCATCGGCAGTCCAGAAGTCGCAACTTATTGATCATGAGACTTTTGAGTTGGCTCGGCGGGCTATTCAAAGCCCTACACTTCATTATAACAAGTCATTCGCCACTCTGAACGACTAAGTGTTTTGATCTCCAAGATGAAAAACACACGCTTTTTGGTTGGAATTCAAGACGTCAGGGTCTATTATACGGATATCACCTTGTTAACAGCGGCAGTAGAAAAGAGCTTTCGTTAAATGGTTGTTCTCCATTCGAGCGAGGGGTCCCTACCGACGATAACGTAACGCTCATGTACGTTTGTGTTAGCAACTTGTACAGGAAATGCACCATATTGTTGTGTTATCTATAAGGTCTTTGGCTGATTAAACCTTAATGAATTGGCTTGGTAAATAAATTCAATCATATTTCCATCAGACAAGACGGGTTGCAAATCTTAATTCATCACACACCGTGTTTTAACGTTCTTAATAACATACTCTCAAACTGATTCGTTACAAGCCATCATTTCCATATATTGCTATAACCTAGGGAACTCTATATACTGTCTAATATTCTTATGTGTTATGACAACGTTAAAAGTAAAATCCATAATATTAAATTCTATAGCCATTCGACGAAATGAATAATTTGCAATATCCATATCAAAGTGGGAGCCTACCATCTTCCATTTTACATTTCAATCACACAGCTAATATTCATCCTCTGAAATTGGTTTTGGTTTCCCAAACCTCAGTCTGATATATGTTTTACAATAATCTGAACCACATAAATCTTTTTAACATCAAACAAAATCCGTTGTCTTCGTTTATTCATACGTGTAATGTATTTCCTATATTGTGCGCTTTTCATATCGAAACTATATATGAGCAATCGGAGCACAGGACGCATACCTTATACAATCACAAATCTGCTTGCTATAATTAGTGTCTCTAATCATAAACTTGGTTACCATTATATGTGATTCAGCCATTGATAGAAATCTCACCATATATGACTGCGACTTCAGCTGGTGACAAATACTATAGATTAGTAACCGTAGGAAAGCACTAGAAAAACAGTTTGTATCCAAATCGAACATCAAAAGTACACAATCGGATACTTGCATAGGGAACCTAATTTCAACTTATTCCGAACTCCATGTATGTAAAGCAAAGACGACATTGAAAAGGATCATCTCCATCCTTCAATAACAGTTGTTAGTTCACTATTCATTCATAGACACAACAGCCCCTTAACATTAAGATGCCTTTGATAACGAATGGATTGCTACATGTTGCATATTTTGCCCTTCCCACTGAACACACTACAATCCAAAAGTTTACTGACAAACTATAGAGTGATATGGTATATGAATATACGATACTGCCGGTTAGATACCACATTTGATATAGCAATACGGCTGGTAACATCATTCGATGAAGGAAAGGCCCATTCGTTCATAGTTATTGTGAAAACGCCATGATTGTACAAAGCAAAGTGTTTATTGTAACATTGGGTATAACGGCCTCTCATGCTGAGCTTTTCATAACCAAGCGCATTTCCTTCATGAACATGGCGTCGCTATATGCTGTGTTAGGTATCGGATATAATCATATACAAAGCAAATTAAAGCTGTTTAATTCGGGCCCCATTTGCTTGCAATGGAAACTACGCCATCATATTTTACACATATACATTTTCTTGCAATGTGGTGTCTGCATAGTTGTATCACACAGTTCTCCTGTTGCTGTGGGGAAAGCCTAATGTATCGGCAAGTTGTCGCTTCACCACATATATATCACTTGGGTAATGTTATACACCCTAGCTATACCAACCATCATCATACATTTATGATAAGCAGAATTTACACATTACCATTCAATCAACAGTCGTCACCAGTTGCATTTCAACTCTCGTTTGTTTTACTGAGGGCTGTTGGTGTTCATACTAATGGGACTTTAAGCCAGACATCTCCTGAATATTTGATAGCTTGTTGATACCGTGGGCTTTAGTGGCTTCCCTTTGCCAGACAAAAGTAATACGTAATGGAAATATGCGATCAACAGTTGCCCCTGAGATGATATACCGCAATCTGTCATTGATTCACGCTGCACCCACGAATCCCAGCTTACTGTTTATATGATAATAATCATGAGTTTAAGTAAAACACAAAAGCGATCGTACAAAATATGTTTTCACTCTATGATCACTTACATTCAATGTTTTTATTTATGATTTCGTCACTACTCTATATATTCACTTACTGTACCGGCTCACAATCTGATGTGCGTTAAGCAGCTGAATAAATTGACCTATGTTGACTTATACAAGTTGCTATTAGTGTAAACCGCATAAGATACTCATACGATAAATTATTTGTTGCAGAATCATAATTTGTCCGTATGCAGTTGCACGCCTCAGCCTAGAAAATCAGTGAATGAGATTAGCGTAATTCCGCACAACGTCACATCTTGTTACAGGAATTGGTAAAACAAAAACCCGCCAGGCGAGTGCATTTTAGGGTATTTTGCGTAAGTTATGGCCGCCGTTAACTACTGCAAGCATTAACCTCTCGTCGTGCAATAAAAACAATTTATATTTGGACTAGAGACCAATCATTTATCCTAATCAGGGTATTAATGATGTCGAAGCCGTATTACCACAGCCATTCACCTAACAAAGCAGTAAACCTACTACCCGGAATATGATGCGATCACAGTGAAACGCCTCATTTATTTATTGAGTGTTCAATCGAGAATATTTTAAAACATAGTTTACAAGTCAGCATAAATGACGTTATAGAACAAAATCAATTATCGCATTGTTGATTATAAAACATCTTTACGCCATGGTTTATTATGTATTATTGCTTGTATTTCGTTGATTAATGTCTGTAGTAACGTGGAATTAGGACGACTAAGCCTGTATCAAATTGCTACACTTATGTTTTATTTTTAACCAGTAATCTACGTCACTTACTCCAGGGGTAGCGCTACACTGCTTACTCCAGAGTTTGCGAAATCAAAACATATTAATCTATTAGTCTGCATATTCATTGGATATGTTCGTCGATCTTCTTGTCAATTCAACGCCGAGATCGTGACCCTAATTGAACTCTTTCGCACCAAGCCCAGTTATCAGGTCATGACGGTGACTCGGTTTTCTGTGATGCCATCTTTAATTTTCAATCAAAATCAAATGTATAGTTATTATGAATTAATCAGTTCATTCGTCTAGTTTCGGAAACAGCCATCACGATTTTGGCCAGCATCATTATTTTCCCGCCCCATGGCCCTTCAGGCATCATTTCTAAGCCCAAGATAATAGCATATATGTCAGTTCTAGCGAAAAGATAGGTTGATCGACTGCTGAGAGAATGAAAACCAAAATGGCAACAGGAAAATGTGACATTGGCTTATCAATCACGACGAATAAAAGTACTCCAAGAAACACGGCATCTGATCAGGGCATCATAATCCTTGGATGCTGCATCAGTTCTGGGCCATATGTATTCCCTGAAAAATCGAATATCCGAAATTCGAATGTGTCCCCGCGGCTAGGGGCTAGGGGCTGGGGGACCTTTATTAAACTAGTAGGGCACTCGACTTCTGCAATATAAACCCCGTCCTTACCACACGGCTATCCTCACCCTATTTACCTATTGCCGTATCTCCACCCTTGTCCTTGTCGTGACCTCACGTTGATTCCCATTGTGTACATATAGTGAAACCCGTCATACCTCGCTTAAATCTCTGCCATAAACCTACACTAAACACCGTGATCTTTGCCTCGCTAACCCTCCCGAATCCTCGCCGTTACTCCCACTCCACCCCCCCCCTAATACCCAACCATATAATTGCCGCGCATCACATGTCACATGCTCTAAACGGTGCATTGTAACATCAGGCAAGCTACAGCAGCATTTGACCTCACTAGGCCCTCCTGCGACCATGGATGACCTCTTGACAAACGTCAATGTGTCGATGGTAGGAAATGTTCATTGCACCTGCTGGGACATTTCTACAGCGTTCAATATGGATGCCTTTGGAGAGACAAGGCATGCATATATATGGCGATTTGTGTAAATGTATTCACTAACAAGCCTATTGCTAGGTGTTTAAATGCTCTTGGATTGAGTCAAATGGCATGTTACAAGTATGCATTGGCAAGCCAAACAAAAAAAATTTGGTAGTCGTTCAAATTAACGAATTACAATGCTTATTGCGGGTGGTCAATACTGTTAATGAGTCTCTCGGTTGATCAGGGCCGGTCGTCATCTCGTGCTTAGAGCACTTGTTCTATAGGGATTTCTGACCAGCAATATAATGAATAGTCACTACGATCTTATGTGATTCCTTGTACTACATAACTGTTCGGACAAATTTTAAAGTTTAATGTATCACATTCGGTGTTCATTGAGTGATTCATGAAGGCAAAACATATATTGGGAGCGTTTGTACTGAAGGACGATGCTGAGGTTTCTACAAGTATATAGATCATTATCAGTGAGTAGTGAGTGATATATTAACATGTGTGTCTACGTCAGGAGGCCATAGGTGTGCACCACTAGCGTCAATAGGTTAATAGGCTTCTGTGATCACTCTCTCATTAAGTTCTGTGAACAACAAAACTATTCATCAATTGTTGGATAAATAGAGCATTCGAATGTTTGCTCTGGTTGTAATTTAAAAACATATAGAAACATGTTGATTGCAATGAACACAACAGATTTTGTTCTACATAAATATATGACGGCCAGTTAAAAAACATTTGAAATGATTTGTAGAAGAACATAAAACAGTCGAATTGTGACAACAACCGAATTCTTATAGATACAAGGTCACTATATGGAAAGTGAAGCCTAACTCTAAATAATAATCGGTGGGTAATTTAAGATGGTGGGCAGAATCGCGAGTGTTGATACAGCTTTATTGTACATTATGCATCAGACAACCGAACAGTAGCTAATTGAATTCCGCTGCATGGAGTATAATGATATATGTTTCGACACACTTTTCAGTATTTCTTACAAAAAATTCAATATTGTTAAGACTTGGTATTCCAATAAAAGCAATGATATTATTACAATTATTATTCACTCATTTGTGCCGGGATTTAAGTTATAAAGCGTTTGTGTGTCTTGAAGCTTTATTGAATGGTCATTCCATATTAACTTAGCATCACTCAAATGTCCTGATCGTTTTGTTCCCCGCCAATGCATGCATAGCAGGAGGCATAAATTTAAAGTGGACTGGCTAAATTCCTTGTCAACCGACGCATGGGGCGTTCAACTGTGGTTGCTAATCAGCATTAGCAAAGCAGCCCTGTTGATGAATGGTTTACACGGCGGCTGTGTTTGTTTGCCTAAGTAAGTAAGTAGGACAGATAGGTAAGCACGGTCGCATTTCTTTTGCAGCTGAGGTGATATGCAAGTGCAATCAATGGAATCACCGGGGGCCTCTTTGAACGCCAATTCTGTCCTTTCAAACTCGTTGTCAATGGAGAGTTATGACGGATCCCCATGACTATGTACAGTGATTACCAACCTGGGACCACTTTAAAAGATCTGAGTTATGCGTGGGTTGTTTTGTGTTGGTTGCCCACGGCGAAAGAAGGCATCTGACATTGCAGAGTAGGCAAATGATAGATATGTGCAGAGGGTATATCAGCATTTTGAAATTATAGAATATAACCTTTAAACCAGCTTTATTCCGTCTTATTATGAACAGATACCCTGCTCGAGCCTGAAGCATTCTCTCTTTGACGAACATTAAGTGAGGGCCAAACTTCGTTTAGCGATTCGTTGTCTGCAATATATATCAACTAGTATTGCACAATCGACTGATATTTATTGGTTACCACGATCACACTTCAAATGCAATACCCCTATCCATATAAAAAGAAACGTTGCTTATACGACCGACGACGGGGAATTGCCATACGTCCTAACACTTTACTTTTACATTAATTTAACCTAATTAAAGCAACAATTGACACCTTGTTACATAAAAAGCGTTGCTTTATATAAACACCTTTATGAAATGGCCTCGGACTTTGATGACGTTGATCTTTTATGCTGGCTTTGCGATATCTGAATATCAGAAATTAGTGATATGGTGGCATTGTGAAAAGGACTAATAACTGCACAATTAGACTATGCAATCTATCAACTGTGTTCATAATTTTATCACTGCTAGAGTTGAATACAATCAGAGATGACTCCCCATCTACTAATAATACAACTGCCGATGTAACGATTTAATAGACATTCGTTGAAATATAAATACATGTATTTATATAATATATATATATAAATATATATATATATATATAGATATATATATATATATATATATATATATATATATAGATATATATATATATATATATATATATGTGTGTATATATATATATATATATATATATATATATATATATATATATATATATATATATATATATATATATATATATATATATATATATATATATATACTGCCGATGTAACTTTTTAATAGACATTCGTTTGAATATAAATATATGTATATATATAAATATATATATAAATATATATATATATATATATATATATATATATATATATACATATATATATATATATATATATATATATATATATATATATATATATATATATATATATATATATATATATATATATATATATATATATATATATATATATATATATATATATATATATATATATATATATATATATATATATATGATTTCTATATGGCATTTGATGAATATCTTTAAAGCACTTGGTTTAAAGCACCCGGTTTGGTGAAAAACTTTATACGATCACCGCTACCTTCAATACGAAGAGAGGGTCAGAAGTGGTTGGTGGAATACAAATTCCGATGGCAAACACTTACTAGGAGCGCTGGGAGTTAGGGTGCAGTGAATAATTATCATTGATGGACTTGACGGTTATTGAAGTCATCCTCCAGGATGGAAGCACTAGCAATTGTTCTTACAAGCGTTGTAATTTTTCGGTCGGGGACTCGTGTTGCATGATTACGATAAACAATCAGTGTGCATTATGCCTTGGGTGCTGCAGACACGGCACCACTGTTGCTCACCATTCGTTATTGGCTCTGTTATTGCAACAAAGTCAACTCACATGCATCATATAAAGCCATGCGCTATTTAACAAAGATAGGCAACTGTATTCTTCAAATTTCCATTTGAGTTATTTAGATATCTTGTATAGCTACTCTCACATCCTTATAATAAAAAGGCAAATACTTGCATTGGGAGTTATATGTACATGGTAGTATCAGGAGACGACGCCTTGGGTGACCAACTAGTCCGCAGAGAATCTTCTAGCAATTTCATGTTGATGTTATTGCGATGAGAAACTTATTTGCAAATATAATACTAATATAATGGAGCTTCCAGATTCATCAATGAGTGTCGTGACCTGACGTAGTTAACATTACGATCATTGCCTGACGTAGTTAACATTACGATCATTGCCTGGCGCGTTATTTGTTGATGGCGTTTAACCCACTACTGCCTGGCATACACCGTATATTGTGCAATGAACAGATGCTTCGTAAGATTTCACGTCTTGCCAACATTTCGTAGGTTTTTCAATACCCGATTATGAGCAACCGTTTGGCGTGCTGTTGGTATCATCATGAAATTGACGTGTCTGGTGACAGTGTGTAGAAGCGATGGACAAAAAAGACACGGCTACATATACCGTAAAGAGTTAAAATGCGAATGTTAAGGGTAAGATGTAAACATCGTGCTCCATCATAGGAACTCAAATCGGCCTCGAATTGACAAAGGTTTATATAAATACTGACGGTCTGTGGCAATAAAGATATCTTTTGATGAGTAGATATCATCCGTGTTTAATGTTCTTCATTGCGTCACCGCATATGATTAGGAAAACCTCGAAGCATCTTAGGTGCAATAAGGTTAAAATACTAAATGAATAAAATCCTATACGTGATTTGACCGAAGAAATAAATTGGGTTTATTTATATCGGTTGACCTTCCATATGTATTAAAGAATACTGCTTTGATGCTTGCAATGTAATCATAAGCAGTTGCTAAATGAGACTTTCGTGCATAATATTGACACCACTATAAATATAATTTGTTATTAGAGGGCACCATGAAAAAAATTCCCCTTGCTAGTGCAAGCTCTATTGTTACTGGTATACCGACAGCCCCTAACGCAATGCCAGACCAAACTGTTGATTTATTAAGGAGCGATTGTGCATAATCTCGTTGCGTTGATCCGAGCAGCCTGGGTTACATAAAGACCCTCACACGAAGGGTCTATTGAACTGCCAATATCGATTGCATCTGAAATGATGTGACGATGCTGAGTGTATATGTTGATCACATAACATATATTCGAACCACAATGCTACATGACTAAAGACCTGATCAATGGATCGGTAATACAATGCTATCTACATGATACAAGGACAATGCTCACGAAGTTTGCGTTGCTCACTACCTGCACTTAATGTGTTTGTCGAGGAGAAAGTGGCAATTGAATTATCTTTGTATATTCCGATTTTTCTCGCTTATATGATTCAATACGAATAAATTCGTTACTGGCAAATAACTGATCCATAAATCCATAAAATTTGACCGACCCCTCTTCTAGCAGACAGTTGGTGTGAGACCGCCCGTCTATCGTGATGAGGGATAACGCAGATATAGAGGAAATCAATTGTGGAATTCTATCTGATATATTATATATATTTAATATATATATATATATATATATATATATATATATATATATATATATATATATATATATATATATATATATATATATATATATATATATATATATATATATATATATATATATATATATGATCAGTCCCACGCTCATAGGTCACTCATTGTCACTATGCAATGCAAAATATTACAAAAAGCGGGTCAATGTAGGTGTGTGACAATATCACTCATCGCAAGTATTCTCCAAGTTTTCGTTTAGTAATTCAATTTGTAGATGTCTATCAACATTTTGTACCAATCCTTGATGCGTTAAATACAACATTTAGCAAATATTTTCAACGCTGAATAAATTTAAAACAAGTTATTTAGAAATATGCTTGACAAGTTTTCTCTTGTAATGTTTATGCAGTTTTATACTACATTATACTTTAACAGACTGTGCATACGCTTTTGGTTCAGCGTGTTAATGCTGATTGATACTTTTAATATAATTGAAATCGGCAGGGAGGCTGACCCTCCATTATTGTTGTGTATTGTGTGCAAAGACGAAGGTCATACAACCCTTCGATTCGAGCATTTTCAACGTTTTCATATAGATGGACAGCACCTGGATACTAACAAAAAAGTAAATTGATAAGGATTATACGCCGTTACCTTATTCCATTCTTTGATGACAGAATACTCTTGAAGCACAATGAGGCGTATTAGTTTTACTTATTATTCATTGATAGCATTGAATCGCCTTATATCCAGGCAAGAACGCTTTTTCCATACACAAAGGCCATTTTATTGATTGAAAGTTGCCCTTGAAATCTAATGGAAGCATCCACAGAGAAGATGCTTCACCACTTACCAGTAAAATCACGACGACAGGAATGGTGATCAACTAATAGTTTTATATGTGGTTATTCAAAACATGCAAAAGGGGAAATTAAAAGAAATAGCCGTGATATCTATATATTAGAGGCGTCATCAAGTGACCTTTGGTCGCTGCAAAGAGAGATGATTATCATTGCTAGCTGTTGCACGGTTATAATAATCTCTACGTTTATGATTTGGTAAATACCTAGGTGCGTCACCAAGAAAACTACTTGTTAAGGTTGTTAAACTGCCTCTATTTTTAACATTACTAGATACAGATCCAGAAACAACCTCAGGAAAAGTACACCTGGCCGCTTCCCAGTTACACTATCATCTTTTTTTTCGTCAACTGGCATAGACATGCCGCGACTGATTCCGCATCGGTTATTAAGATAATTTTGCAATCACAGAGTGTAAGTACGAATAGCGCTGAATATATCAGACTTGATATGAAAGTAAACCCTACGCAATGTGATGTGGCTATTTTTCTCACGGATTTCCCCTTAACTATTCGTTGGCTTTTAACATAAAATTGTAAACGAGATTTGTAAAATGTAAGCTTGTCATATCTGTAGTTTTTCTCTCATATATTTATGTGTTTCAGCAGATAGAATGCGACACGGATTGTGATCCGGCCGAATTATGTCGGTTGATTTGTATCTGTGCAAAAACAACAGGTACAGTAGGAAATAGCATAATTGTTATGATATAGACAGATATAGTCACATCCTGACTGCATAATGAATATCTCTGATTCCCACATTGAAACAAACGCAAATGATACTTCAGATTTCTTCTGTCATTATGCATGACACTGGATTTTATCGCTGTTAGCACATATTCTCCGCCAGTCATATGTTTACCCAGCACGGCTATACACACCATTGTGACGTGATTTCATGAATAATCGTTCAACTGGGCAGTGAAAAAAAAACCAATTAGACGGTTCCTGACTACGTACAATGTCGACATCCGTTAAAAAGCTCCTGTCAATGGATGGCTGTTTGTGACGCGTTACGGGACCTTGAATACATCAAAAGCTGAAAGAGGCGGAGGTTGGGCCTTGAAACCAATGCGATGGTTGCTCATGTGTAGCTACTGATCCAGACTGCTATTCATTTACATATGTTTGTTATCAAATTTCGCCGTCTCTTTTCAAGGCGCATATATCGAAACATTATCAATACTTTATGTTTAAACTGGCAAGAAAGGATTACAATTGAGTAATTTTAGCAAGCAGACAAAAGCGGAAACGAGATAAGAATTGCACATTATCGTCAAAAAATATATTCTCAATAAACCACTAATCGCTCAAATGCATTATTATGACGATATAATATGTTGCACAGTATGTGTTGTAAATATGCACATTGATTCTATTTTAATCAGTCAATAAGGGAGGTGGTAGTGAAGTACAAAGTTGTGATTGATATCTTAGACTATCATATCGATTCTATCTCTAGTCCAAACGGTGCATCTTTGATACACTTGGTGATGTGGCACGGTATGTGTTGTAAATTTACACATTTAGTCTATTTGTTTCATTCAATAAGAAGTGTTGTAGTGAAGTATGCAATTTTCTTTGACATCATATCAATTCAATCTGTAGTCCAAATGGTGCACCTTCCATACATTTGGTGATGTGGCAGTACCAACCCAGATCCGGGAATTTGATTATTGTCAACACAACAGTGACGACAGGAACTAAAGGTACTTCTGCTTGTCTCTACACAAATAGTTTCAATAATCCTGGATATGCAATCAACTGTCAGAACAATAAGTCTTTGCAGGAGTGATGTAGTCATGATTATACACAATATCCATTAAACGAATCGTCTTGCTTTAAGTTAAGCAATGGACATTTCGGACGATATACAAAGATAGAACACTCTTATTGGATTATTTACAATCACCCACATCGAGTCTGGAGTTTCTTTACCCCTCAATAACACTACAGGAACATTTTTGTAATTCAATGTTATTTTCTATTAATTTCACCATAATTTATGATGCCAATTACTAACAAGCTATGTTACGTAAATTGTGGTTAAGATACGTTTTATGAACGACTGAGTTTTCCTTTCGACAGATACAAAATAACATGCAGTTCATTCATATAATGCTTACCATTTCATGAAAGCTGGAAACAAAAACAGTTTTTCTTCCGCCTTATATTTCATCATGTAAAGGCTAAGTCGCTCCATATGAATGCTCTCTGACGTAAACCTCATTTCATTGACATCGGGTTAATTATATGATGCGCATTAAAAACGTATTTATGCAACGTTTGCACTTTTACAACTGGCTGTTCGAAGTAATTGCACCGTTTCACTTGTGTGCACATGTATTATTTACATCCCTTTCAGTTCCTCTGTTGTTTTTTAATGATCTCAAAATAATTGCCTATAAGCTGCAATAAATGCAATCCATATGGAACGACAAATGTAAATGTAAACTCTGTTTTTATGTGTGAAACAATTATTTGTAGTCCGCGTGATTTCGATCTCAGATTATTGTAGTCCACCTATATAAATCCTACATAGTACCTTTATTCTATTTGGCTCCGTTATTTATATCATCATCATTTCTGCAACATAATGGAACCTGACAATTACTGGGTATCACTATTATTAGTGTTAAACCTCATATGTTAGCATTTGGGTAGGGCCATCGTCAAACCCTCACTGCTTCTCCCTTTAGACATACAGTATTTATTGCGTGATCACTTACTTAAAGACAGATTCTGGTACGATCTTATTGGATACATCACTTTCATTCCGAAGACAATAATCGAAATTGATAGGTGGGGTGTTTGCACATTGCTTGCTTCTTTCCTATGCGCTCGGATATATTATCTGTTTTATCTGATGTCAAGGACATGCTTTGTAATATACGAAAAGAGCTTACGACTACAGAGGGCTCACTCGGGAGAAAATGAAAACACATCACCTGTGCGCAGCGTGGTGCTATGTCATAGCGTGTCTTGAAACATATGTAATGTTCTTATCAATTCGGGAGACTCTTCAACATAAGCGACCAGTAGCTGAGTCCCTGCGACAAATCATACCTCATATACTATTCATTGGCTGGACCAAGCTATTGTCAAATCATGATTCCCGAAGGCACATGCATCATCGTTACATTTCCAACTTTTCTGAAACTTTTATTGTGAATAATTGATACGCTACAGACTATATGTGTTTATTGTTTAACTATGTCAATACATGGAACATCACATTGACCTTTGGTACTATCTACTGATCGTTGACTGAATTGCAACAGGATCTACATGCCAATTAGTCACATGCCTATTCTAAGCGAGCTGCATCAGTTGTGAAGTTTCAACCCGTGGTCTCTATAGTACGTATATACCTGTAAAGCCTATCAACAATTTAGGCCATTGTACAATATAGCATAGGCATTTTTCACGAAAGAAACTCAACAGTAGCAACTCTGTTTTGTCAAATGCATACGTAATCTTTCAAAACAAAGTATATAAATAGAAAATAAGGCGCTTCTAGGAATGGAAAATAAACTAAGATATTTAATGGGAAAAGATGACAAGAATGTTATTTATACATTAAAGCAGAGAATAATCATGCTAAAGTATAGAATATAATGCTCTCAACGGAAATTGCACCTGAAATATTTTGCATTAAGTGGAGCAAGTAACCTTGTCCTGCAATGCGAGACAGATATGTTGAAGGCATAGCGGTGCCTTGTGCCACTTAACACTACAGCGCAAGAATCGCATATTCATGGATTGCTGTCGGAATTCTCTGAATTACATATTTGTGGACTGCCACTGTTTCCTCTACTATAAATAAACATATCGCAAAGTCCAACAGAGGCAAGCATGATGACGAGCAGGTGACCGCAAATAATATATTTTTCTAAAGCAATGTGCACTAGCATATGGCCTATTCAATTCAAGAGTGGCCCGTTAAATTTGGAAATAATACAACAAGTTTAATTACATTCAGGATATGCAGTTTAACATTGAATTATCATTAACAAGCAAATGATGGTTGCTCAAGTCTGTATTAAGCAATGTACAACATCCTACCTAAATAGACAACAACAACACAGATATTGTGTATGTTTGTCGCGTCATTTTTGTTTCATCTTGGCTTTAGACTATTCCATGTATTACAATGTCTGAAAATGGTGCACACAACTTTTCTACTCAATATCAAACCGTGATAAAATATAAATGTGTTGAATATAGAGGCTTGGGGAATATTACGCATGCAGCCTTTATTCCACAGTTGCTGTTGGTTGCGTTTAGGCAGCCATCACAAGTCATTGCTGCGAATGTGTTTTCTAAGTCAGTGTTAGAGTTTGGTTTCTGTGGCATGATACCTAAAAGTGTATAATGGTTAGAGTCGTGGTTGGGCCATTTTAGCACCATGAATTGCGCCATTTTCGCATTGCACTGAACAGACAGCCTACCATGGAATATATGGTCCAACAAGTGTACATAAACTGACAGATAATTTAGATATCTACTTATGAAACTTCATTCACAAGCAACATCCGCCTTGAATATGTACTCATTCGCGCCTATCGATATCTCCTTTGTATACTGAGCTTTGTCTTCGCCATGTTGGTTTAGGGGCAGAATTGGCCCACTGTATCCTACTACATGTCGTAATAGGCGATTAATAGGGGGCAGCCTGTTGGCCATGGGCTGTAACTCGTGTCGGTGGACACCGGGATCTTTAGCATTGTCAACACGTTCAAACAATGACAGGTCAATTTTGGTGTGAACATAGACAAAGGGGCTTACACAGTTGGTGAAGGGGGCGTAATTAAGGGCGTAATGAGGGCGTTATATGGGGCGTAATAAGGGTCGTAATAAGAGACGCAATAAGGGGCGCTATAAAGGGTGTCATAAAGAGCTAATAAGGAGCGTAATAAGGGGCGTAATAAAGGGCTAATAGGGGATGGAATAAGAGGCGTAATAAAGAGCTAATAAGGGCGTAATAAGGGCGTAATAATACGGCCGTAATAAAGACGTAATAAGTAGGGTAATAAGAGACGTAATAAAGGGCTATTAATGGGCGTAATAAGGGACGTAATAAGGAAGGTAATAAGAGACGTAATAAAGGGCTAATAAGGGACGTAATAAGGGACTTAATAAGGGACGTAATAAAAGGCGTATTAAGGGGCGTATTAAGGGGCGTAATAATGGGCGAATAGTTGCACGTCGAATGTTACATGAGCAAGATAGAAACATCAGTCTTAGTCTGACCTTAAGTTCAGGCATCATCATTTCACATAATTTTGCGTTACCCTTCAATAAACCGGGTTTTCTGAAGGTGTCGTTTGATCTATATCCACTTTCACCTGGAATTTGAGCTACCTACGGATTTAAAGTGGACGCGGACATTATTGCTTATAACTCAGTGGTGTTATCTGCTGTCCAACAAGAGATGGTTTAAGCGCTTTGTTTTGTGTCGAATTATTGGAAACAGTCATTGTTAATTGCTAAACTCGACATTTTATCGTTCAAATGATACAATCATAATTGAATGATAAGGCAAGTAAAGATAGAAAATAAACAGCACTCAATTAAATGTTCACTTGCTTAGCTTTGATAACAACATTGACATCCCTCCTCCAAATATAATTGATGTATAAACTTAATCCCATAAATCATGCTTCAGACATGCAGTCTGCGGAAATTATTTGTCGATTATTGTTTCCTTATATTATAATCGTTAGAGGATCAGTACGGTAAGCTATTTCCGATGGTAGATGTCTATCTGGTGCTGGGAGGTTGGTCATCACAACGCATTACAGTCGCGTGCATTACAGGAAAGATGAAAGCACGTTAGATCAGGATGAGAGAATTGTCCGCTCATTTTCTCCCATCAACATTAACATCCCGACATGTCATAACGATCGTTTAGATTGGAAAATGTACCAGGAAAATTGGACAGTAGCTATAGGCCCTACTTTACGGATCAATACTCCATCCATGATTTTGAGGTAAGATTGCAGCAACGAATACGCAAACGTGACACAGACTAACATCATAGCTAAAGCTTGAGGTCAAAAAGCCCACATGCGTTGTGAGGAACACGAGACACTAATCTTACTATGACCATGGATCATTTACAGCCCTTTTTAATGTAATGAAAAAGATAAATCTTGCGCGGCTTTAAACAACGCTTATTATGGATGTTGTTCACTCCGATGCTTGGACAGTTCCTTTTAAGTGTTCCACTAGGCGCAAGCTCGTTGCCCTGACTTTCAACAAAGAAATTAAACATTTTCGCATTAGGTTTGGTAACACTGATTAGTTGATAAGTACACAGGGCCGTATAACCAACACATGGTATGACATGTCGCTGTAACGAGTCCAGGGCGTGGACATTCGTTTGTTGAACGAAAACGCTAATTGATACCTTGTAACTCATATTTACACTAAATATGAACATCCTCCACTATTAAGGTATACTCATATATGTTTTCCATTGCTGATATATACATGTGCAGTAGCAGTTGAATGCTAGGAGAAATCCAGCCGGTATTTTATCACTTTACCCCCTTAGACAATAATGATCTCTTAATGGTCGTTTAGGAGATAACGGATGTTTATATTTGTCTTTAGCAAAGACCCAGTAATTTGCCATTTGCCGTAGCCTAGCAACCTGATCACATGATTTGGGTTTGTATGAGAAGACGTCAATGATTTTTTGTAGCCATTATTCTTACAAATATGATGTGATTCAAAGGAGCAGATAGACGCGTATCAAAAACTGTCGCTCGATAACCTCGAAATCATTTGTTTGTTATTCTAGAAGACTGTACAACAGAGAGGGACTTTGTTACCGCATATATGGAGCCATGAACTATTGAATAATTATCTGGGGAGCTTAAGAGCCACTTGGTCAAGTACTGTTTGAAACAGTGTTTCACTCAAAAGTAAAAAATGATATATTGCATATGGTTGTATGCTTCATTGAATGTTCACACTGTGTAGGTCTGCGCCAAAATAGACCAGTCAGTATTATGACAACTTCCTTTATACTGTGACATTGTTTTGTTGATGATGGCGCATACTCTGGGCAATCTATGGCAATATACTTAATGCGCTGTTTAGTTGTTAGTTCATCAGATCTAAATCTATTTGCTTAATTTTTTCCACGTTTGCGTAATCAACGTAAGTTTGAATGTTTACTTTCAAATGTTAAAATCCGCCACGTGAATCGGTTTCATGTTACCGTCACTCTACCTGTATGACACGTTGCACAGATCCTTATTTCTGCTACATTGCAGTTTGACAATGTTTTACACTTAGAAACATAGTAGCATCTGTTCACATATAATTCAACTAAATTTCTTCATTCTTCATTGCCAGAGAGGAGAGCCTTACTAAACGAAAACGTGTTTATCACATGTCCAGGATATGTGGGTTATTCTACAAGATGTGTTACATACCTATAGAGCCAGAACATATCGTCCGTTTACTGCCAATACTTATTTCAGCCCATTCGCTTTATATTTGGTGATGAGGTAAAAAGAATCATCATCTGGGTAAATATATCAAGAGCATCCGCTTTTCAATTCTGGCTTTTATGTAAAACGATAACGACTTCAGCAAGCAACTGGATAAATAAAGGTCAGATAGCACCAACCGAATGTGGTTGTTGATAATCAGTGGTAAATGTATATTGCTTTTTGTCGTGCTTTATGATATTAGAACAGACAAGGAACAAACGATGGGTCTGTTGCTTCATTCTGTAAAAATATGCACACTACTTGTGTGTGGTCAATCGACCATTACGAAATAGTTTTGTGAGCTCATGCATCTTGATTCGTAGGTTAAATATTTCCCTCTGTGGTTGAATACATCCATCACTATTCATTGACTGGACTCCTTGATCTGGCCCACCAGTAGGGAAATAACCCTGTGCGACTCGTCTATCAAACCTAGTATGATACATACTTCGAGGTATGTAAAACGTTACATAAATCAATGCCTTCCTAAATCCCTGTCCCTAAGCAATGTTGACAAACTTACGATTCAATATTAGAGAAGCTGGATTTCCCAACATAGTCATGAAGCGAGCATAGTGGGACGTCAATATCCAATATATAAATACTCGTTATGTACCGAACCGTAGCAAAGTTACAGGAATGTGCAACAGTGCAGAAACTAATAGTCTATATCACCGGACGTGGTATGATACTAAACGATGATATACCATCATATACTATTTTTACCGTCAGCCTTTCCTTAAACACTCTACACTTTATCGTTCAAGAAGATAAAGTTACAGATATCGTAATCTTAATACATCAACATTAGATTACACTAAATCACACGCTTGTTCAAACTGACAAAATAATACGCTTGATTTCGACTGCCCTAAACAACCGACCAATTTAATTCGTCATATAAATGTAGGAACATGCATAACCAAGTGAATTGTGTATAGATTTAATACTCAAAATAACATTTCAGAGATATGAGATGGCAGCCATTGTCGACGACTGATTAGCATGTGGTAGCTTATAATATTCAATGTGATATGACCCGTAATACATTGAAAATATTCCATTATTAATATCACTGCCATGTTTGAAAGTGAATTGTTCCAATAAAAGTACATTGTTAAGCGCATTAGATGTAGAAATACGGATGTACTACTGCTTCTCAAAGACTGCTGGATACAATAACGCGACCGGGTAAGCGGTGGCTGCTTAAGATCATTTGCGGCATCAAGTTTTTACTAAGTGCTAGATGCACCGGGTTTTGATATGGAGAATGATTAACATTGAAGAGTTAGCACGGGTAAAAACAGACAGTTTTTGAACAATTAACACAGCAAAAAGATGCCGGAATATAAGTAGTATGTCTTTCATTTCTTAAGATTTGTAGTTACCCTTGGGTTTGGTCCTCTCATTGCCTGGCAATATGACGGCTGCAGACTTGCATATGGCACCTCTTTCCATTCTTGGAGTTCTGACGTAATATGGGTTGTAAACAGTATATTATGTGTGGTAATCAGCTGCATTCGTTGCAATATGCATTTTCTATGTCACTGGTAAAACTGCTATCTGTGACATTTTTGGCTTTTCTTTTGAAAAAAACCCTCACGATATCGTTCATTCATATAATCATTCCTGCAGGATAGAACACTTATATTGTTATACGACCATTGGACATTACTTCAACTTTGGTTGCGTCTGTATTGTACGACATTGAATATCGCACTGAATATGCGATAATGTTGTATTTCGTAAATGCGTAAGAATTTTATGGCAACGATTAGTAAACTACAATAACCAACCCGGTAATTTTAACCACTACATTTGCGCCCTGTGACCAAAATCTGATTTATAGGATTGCAACATTTTCTTGAATAACCATACAACCCTAGCAAAATCCAAGGATGCTTCTTAGAGAGTGAAACCTCGTTATGATCTGATCATTTGGGTTCATAAAATGTCATTTTAAACGTAACGGGGTGACGCAAAAGTGGGGTACTTCTAAACTTGATATCTTCTTTGTTGCAATACTGTAATAACGAACGTCTAACCCATATTTACCTGATATATTTCTGCATGATGCGAAACAGATAAGCAATCTATAAGTAAACCATAGCTTTCCTGTTGGCAAAGACGTCCATCATCTCGTAACTGTTCCTATTGGTCGTTTATTGCTTGTTCTCCTGCCTTATTGATTATTGAGCATAAAGGCGCTGGTATACTGAAATTTAATTTCCTGTTTGCTGCAATAGATCAAACATATTCTGTCGTTGACTGATGATTCAACGAGTAAGAAAGCACCAATTTTGAAGCATAGGAATACCAAAAGGGTACATACAGCTCCTAAGCCGTCAGAATATATTCGTCGAACAAAACATAGATCTGATCGGTTCAAATGTCCAACAAATCACCCGAATATAACGAAAATTGAAATATCAAATCGATTTTGCGGCAGCCGTTGCCATGTTTCAAATTTTTCGGCCGGCATCTCATGACGTCGCTTTATGAACGCGTCACAGACATGTCCGCAGTTACCCCTATCTATAACGGCGAGTGCTGAAGTTTCGGAGAGTGATGTGTTGTATTGGACGATGGAGTTTATGGTGTGTGAGTCACAAATGCTTGAGCAGTCTGATCAAGATCTTTTAAATTCGATGTTACAAATCAAGCAACTTTGACATAGGTCTAGTACGTTTAGTCCAATTAACTTATTTTTCCCTGGTACATCTTAGACAGAGTCTAGCATTTATTTTATCGATTTTGAAACCCTGGTTTCAGGTGCCACTGTAGAGGTTGCTCAGACATCAGGGAAACCGTCAGGGAAAGTGTTTGTTGTATTGATCAGGAGAACGTGAAGGTTAAAAATATCAAATTTACGAGATATTCTAATTTTACACTAAATTTTAGGTGTCATGGGAACTTTTAACATAGTCACAACGTGCACCGCTTGTCTCTGGCAGCTTACAATAATCAGAATACAACCAACTGTCAATACTTTGGTTGAATTTTTAAAACGGTGCTTGATTGTGTATTTGTTAGCACAGAACCCCCTATACTTAGTTTGATATTATATGATTTTTAGTAATAACAAATGGGTGTTATTAGTGCAAGTGAAATTAATAACACTGTTATAATTGCAAGTCGCATTAACACGCACAGCATATTCACCATAACTCTAATGTTCCAGATTACTGTTGTCTTTAAATACGTCACCTATCGCACTTATGCCGCAGCATGCAAAATTGCATGCAAGCAATCACCATTGTGATATAACAGGACTTTCATACTGACCAATAAAGGGCTGTATTCTGTTGGTAAATTATCAATGCAGGTAAATATAAAAGAGGTATCGGTGCATTGTGATTCATTGTGTAGGTTATTATTTGATTAATGTTATAAATGTCTATGTTCGTATGACATTAATTTCCACGCCCCTAAAAAAATCTAATTAACCAATATATTTCGACGCGATATTTTGATGTCCACGTGGTTACGTCGGGGTTTAATGAATAAGGCAGCAAATCAAGCAACAAGACCAATTCATCAGACACGTTGTCTCAATCTTATCATTGATGCTTGGTTACATGCTGCTAGCTGTTATACACTTGTGGACGATCGAAGCAACCTACAATGCCACAAACAAAACCGTAATCGTCTCTTCTTTCCCTATCATTTACATAATTAGATCATTGAACATATTTGGATATCAGTCTGTTCCCAAAGTGCGCGAGCGTACTAGCAACACGGAAGCGTGCATGATTGTTAAGGCGTTTTTGAGATTGTAGGTCACATGGTCATGATATTGCTTGGAATAATCTTCAACGAGCAAATAATTAAATTGGACAGAAGATATTTATAGGCGAGGTAGTGACGTGCAAAATAGTGTATGTAATTTCAACTGCTTGTTAAGCAATTTATATTAGATAGCGGCACTCCTTTCAAAATGTAAGTCTGTTTTTATTGCGAACATTACTCGCCAAGCTACGCCGCGCGTGCTGCAATTTGCTGTCATTTGACCCGCATAATGAGATCAAAAGGTAAAGGTTGTGGCTGGTATCGATTGTTTGCATGTTTTGCCTGGCGCCCGGTCTCCGAATTTTGCTTGATTTGAGTTACCCATGATATGACAGCATAATAGAGCCGATATGTTAATTTCAAAACAACTGCGGTATTTGTATAATCTTAACCTATTTGCAACGACACACTGCCGATAATTTATATTGGTGCCATGCGTTGATCAGTTCCAAAACGCCAACCCGCATCCTTAATCTCATACTTAATTCTCTATATATGGAAGTTATGACTAGATACTGTTCCATACTTCCTCCAGGCGGTACATGTCCAGGTTGCATCTGCAGCATTGAAAGAAGCATGATGATTAGAACATTTGAAGCATTTTCCTTCTCTTTTTAACGTTACTAATTGTGAGGCTAACCAGAGTAGATTTCGGTACAAGTCATTCTCTTTCTTTGCATCTGAACCCGGCCCTATAAAAAGTAGCATATTGCTTGCTGTCCTGTCTCATTCTCATCAGTTAGTGCCACAAAAAACATGCCTGATCCGGTTGCTAGGCAACTGCAAATGGCGAATTACTTGGTGTGTCGCTGGAACAAATAAACCCATACGTTGTCTACTTATTTAACCAGTACGAGAGCACCATTGTCGATCCACAGTAACACAAACGATGAAATATCGGATGGAGGCTTTTGGCTTCAGCATCATCATTACCTGCTCTCTGGAGAAATAAAGTGTCCTACATTTAATGCACGTTATGATTTGACCACTTAGTAAGATGCACTCGTTGACACATTTTGCTACGAAATCTCCCAGTAACTGACACCACATATCCATGTTGCAGTTGCTTCTTGGTGTCTCTCTGTTAATAAACGCAAGCCATACGATTATCATTATATATTGTATCCATATATACAATGTGATACAGAGTTATGGTGCAAATGCTCCGATACCGTACAGAATATGAAACGGAACATTGTTTACACGCAAAATTAAAATGATAAATTTTCCTTCGATCTGAAATAATATAATAATGCAAAATATTGTGTTTTCATTCATCTGCAGTTAATTTGCCAACCAGTACATGACGATACATGATTAATGTTACCAAATTAATAACAAGAGGCGTGACCTGCGCCAGGGGTCTGCAACTCGCTAGGGGCATCAGGTGTGTGCAAGTGGGTACTTTAGGGGGATCCCAATATATACATCCGGGCATCCCAACTATATACATTTTTGTCCATTACGATATCGACACCCATGCTCCAGATCACTTCTATGGCGCCAACCCCTTTTCTATAATCTATCATCATGAGATTAAAGTAATACGGAACATTGTATTGTAACATATAACCATCAGTGTCGCATTTTTATGATTCTGACACTAGCTGTATCGTTGGATCAGATGATAGATGGCCATGTTTATCAACATTATACAATATATCCTCTTTGGCTTATCAAACTAGCTCGCCCCATTTAATATGCATTGGATGTATCAAGCAACTGTCAAATAAAATAAGAGCATAAGCTATATTGTACCAACTGGTATTGGATCATACCGGAATACACAGCCGGTAAGTTTGTAAAAATAATAACGAGCATGTACCTGCGGGATAAACACAAGCATATAACTTGCTTATATTGTAAATATAATTGATGAATACATGCAATGTTTAACAGTTTGTATTGCCTTTGTAATCTGAGATAACTGATGTTGCAATAAGCAGAATGTTTGCATACGAGCAAATACATGCTCATCAATGGCATCAAAGGCGGGTTTGCGGGTGTTTTTCAGCGTACGAAAAAAGTGTAGGCCGTATTTTTGGAATAGATTATCTGTCTAGAAAATGCAAACATGGCTATGATAACAAATATACCTTCCCTGTCTGAAAGATTTGCTTACCCACCTTTGTACATTTGGCGTACGGGTAATCGTATGTTGCATTGACCGCAGATAGCTCAACACCATGCGCACATTGATCGTAGTTTCCTTGCATCGAATTTCATTTGTTTGACAGCCAACTGGCGGAATAACAGTTCTCAAGGGCAAATGAGAAACATACAATTTTGTTATTCGGAGTGTGTAACATATAAAATTCATTTTAACATATATATGTGTACTCATTCATAAAGTTTAGATTATTGTATCGTTTACTATAGGTAAAGTGTGCTTTCTTATGGAACTGTTATGTCTATATATGTATTCAGCTACTAGAGGTTTATAATAACCTGCATCACAGAGAGTGAGGATATTCGTTGATGTTTCGTAATATCATAGCATTTAAAAAAAATATCTGTTTTTCTGAATTCAGTCTAGTGAATTAAATAAAAAGCTCTCGGTTGTATAGGTATCGGTCGGTATACTGTATACCATTAATTTAGATTCAAATGAAATCGTGCGATGATAAATAGATATTCTTTCTATTACGATTGGCAAGTTGGTAATTTATTATCCCTTTTATCTCGCAGGCGCTAACGTCATAGGGGTTAATGAAGATGATGTTATTGAACGGTTTTGTGATATTCACAACACATCAGCAAATTAACCGATTGTTATTTTCACAGTGGGTAAATGCATATTAACCGCAGGCAGTGCTGGCGCGAAGTGCATTATTCAAATCGAGTGGAGTTTACCTCCGTAAGATTTGGCCAACAATCTTATCTCTATCTTGCAGCAACAATAAAATAGACAGTGAATAAAGAACGGAAACAAATCACAATATCATCTGTCCAGTACTTCCTGCATTCAGGATCAGAAAATGCAAAAACTCAACTAACCTGGCAAAGACCGACGGGAATGTATATGTAGCAAATTGGTAAATGGGTATAAATAGTGATGGAGGAATTGCTAAGATCCAACCGACAAATATATTCAGCTGTAGACGAAATCTGAATGGCTAAGTGATCAACTACGATGTGAACAAAGCTTCATTGCGACAGCTATCACGTGGTTCGTGACAATAATTTGAATGTGTTACGCTTATCTTGCTACAGAGTCTATTTAAGTTTTTAGTTTCTGGTTGAGGTATGGTTTTAACCCTCTTTAGACTAACAAACACCCATCCATACAACGACAAATATATGTATGCATATATATATATATATATATATATATATATATATATATATATAGAGATATATATATATATATATATATATATATATATATAGAGAGAGATATATATATATATATATATATATATATATATATATATGAAATTTATATATATATAAATATATATATATATATATATATATAAAAGTATATATCTATATATATATATATATACATATATGTATATATATTCATATATATATATTTATATACTTATATATGTATATATTATGATATATACGTATCAATATATATATATATCTATTTATATATATATATACATAAATATATATATATATATATACGAATATATACATTCTAATATATATATGTTAATATGTATACCATATCATGTGTGTATGTAAACATATATATATATATATATATCTAGTTATATATATGTATATATATATATACATATATATATATATATATATATCTATATATTTATATATATAAATATATATATACATAAACCGCAAAGGTTTTATCAAAGATTTCACAGTAGGTCGATGACAACTCAACGAAGCGCTATGAATACCCTTTTATCTTGTAACGTAACCTACATAAACGCACGTCTGCAGGTATGGCTAAATCACAACCTCCCATGGAGGAGAGTGTATAAGTATTATTGTTTAACGATGTGCTTATCAACAAATTAGCAGAGCTCATAATGAAAAAGTCGTCTTCGAGAATGCACCAAGCCACACGAAAAGGCTCTCTAAATGTCAGCGGAGAAGCTATTTCAATTTAGAAACAGCATAACATATATTGAATTACGCATTGCCGTTATTCAAGTATGATAGGTTTGGAAGACAAGCATGACTTGAAGACAAATAAGTTGAAAACCAAATCAGTTGGATTCAAACGAGTTGAGTGAGCCTTAAATAAGAAATCACGGCTGCCAACAGATCAGTAGTACCTAACCTGCAGTTGCTTTTAGACGTAGTGATGCTCTAATAATGGTTGTGTACTTCGAAACACCGATATGAAGTGATCTAGACAACAATGGCTTGTACATTATTACAGAGCGAATGTTAGGATCTAGGTTTAATCCAACGCTGTCTTAATGTTGTAATATGAAACTGCGCACCATAACGAGGACAATCATTCCACGAGAGTCGCAGCGTAGGCTGATATTAAAAGGAATAAATATCGTATTATTGGATATGGGCTTATTCATCCGTTTATTCAACATGTGATGATGTCATTTGAATTAGTACCGCATGATGAAGTGGTTTGTAATTTATGTCGACCATATCGCCATATTTGTAACATGAAGCGTATGTAAACGAGCGAAATGTCAATACTTTGTAAAGACCTACTGCGCAAATGATCTTCAGCAAGCCATCGCCTATCATATCACGGTCATTATTTAGGGAATCGGTGGTAGCGTTATTGCATCCAGTAGCCTTTGAGAAGCACGCATTGTTAAGTAGTACACCCGTATTTGTACATCTAATGCGCTTAACAATGTGCTTTTATTGGAAAGATTTACTTTCAAACATGGCAGTGATATTAATAATGGCATTTTCAATGCATTGCGGGTCATATCACATTGAGTTTTATAAGCTACCACATGCTAATTAGTCGTCGACAATGACTGCCATCTCATATCTCTGAAATGTTAATGTATTCAATTCATACACAATTCACTTGTTTATGCAAGTTCCTGCATTTATATTACAATTACACTTGGATGAGCTCGGTCGGTTGCTTAGTGCAGACGAGATCAAGCGTATTATGTCGTCACTATGAACAAGCCGTGTGATTTGGTGAAATCCAATGTTGATGCATTAAGATTATGATATCTGCAACTTTATCTTCTCGTGCGATAAAGTGTACAGTGGTTAAGGAAAGGCTGACAGTAAAAATGTATTTGATATTCCATCGTCTTTTAGTATCAAACGATAAGGAACATTATCGATAAAGTCTGGTTGTATAGACTATTAATTTCTGCACTGTTGCAAATTCCTATAACTTTGAAACGGTTTGGTACATAAGGAGTATTTATATATATTGAATATTAACGTCTCACTCGCTCCATGAACATGTCGGGAAATCCAGCGTCTATAGTGCAAAATAATAAGCATGTCAACATTGCTTACGGACAGGGATTAAGGAAGGTATTGATTTATGAAACGTTTTATAAACTTCGACGTAGAGCTTAATATATATAACACCAGGATTGATGTATGAATGGTTTTTCTATACATTTTGTCGCACAAGGTTTCCTAATCGTGGGTAGATCAAGGAGTCCAGTCAATGAAGAGGGACGAGTGTATTTAAGAACAGAGGAAATATTCAACCTACGAATCAATATGCATGAGCTCGCATAAATACGAGTAGTGTGTATGCTTATTTTTACAGAATTTTACAACAGACCCATCGTTTACTTCCTGTCTGTTCTTATATCATAAAGCATGACAATAAGCAATATACATTTACCACTGATTATCGGCAAGCTCTTTGATAGGTCTATTTGCCTTTTATTCAACCTGTTGCCTGCTTAAGTCGCTATCGTGTACACCAAAGCCAAAAGTTAAAGGCGGACGCTCTTGATATATTTATCCAGATGATGATTCTTTTTATCACCAAATATAAAGCGAACGGGTGGCAATAGGTATTGGCAGTAATCGAACAATATGTTCTGGCTCTATAGGTATGTCACACATCTTGTAGAGTAACCCACATATCTTGGACATATGATAAACACTTTTTTCATCGAATAAGGCTCTCCTCTTTGGCAATGTAGGATTGCTTGCAATTCAGTTGAATTATATTTGAACAGATGCTTCTACGTTTGTCAAACTCAAATGCACCAGAAATAAGCATCTATGCAACTTGTCATTCAGTAGATTCACTTGGCGGATATTAACATTTCAAAGTATGGACCCGGATAAATAAAAACATGAGTAGATTTCACAAACGTGGAAAAATTCAACAAATAGATTAAGATCTTAACAGCGCATTAAGTATATTGCCAACGATTGTCAGATTATTGCGCTAGCATCGACAAAAATATTTCACAGTATAAAGGAAGTTGTCATAATTCTGATTTGTGTGCTGTAAAATTGCATTCGATCGCGTAATGGTCTATTTTGGCGCAGACCTACTCAGTGTGAACATTCAATGAAGGATTCAACCAAATGCAATATATTATTGTTTATTTTAGAGTGAAGCCCTGTTCAAAACAGTAATTGACCCAGTGGCTCTTGAGCTCCCCAGAACCATACAGCATTATGATGTTTACATTATGCACACTTCATATTGTAGCCATATTTAATTTCTGCAGTGAGAATTATTCTATTGTTCAGGACTCTATATATACGGTAGCGATGTCCCTCTCTGTTGTTCAGTCTTCAAGAACAACAAACCATTTTCTTCTCCTGGTGATGGCTGTCTTGCTTTTTAGGTTTTCGAGTGACAGTTTTTGATACGCGTTAATTTGCTCCTTGGAATCACACCCTGTTTGTAAGAATAATGGCTACAAATAATCAGATAGGTCGCTAGGTCTCATAGTCGCTAGGTCTCTTTGACGTCATTTCATACAAACCCAAATCATGTGATCATGTTGCTAGACTACAGCAAATTTCAAATTACTTGGTCTTTGCTGATGACAAATATACACATCCGTTATCTCCTAAACGACCATTAGAAGAGCATCATTGTCTAAGTTGAAAATGGACAAGTGATGGAATACCGGCTGAATTTCTCTTATCATTCAATTGCTAAAGCATATGTACACATCAGCAATGGAAAACATATATGTGTATACCTTAATAAATGAAGATATTCAATTTTAGCGTCAATATAAGTTACAAGGTATCAATTAGCGTTTTCTTAAACACACAAATTCTAACGCCCTGGTCTCGTTACAACGACATGTCATACCACTGTGTTGGTTATATGGCACTGTGTACTTATCAACTTATGAAAGTTACCGAACCTAATGCGAAAATGCTCAATTTCTTTGTTCTGGGCAACGAGCTTGCGCCTAGTGGAACACTTACAAGAAACTGTCCAAGAATCGGAGTGATCAACATCCATTTTCAGCGTTGTTTAAAGCCACGCAAGATTTATCATTGTCATTACATTGAAAGGGCTGTAAAGGATCATTCTTAACAGCACATACGCACGTGGTCTATTTGAACTCAAGCTTTAGCTATGATGCTAGTCTATGTTACATTTGCGTATTCGTTGCTGCAATCTAACCTTAAATTAAGGATGGAGTACCTTTTCCAATATAAACGATCGCTATGACATGTCGGGATGTTAATGCTGATGGCGGAATTCTCTCAGCCTTATCTTACCGTGCTTCCATCTTTTCTGTAATGTACGCGACTGTAATGCGTTGTGATTACCAACCTCCCAGCACCGGATAGACATCTGACATCGGAAATAGCTTACCGTACTGATCCTTTTACAATTATAATATAACGAAACAATAATCGACTAATAATTCCCGCATGTCTTAAGCATGATTTATGGGATTAAGTTTGTACATCAATTATATTTGGAGGAGGGATGCCAATGCTGTTATCAGTGCTAAGCAAGTGAACATTTAATTGAGTGCTGTTTATTTTCTATCTTTGCTTGCCCTATCATTCAATTATGATTGTATCATTTGAACGATAAAATGTCGATTTTAGCAATTGACAATGACTGTTTCCAATAATTCGACACAAAGCAAAGCGCTTAAACCATCTCTTGTTGGCCAGCAGATAACGCCACTAAGTTAAGCAATAATGTCCGCGTCCACGTTAAATGTGCAGTTATAGTAACGCAAATTATGTGAAGTGATGATGCCTGTCCTAAAGGTCAGACTAAGACTAATGTTTCTATCTTGCTCACGTAACATTCGGCGTGCAACTATTAGTCACTAGATAAGAACGCAACAGTAGCAAATTACACCGTTTCGCCTCTTATTACTCACCTTAACCAACTGTGATAGCCCCTTTGTCTGTGCTTAGACAAGGATTGGCCTGTCATCGTTTGAATGTGTTGACAAAGCTGTATCCAGGCTTCACATTTGGGTTTAAAGTATTCATACCGTATGTATTCTAGTATGCTACTCGTTATGTTTGCCTATAAGCTGGTAACATAATTATGGCCTCAAATATGACAGGTGCCTGAAAATAAAGGCTTCAGCTTGAAGAAGGCGGACCACGCAGTACTTGCATAGCTCTGACATAAACATATTTCAAATTATTCAGCCTAACATACTTTGCCATACCGGGCAGCAGAAACACCATTTTTCAGACCATTTAACTAGGATGCATGCAATCGCCATTTGATGCAAAAAGTGCCATCTTTTTCAGCGCTATGCAAATAAGTTAGTTAATAAGTATAGGGTTCAATGGTACACAAACATAAATGTATTATATAGTGCCTCGAAACGAAGGATGAATCGGAAGTGATAACATTGACCTGACTGAGCAGCCGCCCTCTGGGATAAACGTAGATCAAGATAAAAAAAAAATCACAATTCCAACAGTAATTCTGGAGCATGTCACCACCTGGATCAGAAAGGAGCACAGCAAAACAACAACATTTTTATGATTTATCAGCAAAAGACCAGAGAAACGAAAAACTGAAAATAAGAAATGCATATTGCGTCAAACTGCTTATGATAGAAATATCCGTATAAGCTAAACTAAGCTCCTTAATAGGGGCGAAATAATATTTGAGAGATGTTAAAAAGCAATGTTCAGGTGAATGTTGAGGTAATAACGAGGCACAACTAATGCAGGATGTTACGTCAGGTTGCAACACAATGATGTCAACTGGTTCCCTTTGCATTGGTTATAAAACCCATTTTGTATACCAGTACAGTTGTATTACCATATGTCATGCC